>OV651816.1:56427090-56805108 GCA_927349885.1 Psylliodes chrysocephalus
GCAAAATACTTGCATTTCGTGCAAAACTGTTCAATTTAAAATGCAATGTGCTTTCGGCAAAACGCCATCTTCAGTGCTTATCTTCAATAATTCTGCCGTGTGAAGGTAAAGGGCAGTAAGTAACATTTTAGTCAAAAATGAGATATTTGTAGTGCTTCGTACTACATATTACTCTTCTCTCTGTCATAATTACGTTGATAGATAAATGTTATAACCTTAAACCAGTCATCTCCACTTTGTCATTTCGACGTTTTATTTTTGTTATGTGAATGGCACTTTGGAATGTTTCGTGGTGGCATGAGACTCAATCCTGTTTCCTGCCAATGTCATAGAATTTCAAAGTTGATGACATTGGAAGTCACATCGTTATATCGAATATATTTTACAGTTCACTAACAAAATAATTTATGTTGGTAGCAAAAATGTAAGAGTGGCCGATTTTTTAAGTCGTATTGAAGAAGACGAAATCATAAATATCAATGCTAAAAAAGACGGAATTAAAGGCAATGATATTGCAAATTTTAATTTACATAAAATTATTTCAGAACAGAAAATAGACATAGAATTACAGTTCTTATTAAAAAAACAGAATTCAAGTAATAAAAAAGGAAGAAAATTTTTCTTAAGCAATGTAGAGGTTGAAACCCCAAAATTGAATCTTTGGTGCGAAACTTCAAAGGAAAAGAGCAGACCATACATTCCTAAGAGTTTACGTTATAGTATTTTTTTAAAGTTACATAACATAGCTCATACTGGATGTAAGGCCACTGTTAAATTAATAAATTCTAGGTATTTTTGGCCAAGGATGAATAAAGAAATTTATTCATGGTCAAAATGTTGTATTAATTGTCAAAAGGCGAAAGTGCTTAGACACACAAAATCACCTCTAGGAAATTTTAAAATTCCAGAAGGAAGATTCCAACATATCCACGTAGACTTAGTGGGTCCTTTGAAACCTTCAAGAGGTCATAATTATTTATTTACTGTTATTGATAGATGTACTAGATGGGTAGAAGTTTATCCACTTAAGAACATCAGTTCAGAATCAGTAATCAAAGTTTTATTTAATCAGTATATAACACGCTTTGGTGTACCAGTGTATATTACTCATGACCAAGGCAGTCAATTTGAATCTAGTATGTTCAAAGATTTTAGTAAAAGGTTAGGATTTCAAAGTATCCATACAACTACTTACCATCCTCAAGCCAATGGGATGATAGAACGTTTTCATAGAACACTAAAGGCATCGTTATCTGCAAAATTAATTTCGAATAATTGGTATGATGAATTACCTTTAATATTATTAGGGCTAAGATCTGCTATAAAAGAGGACTTACAATGTTCTTCTGCAGAATTGGTATACGGCCAAACTTTACGTTTGCCTGGTGAATTTTTCACGTCTTCAAATGAAGAGATAGATACTCATTCAATATTAATTAATTTGAGAGAAAATTTCAACAAATTAAGACCAGCTCCAGTTCAGGAACACGGTATAAGGAAAACATTCGTTTCTCCAGAATTAGAAAACGCAGAATACGTTTTCTTAAAAGTTCAAGGCATTAAAGCCGCTTTAAAACCTTGCTACGAAGGTCCTTTTAAAGTTATTCGTAGATCTGATAAACTTTTTACAATTTTAAAAAATAATAACGAATTAGTTATCAATATTGATCAGTTAAAACCTGCATTTTTATTATCGGATAATAATGAATCTATAAAAGAAGTTAAGAAAGTTACATTTGCATTAAATTAAATAGTTCATTATTTTTAGTTGTTTCATAATTTATGTTATTTTTTTTTTTTTTTTTAAAGAGGGGAAGTATTGTAGTGCTTCGTACTACATATTACTCTTCTCTCTGTCATAATTACGTTGATAGATAAATGTTATAACCTTAAACCAGTCATCTCCACTTTGTCATTTCGACGTTTTATTTTTGTTATGTGAATGGCACTTTAGAATGTTTCGTGGTGGCATGAGACTCAATCCTGTTTCCTGCCAATGTCATAGAACTTCAAAGTTGATGACATTGGAAGTCACATCTGTTTTTGATTTGTGGTGTAGTAGGTGGAAAAACAATGGAGTGTGTGGTAGATAGCTGTGGAAGAAAAAAAAGAAAGAACAGAACACCAAAAGACAAGAAACATCAACAAATTATTTTTTTTTTTTTTTTATTTTACATTTTTTGAAGTAACATGTTCTTTACCTTTTTAATAAAAGAATTTTAAAAAAGAAATTTTAATTATATAGTTATTTTGATATAGAGAATACCTATATAATATTTAGTGCTTCGTACTACAATATTAATGTTTCATACCTAAGCAGTAACTGCCCTAACTTCTGATAGGGTTTGGTGCACATATATAAATAAACTTAGGCCAGAATTGAAAAGGCAAATCGCAGTAACTGACAATATAACTCTTCAGTGTTAAGGTAATAGGCAGTATCTAACTTAAAAACCATTTACTGCTGTTTACCTACACATTTACTTAAAACATAAATTCAAATGTGAATGTAAAAAGCAGTATCTACTATTTTATTTTGCTATATTTTTTAATAAACTCTTGCTTTATTTTGTATTTATTTTATTTATGTTGCAGAAGATATTATTAATTTACATAAAGCTATAATATTACTTGCATTTACTGCTTTTTAATAACAAATTGATATTGAGTTACTGTTAGGGTAAACAGCAGTAACTGCTGAATTTTCAGCAAAACTCAAAGTGAGAAAATTTTATTTTTTTCTAAAAAATAATTCCTATCCAGTAGCGTTATATAATGTTTTTTTATTTAAAATAGAAATAAAAATAAATTGCGTAGAACAAAAAACACTAAATTGGCAATAACTCAAAATCATTTTTTTGCACTTACTGCTCTTTACCTTCTCACGGCAGAATTGTGGGTGTAAATATGTGATATTAAAATATGTAAATATAAAATATGAACAAGAAATTGAGTCACAAAATTATTTTTAATTTTTTTACAGGTATAATTTTATTGTAAATAATTAAGTACACAAAGGCATAAGCCCACCTTTAAATTTTAAATCTATTTGTCAAACAAAGAAATTAAAAAAAGAAGCAAAGCAAAAAGCAAATGAAACAAACAATGATAAAGCCAGTTAAACGGCAAAATTAAACCAAACATACTTTTTTTGCTATAATATCGCTACAACTTCGTCTATAATAAATCGGTTTCGGCATTTATAACTTTGACAATGTTGCCACTCTTCACAAAAATTCTACCATTACGGGACCAAGCTGTATTTTTCTTCATCTTGGCTGCCATTAACAAATTCTAAGACTTTTCACCAAATTTTTCGTTAATAAAAATATCTGTACCATTAATAGCAGATCTGACACCATAAGTATTTCTTTTTATAATGGATATAAAACTGACTATAATTTGTCTTGGTTGGATCTGGTTGTTATCGAATTTTCCAGCTCGATAAATATTATTTATTTCCCAATCCGAGCACTTAACCTTTAGTACGTCATTAATTATATTCAAAATTTTAGAAATTAAATTCTTATTTTCTTCTTTAGGAACACCCACAAACCTTAAAGTATTTTGCTTATATTTGCTTTCAAATACTTCCATTTTTTTGTGAAGCACTATAGTTTCTTTTTCATTAGTTTGTACCCGATTTTCCAGTTGAGATAATTTACTGTTAGTCAAAATCACTAATTGTTTCTGTATTTTTTGTGTTATTTCTGGACCTAATCATATTTTCATCAAGCACACTTGCATAAAGGTACCATTTCGGTAGGCGCGTCAGGAGACAGGAGACCACCGAGACGACCCCAAGGACGACAGATGCATGAATGTTACGCTCCGTACATTTGGGAAGAAGACAGGTATCACGACACCCGCAGACAACCATTCGAGTGAAAGATCCAGCGTTGCCAGACCTACTGTTTTTAAGTAGATCCACTGTTTTTGTCTCTAGCAAATTTTGTTCTTAATTTATTAAGTTTGCCTCATTCTTCAGCAAGTGGTTAAAGAATATTTTCTCTAGTAAATTTTCTGCAGTAAAAGCAGCGTAATAAGCAGCCACTATTGTAGGTTTGTTTTTATTTAAAATGAAACAAAGAATTAATAGGGCATCATAAAAAGAACATGCATGCCAAACATAACGATTTTGAATTATCTGATTCAGACTGATCTAAAAGAAGTAGGTACCTATTATTTTTCATTATTTTTTTTTTGTTTCCGTACGTTAAGTATATATTAAAAATGTTATTATTTGTTTTTATTCTTTGTTTACTTTCTGATTTGGGTAGAAAAATGTTTATTTTTCGTTTCTTATATACTTGTTTTTTTTTTATTTACTACACTGCAAATTATAATTATTTCCCCCCTGTATTAAAATTTACTGTTCAGATCTACGGTTTTTTCTTACCCATACTATTCCGGCATCTGGCAACACTGTCTAAATCGAAAGAAATTTCCAATCTAATCACCTCCAAATACAAGCGATGTCTGAGGACAATGACCTCGAGTGCGACACGCAGCAAACGCTTTGCCCGGAAACCGATCCAAAGTCTCTTTGAGAAGTGTCGTCAAGAAGTGTTGCTCCGTGCGAAATGTGTTTCATATAATTGCATGTATTTCAGACGTGTAGAGACCGTTCTCGGTCGCGTCTGTTGTCTGTCGCGTCGGTTGTCGTCTGTTGCGCCTACCTAAATGGTACCTTTACTGTTACTTCTGCCTCTGGTAGACATTTCTAGGTACTTACAGATGTTTAATTTGGCAACAGTGTCGACTGCTCTAAAAATTTCCTTACACTTTTTGATGTTATTTCACTTTTCCAGACAAATATGGTTTTTCTCACTTTGATAGTGAATTAGATGCACTTATGCACATTGTATGTGACTGTTGCTATGTTATTTTATTGAAGAAATACCACTTTTAATTTTGTTAAATGCAGAGAAAGATGTCGAAAGATAAAGGTGCGTTCTCTCGTCGGTGTAACTGTTTACACATCCAAGTTTTTTTAATTGTTTGGAAAAAAGTACTCGATGAACTTTCCTAAATAACGTTAATGCCAAAAGATAAAAACAACCATAATAAGCGGTGCGCCTCTGAAATGTTCACTTCGTAACAAAAATTTGCGAATAACTTTTTGTATCATTAACAGACAATCTCGACGAAATATTCATTCAAGCTTGTTACAGCTGCAATTTCGCGGGAAATGCGGTGACAGCAGGATGTTTCATTAGTTGCTGTAGCTTCAGGAAATATATTGGTATTTTCTTTCAAATATAGAATGTATTCACATATTCCTTTTAAGCTGAAAAAAAAAATTGCCTGAAATGTCACACACTCTGTCGCGTTTTATTGAATAAATTATATAAATAACGCTTCCGTCTGCCTTCCATCAAATATATGGAATTTAATCAAAGGAAAAACTTTTTGTTCATCGTTTTTAACTCGAAAATATATTCAAATATCTCGCTTAATCGAAATGAAAAATTTATTTCATGATAGTTTATCCAAACCAGCCAGTTGATTTGTTTCAATTTTAGTACGAAGAAAAATAATTATTTTTATTTTGAATTGCTCATCTTTTGTGTTTAATATAAGTATATATATAGTATAATAATAAGTAACATAATTGAAAAAATAGTTTAAAATATTTGTGTATACCATGTTGTCCAGAAATTTAACAAAATTCCTGATTTCCTCTAGGAAAATTCCTACGTCGTTACTTGAGTTTACGTATTCTCCAAAATAACAACTTCGGGTTCAAAAAGGTTAATATTGAAACAAGAAAAACTCTCAAAATCAATATCACAATAATATATTTTATTTAAATCCAATTTTTGCTAGAAAGTTCACTAAGAGTTTTTTAACAATAAAAAATTTATTAAATCTGAAATCTTTGTTATAGGTGACTGAACAGCAATAATAATTATATTTTCAGTTTTTGTCATTCGGGCAACATTTCTTTAGGCATATTATATATTATAAAGGTCTTTTACTTATCATTAATTAAGTTAATATTACTTTTTATCTTCTTATTGTACACAATACCCTAATATCGTTATTAATATTAATTACATTTAAATTTTTTGTGTTTGTTACCAGACTAATCTATTTGTTATTAACATATAAACCCTAAGTACTACTCTTTAGTTTCTGACTTTTCATTTTATTCTCTTATCTTTAATCTTCATTATGGTATTTACATTACTTACTAATTTTCTTTTTATACGCTAATATGTCCTCAACTCTTTGCTTGTGTTCTATCATGAGAACAGCCACTTTATATAAAATCCCACTACTCACTATAATTTGTGTTAAATTGCTAGTTTACACAGAGTGTTTCGATTATGTGTTCTTTTCTAATTGCGAATATGTCTTCGCATTTCTATTCTATTGGGCTCTGCTAGTCATAGTTCCCTCTAAGTGCCTGTTTTAATATCTACCATATTACTTCTTTCACTCGGATTCAACCCTCTACGGTTGCGTGATTGGTTGTTGTTACGACGACTACTTCAATCCGGAGGCTCGACTCGCGGATCCCAACGCTTTTAACGCTTTTAGTAACAATTTCTTATACACTATTGTCATTCCCTCACTAGTTTTTATGTTCAATATTATCTCATTTGTGGTCGCCTCTTAACATATTACGATAACGTGCGGAGGGTGGCTTAACCCGCGGCACTTAGGACTCGCTAGGTCAATGGTGAATCTTCCCAAGTATATAATCACCTCCTAGCTCGTGAGCTAGCCTACAGATTTAATGTAGTTGACAACGTCGCTAAGAGGTGATTCTATTATATCGGTCGATGTTAGCCAAATCTTGCCGAACACAAATCTTCTAATAAATGAGAGCGTCGGGCAATCGTAAAGGATATGCTCGATGGTCTCATCTTCCCTCTGCAGAGTACGAATTCTGACAGCCTCATGATACGAAGATGCTTCCGTACTTGGCAATCTCTAGTCAGATTGCCTGTGACCAGGCGCAGATTCTACCTAGTCATAGTCAAGTATTTGTTCACTGCAGTGTTGTCAGGATAACTTAAAAGCTCTCTTGGAAGTCTGCAGCTTTTTGTTTTATACCATCTGTTCTTGAATTTCACAAGGAACTGTTCTTTTTTCAGATTTGTCACTACCGATGTTATCAGTCCAATAGAAGGGCCAGGTCCAAAAAGTATTTGGTTGGCTGCCTTCTGGGCTAGTGAATCAGCAAGACGGTTACCTTTCGATGTGGGGTGACCTTTGATCTATCTTGTTGATGGATACTTCATCTAAAGCTTCTTGATATTCTAGTACAAACTCTGGGTAAATTCGTGGTCTGTCCAGGGTGAGTAGTACTTGTCTGCTATTTGTATAGATGAGCATGTTTCTTCCAGTAATATTATTCTTGCTAATTTATTTTGCTGCTATTCGCGATTCAAGCTAAGTGATACGCCCTCTGGAGGAAATTAATAAAAGGTCCTTATAAGTAGGATGACGTTCAGGGTTGCCAGAAGCAGCAAAATTTCGTTACGTCGTCGGATTTGTTTTTGAAGAAATGGATAAGACCTTTTATTTAAGAATCAAAATTTGTGTCTAGTAATATGTAATCATACTATTTATTTAAGGATTTTTTTATAAAATCGATTTATTATATTGATTTTTTTCTTAAATATCAGTTCATTTATTAATTTTAGTTTTAAAATCAGTCAGAGACAAAATCAGTTCATCATTTGGCAACATTGGCGTTCGTGTTCATTGTTTACATTTTAATTTGTATCAATTACAATTAGAGTTTTTTGTTACTTTTTAGCTTTAAATTTGTTTATTTCTTATAGTATGTGATAGTATTTAAATTAAAAATGAAATCTGCGAAAAAGCCTCCAGCAAATTGCAATTTGTATGGTGTTATTGTCAAAATCAAAACTGGAGTATTCATTATTTTTCAAGTGCAAGTCATAAAATTCTGTTTCTTACGATAAATGGGTATCTACAAATTCACAATATTGAAATTTTGCAAAACGTTGTTTAGAATCAAACTCCAATATGAGTTGTGACGGTTTTATTACCATTTACATGTATACAAAGTACTACACAATTCACTTCATGATATAAGAATAAGGATAGTAAGATTTTTAAAGAAGTTCATCATTAATAAACGTTTGGTACCTGATATGTCCTTTAAACCACATAATAAAACATGTCCTGGGTCTAGTAAATACATATTTCTAGATGTTCTTGTAGCAACCAATAGGTCAATATTTCCAACAAATTAGTTCGTACTACACATGAAAAATTACATTTATAACGAAAGCACGAAAACTAAACTTAAATTAACACTAAATGAAACTCAAAAACACTATTATAATAAGAATATTATCTAAAAAGAGTTAAAAAATCACAAATACAAAATCCCACAACACGTAAATAAACAAACATCCTACTTATACGTGACAAATGACAGGCGCGCGAAAATTAATTTGAATCGCGAATAAGAATCCCCATGAGCTCGGTTTGAGGTACACTGGCATTAATGCTCACAGCCCATCTTATGTTTAGATGTAAGAATCTGGAGTATATTCCACATCCTGGGCCTTATTTGGTTATAGAACCCTATGTTTAGATATGAATCGTACCTGCCACTTCCGGCTCTTCTATTTGTTCTGTTATAACTTGCTGGAAGATATATCTTGATGAGATGGAATCCATGTTCACTTAAAGCAGTGAGAGCGTATCGAGCTCCTCCTGCCAAAAGCAACGTCCCGCCTCACCAGATCCTACATCAGGTTCTATTCCAACCGTGCGTAGGCGTGTGATTGTCGTCAGAGCAATCTCTTTGATGTACATATCAAGGGAAGTGAGACTAAGAATGACTTCCATCGCTCTGGTCGGTGTTGTTTTCATGGTTCTTGTTATATTGAGACATTCTGTTCTTTGAATTTGTTCTAGTTTACGGATATGAATCCCTTAAAGGAATTTAAAGACGAGACACCCTGTTTTTTAAACGTTTTTGATCTGAAAATATATAAAAAACATTCCATTTCGAAGAAGAATGCACATGCATTATAAATCATTCCTTTTTATTGTTGGTTCTATGAACTAATTCGATAAATCTAGCCATTTTTGATATACAGAGTGGGTCCTTCAAAACAATCTCATCCTATTTTTCAGCATTAATCATTGGATTTTAAGAAAATGCTAAAATAGGTCGATTTTTATTCCTCATTAAAAAAATTTTTACAATACAGACATCTGTTATGTATCAACCCCCTCCCTTGCACTCCTCCAACACCTTAATTTTAAATAGGTAATGTACCATGTATGGCACATCATTGAAAAGGTAATTTAATGGGGGATTCAAAAATATTTCTGTACATTGCGTTACTTAAATATTATCGCCTTCTAGCGGGATAAAAAACTACCACGTATTATAAAGTGTGACTCTACAATGTGTAATACATCATTAAAAAGGTAATTTTATGGGTAATTTAGAAATATGACCATTCATTGCGATACCTTTAATTGTACCGCCATCTATCGGGATAAAAAAACTGTACGTATTATAAAGTGTGACACCTTATTTGAAAGCAAATTTAATTACTAATTTAGTGCACCACATAACATTAATATAAATATCCTCCATATTGTACTTGCAATAGTTTGAAAATAAGTCATGCATTATTTTAAACATTATTACTAAAAGTGCAAGTGCAATATGGAAATATTTATATTAATGTTATATGGTGAATTGAATTAGTAATTAAATTAGCTTTCAAATGAACTGTCACACTTTATAATACGTTACAGGTTTTTTATCTCGATAGAGGGCGCTAAAATTAAAAGTATCAAAATAAAAAGTCATATTTTTAATTTCCCCGTAAAATTACCTTTTCAATGATGTACCGTACATGGTACATTCCTTATTTAAAGTTAAGGAGTTGGAGAAGTGGAAGGGAGGGGGTTGACCCATGACAGAAAAATCGACCTATTTTGGCATTTTCTAAAAATCCAATAATTAATGCCTAGCAAAGGATAAAACTGTTTTGAGTTATCCACTCTGTATATCCAAAATGGATGGATTTATCGAATTAGTTTATAAAACAAAATCTGCTTAAAAATGCATTTTTTACCAGATGCGTTATATAAGAAAGATCGTTCCATCGAAAACAAAATATTGAGCGCAGCGCCATGTACATATTGACCTATTTAAAATTAATTTATATCTAAAACTGAAGCTCTCTTAGCGCTCTATAAACGGGCTTTTACAGAATTAAAATATCTCTATTACTTACCAAAATATCCGGCCTGGGAGTTTTTATTGGTACACCCTGTATACACGCAGAAGAACAGACAAAATTTTTTTTTTGCATTTTTGGACTCAGAATGATCGGAAACATGAAAAAAGTTTTAAAAAATGGTGGTAAGAAAATTTTTTCGTCTGCACGAATACAATACTGAGGCCCCATAGGAAGGGCCTCAGTAATTATTGAATTGAATAAATGAAAGTACGACTCAAGTCACCAATTTCATTACACTTTTCCGTCACTTAAAGTGCGTCCATTTGTCATATCGCAAAATAGTGTTCATGTTGTCTTTACTTTATTCTATCTCGATGATCATGGTCAAAGTCGATAACCGCAAAATAGCAAAATTTAGGAAATTTCACCGAAGCCTGTTTCTTTATAAAACAGTTGCCTGGTCCTGCATTAAGCGATTTAAAAAACTGATGATTTTTTTGTCCAATCTCTTAGATATAGCAGACGTCGAATACCGTTGTATGAATTCGGTTGTAATATTCCAAAATTATCGGAATTGTTCGTTAGAAAATCGGTAAGACAACGTCTGTGTTTATTCACAGAAATATTCCACAGCTGCTGAACATGAACAAGAACAACGCCTTTCCAATTACGTTTATTTCGATAAGATCTAAATTCCGAACAAATTAGAGGCGCAGTCACGGGGAACCTAGATTTCAATTTGAACGTTTCTACGATTGTAGACATTCAATATGTCATCCTGTCTCTGTTTCGCAGACGATAAGACCGAGGCAATTGCACATTATCTGTCTGGAAAATGAAACAGAACGGTTTTGTCACAAAGTTTGTCGAGGAAAGATGGATGGAGACCGTAATAACAGGCGATCTGCTTCCATACTGTTTCGCTTTATTGCGAAATTTCGACGGAATTGAACCGTAAAATACTAGGAAAACTGTTCGAGAGTCGGTAATGGGCGTAATGATGGTATAACTTTCTTGAATTAATTTTAAATAAGAGTACTGTCGGTAATTTGAATTTTTGTGAAAAGTATAAAATGGAAGGTAAAGAATAATTTTTCGAATAAAACGTTATACTAAGAATATTTTAAACGGTATTAAATTGCAGCCGATCAGAAACCGAGTAGTGGTTGACTGCGGTATAGTATGAAGCTTTAGTGCTAAAATAAGTGATTTTCATAAAGTGAAAATAGGTATTTTATAAGTACAAATTTACACAAATTTTATGAACAGTTAGTTGATTTATTGCAACTTACAGACCTCTAGACAATCTTAAAATTTCAACATGTTCCAAAAAATCAAACAACTAATTATTACCATTATAGAATACACCCCATTTATGAACATCTACACTTATATATGAAGGACAACTAACTTGTTCTGTAGATACAGTACTAGAGTTAAAACTTGAAGAATTATTATTAATTTTTTCTGATAAATCAGCTTCTAACATGATTATTTTTGTTTTTATTGTATTTTGGGCTGTAACTTCTTCATCAGAGTCTACTTTTAAATTAGCTACCCTATTAGACAAGTGAACTAATCTAGAATTAATTCGTTTAAAAGATGGATCAGATTTATTACCAATAAATTTTTCTGTATTGACTTCTTTAATTGACAATTCCATTTCTGTGATATCATCTTCATGATCATAAGGAATATTTTTCTCTGAAAAACTTCTATTGTGTGACTCTTGAGATAACAAACCACTCAAAAGCATTCTTTTTTATTCTACAGTAGAAGATAAGTCTACCCCTCTGATTAAAATTTCATAGGTTAACTCATGAGTCTTTAAATGTTTGAAAATCATTTTAATAAAGAGCATATCAGTCAGAAAAAAAATGTAAAAAGCAATATATTTAAACTCAAACAAATAATGATTGAGAGTGAACCGTGTTGTCATATCTCAATTTTACCTTACTAGTTTTTAGCAGAATCAAAATAGAGTAAGTAGTAGAGTTGTAAGTTGTGGCAAATTATAGATAATATACAATCATAGTACTAATAAAAGATATTAATTATAACAAAAATCAGTAATGAGTAATACTTATACATTTCTTGATCATTTAAAATTAATTATTTTATGGATTGTTCAGTATTTGTTACAACTAATGGCATCGGTTTTTGAATTATACGGTGTGAAATGTAAGTTTTACAGTTAAGTTAGTAAGTAATCGACGTGTTGTAAGAAAAATTGGTGAAAATATTAGTGCTAATAAGTGTTTAAACATTAAATAATAATATTTCTACACCGTTCTAAAACTATCCAAAAAATGGAAGACATTGAAGGGCCTTCAACGTCGAAAAAGGTAAAACGGTCTCGGTCGCTAAGTGAAAAACAAATTGTACTTCGAGTATTTCACTGTCTTGAAAGAGATCATCAGCGACCAAAAGATAACTTAGTGCATATGTGCTGTAATTCTACGGATGTACCTCCGAATAACCAACCGGGCGTTCCAATATCATTAACTTTCACAATTACAAAAGATAAATTAGTTGATATGTGCTCTGATTATACGGGTGTACCAAAATCATCAGTTTACAAAATACTAAGAGAAAACAAAATTCATGGGGAAGTACAAACGCCAAAAACTAGTAGCGGAAGAAAAAAAATCACAGTTGATGAAGAAGCCAAAAACAGTATACGCACAACTATTCACAGTTTCTTTTTCAGAAATAAGCTGCCCACTTTGCAAAAAGTTCTGGAGGAAGTTAGCGATCATGAATTGGTCCCACAAATGAGTAAAGAAACTTTGAGGAAAATTTTACACGAAATGAAATTTACGTACCGAAAAGTCGACAGGAAAAGCATTCTCATTGAACGTCAGGAAATAATAGTATGGAGAAGAAATTATCTCCGAAAAATTGAGGAATTTCGGAATATAAAAAAAAAAATTTACTACATGGATGAGACGTGGGTTAACCAAGGACATACGGTCAAAAAAGTATGGCAGGATGGTCATATAACAAGTGCACGACAAGCCTTTATTGAAGGCTTGTCAACTGGGTTAAAACAGCCGTCTGGAAAAGGTAGTCGTCTGATAGTTACGCATATAGGAAGCGACAGTGGATTTTTACCAAATGGTGAATTAATATTTAAATCCAAGAAAACAGGCGACTATCATGAAGAGATGAATGCGGAGGTGTTTGAAAAATGGTTTGAAGGCATCATTCAACTTGTGGAACCTGGGTCTGTCGTCGTCATGGACAATGCCCCATATCATAGTCGGTATTTAGAATCATTACCGAAACAATCATGGAAAAAACGAGCAATTCAAGAATGGTTAATTAATAAAAACATCCAATATAAAAAAGATAGTTTAAAAGCAGAACTACTTCAGTTAACAAAATTACACAGAGACAAATATAAAAAATTCGCAGTGGATGAAATGGCGTTAAGTCGTGGAATTACAGTATTAAGGTTACCACCGTACCACTGCGAATTAAACCCAATAGAATTAATCTGGGCGCAAGTAAAAGGATATGTGGCACGAGAAAACAGAACATTTAAATTAGTGGACGTGCAACGTTACCTACAAGAAGCCATTCAAAATGTTTCTGCAGAAGACTGGAAGAAATGCATTCAGCATGTTTTAAAAGAAGAGCAAAAAATGTGGGACGTAGACAACCGTATTAAACACAATATTGAACCAATCATAATTAACTTTGACGATAGCGGTAGCAGCAGTGACGAATCTGAGGTTGAAGATTAGAAGAAAATTTGTACACAAAAAGAAGTCTATATATTTAGGTATAATTTTTATTTTTACCATTCACTATTACCATTTAGAAATTATTATATAAATTTGTATTTTTAATTCCTGTACACAGACATGAACAATGTCTCAGCAGGATACAAATGTTTATTTATTTAATTATTATTATTGTATCAATTTATACATTGTTACATAAATTTGAAATAAACATTATTATTATTATTATGTTTGGCGGTCAAGAAAACATAATCCTGTAGGTTATATCCAAACTAATTATCTTACTTAGGGATTTCCGAAATGATAGGTGCGTGTAAACTTTTATGATTTAAGTACCAATCAAATAGTAATTTAAGCTTTATAATGTCTTTTAATGTTGGCCGAACCCAATTAGGGTTTCTTGGGTAAGGCTGGATAGTTTCGAGGAACTGCAGGTAAACCGGGAGAGAGAGAGAGAGAGAGAGAGAGAGAGAGAGAGAGATAGAGGTATGCTTTATTGTCATTGAAAAATTACAAAAATTTTATAGACAAAGCGAAGTAAATTAAAAACTAAATATAATATAAAAAGATTAAAAAATATAAAAATTTAAAAATAACTGAACAAAACAAAATAAAAATATCAATTGCATTGGATATGCAATATCCGTCATTATGATTTTAATTTAAAATTTAAGTAATACTTCTGTATGTGTAACCCAAGAAGAAACTTAAGAGACAGTTCCTTACTGACTTCGGCCGCGCATAATATATAAATATACGTTAATTTGTGAAATAAAGTTAAATTCATTATTAAAATAGTAAAATTGATAATATTGTTTCTGTCACCAAACCAACCCCTGATTAGGTATCTTTCTTATTTTTAATTTGAAATATATATTGTGATTTTTATTAATATTCTTAATTTATTTGGTTCCTACTATAATTACCACAATTATTACTCCGTTTTCATAAAGCCTAACTAATGACTACAACGATTAGGTAAATTACGATATTGCAAAGTTTTCATGAAATAAATAATAGAAATTGTATGAATATTTTAAATAATTGTACCCTCTCAAAAATAATAAGCACGCCTCCGATTTGGTCGTATTTCTACCTGCTTTCACTCTCAATCATTATTTGTTTGAGTTTAACTAAATGAAGGCACAAATTTTATCACTAACGAAAAAATTTTTACTCGATAGGCACAAAAATCAACTGTAGGTAAAAATCATATACTATACACTTTTCTCAGTATAAAATGAATATGTAGATATATCATTAGCAAAATATCTATAAATAAACACTAAACCTAGTACAAAATGCAGATATTATATAAAACTTGACGATACGATATGTATATTTTGTAGTATCAAAGATTCCAGTAAAACCATTTTACAATAAAGTTACATACAGTGTGTACAAAAAGTAACGTAACTTTCCGACAAACATTTTGTTATGGCCGGTTAACGACCTTGGGCATTTTCGGAAACCCACTACAGGTAACCAATCCAGATTACTGGGTTTACCTTGGGTATACCCGATTGATCACTTGGATCACTGAACTTTGTACCGAACGAGTTGGGTTATTGTTCCTGTTTATCTACGTCTGTCAATCTTTGACTTTTCCCTATTATTTGTTAAAGAACCATTTTAATTAAATGTATTTGTAGTCTGACTAATAAAGTCGCAATAGAGACATAAATATTACAAGTTATAACTGATTCAATGTAGAAAAACTTCAAAGTTACTACTGGCCGACACCAAAAACCACAAAATTGCGTTATCCCTTTATAAAATCCTGTGGTGCACTTGCGGATCTATTACTAATCTACTCGTATAGTGGATTACAAAATATTGATCTCGATCACAAGCTGGATCAGTAATCTACTAGTTTCCGAATACGGATAATGTTAGTAACCATAGGTAAACGAACGACAGGATCAATAATCTTTCTGATCCGAGTAAGTTTTCGAAAACGCCTCTCGTATGTAGTGATCTTTCGTGGGGGTATGAGATTGATAAGTAAACTTTTTGTCAGAAAGGCGACAGAAGGCCGTCAGGACTTTACCAGGCCTAAGTAGTGAAAGACCTGCACATGGCTAGGAATTTCACCTAATATTAATGTTATCTTCCCCTTAATGGGTTTGCATACAGCATGGCACATGACTTTAGGCTGTATGTGTCTAGGTAGTTCAACGTAGCCGATAGATGAGCGACGCCGGAGGAAGTTTAATATTTGCTAAACATGGTTAGGTTAGGCCAAGGACCATGTTTTATAGATGCTGTCAACACGACTAAAGATTGGTATTTCGTACAAAATTATTTATTTATTTAAATTAGCCTAAAGTCTTCATTGTTCAAGTTGAGCCTCCAAAAAGCATGTGCTTGTGTAGAGACAAGGGGTTAAAAATTAAAAAAGGGAGAATATGTGACGAATATAATTGAAAATTGGTTTGAATTTAGAGGAAAATTGAAGAATTATTAATAAAAATACGTACAGTCACAATAAATATACATAAAGTTTGGCAGTCATCTTCATGAATAAAATTAATTAGGTGCGTTCCACCGTGCTAAATTTTCTAAATATTTTTATTGAACTTATTATTGAGAAAATTTAAATCCATGTTTTGTATATTTGTTTAAAATTCATCTTAAGGCGGTTGAAGTGACACCTGTCGGCGCTGGTATGACAAATGTCAAAAGAGAAAGGTGCGTTTTCTTGCCGGTGTGAATCAAGTTACTCCAGGAGTAATACGAGTGAGAGTGGAGATGAATAGAAAAATAAGTTATTTTATTTATTATTTTATTTTTAAAGTCTGAAGGAATAAAGGGATATTTAGGTAATCGAAGGATTTAAAAAAATGAATGTGACTTTATGTATTTAATTGTATGATTGATAATGTTGAGATGTTTTAGGAAGGTTATACTAAAGATTGATCAAAATTTGAAAATTATTTATTGTTATTATGTATAGGCTGGAATTCTTAAAAACTAAATAATTAGTCCAATTTTCAACCACGAAAATTTAACTGGACCTAGAGTTTTTAAAAGAGTTGATACATCCTCTTATCATTTAGTGCTTGGAAGAAAACTTAGATCAAATGCAGGAGGATCAGTTATACTTTCAGCAAGACAGAGCTCCTCCTCATTACTGTTTAGACGTAAGACAATATTTGAATACTGTTTTTCCAGGAGAATGGATAGGTCGTAGAAGTCCTATTGAATCACAGCTCGCTCTCCAGACTCGACTACACTGGGTTTCTTTTTATGGGGACATTTGATATCTGTTGTTTACAGCACACCACCACAATCCATTGATGATTTGCGTAATAGAGGAATGAAGACATGTAGTACCACAAGTCTTTAAAAATGTAAGTCCTTGTTTTAGTTTTAGAAGCGAAATATTGTTGGTATAAGAATATTCTCTTTTGTGAAAAGTTGTATTTTTTTGATTAATAGGATTTTGGGCTACTATCTGCTTTAATTATTTCGACAGTTGTCTACTGTCCAAGGTTACCAGTTCTTTTTCTTAACATCTGGTATCTGAACCTTTAGCTGTAGATATCTTACAAAGTTTATTATGTATTTAAGTCATATTTTCACAGGGAGATACTAAAAAAACTGGTCAAGTACGAGTCGGACTCGCCCATTAAAACCTTTATTAAGATGGAGCAAAAAAGCCAAAAAATACGTTTCTAGTATGGGCGCCCCCCTTTATTTTTTTTTTATTTTTATAGCGGCAACGTAAATACACATTCTCTAAAAAGTTCAACTGTCTACGTATTACGAATCATGAGATACATTTCGCTGACAGACGGACGGATAGCAGTAAAGGCTTAGTAATAGGGTCCCTTCGGATACGGAACCCTAAAAACTACACTCTTTCAGAATATGTAAAAAAATACAGGGTGTCATTTAAATTTTTGGACCGGGGTGGCTGGGGACGACAAATATCACGTATCTCATATACTAATTATTTTTCCCCCATTTCCTTAAAGACACTACAAAATTTCCATTCGATATATTTTAAAACTCTAGAAATAATTCTAGTTAATATTTTCGCGAGGACACCCGGTATATATATATAAAAAAATAAAATTTAGCTCGTTCATATTTTGGCGAATTTTTACAAAATTAGTTATTAAAGTTAAAAATATTAAATAAACAAATTAGTTATAAATTTGTAAATGAATTAAACTAACCGTATAAATTGCCTAAGTTGCACGATAAGTTGTGAAAAAGTTGTACAATAAGTTGTGCAATATGTGCGTTAAGTTTGTGCATTTCGTCCAGAGCACATTTAGTAATGAGTTTACAAATGTAGATGCAATATGTCCATAAATCGAAAAAGAGTAAAGTGACCATCCGTCCCGATTTATGCGGGCTAGTCCTTTTAAATCACTAGTCCCGATTTTGTTCCAATTTTGTCCTGATTTTTTACCGATTTTTTACCCGATTTTGTCCCGATTCTGTTCCGATCTTGTCCCGATTTCGTCTTGATTTTGTCCCCCGATTTTGTCCCCCAATTTAGTGCCCCGATTTTGTCCCCCGATTTTGTCCCCCGATTTTGTCCCTTGATTTTGTCCCCATTTTGTCCTAATTTAGTCCCGCTTTTGTCCGATTAAAACAATTTTATTCCGCTTTGATCCGATTAAAAACGATTTTGCCCGATTTTAAAACTTTGTGACGTTTTTTTTGCTCTTAAATAAACCATCACCACTGCAAATATAATTCGACAACGAAAAATCTCTCGCTTTCTACTTCTCAAAATATGGTTACTTTAAAATAGAGCTAATTGAGCTTTTTTAATTCACCGCGAGGGCGCTGGTGCTAATAGTGCAGTTCAAAATACATGGCTTACATAATTTTGTCAAAATAATGAAAATAAACTTGTTTATAGTTAAATAAAGCACAGCATACTGTTGTATTTATTTCTAAATAAGCTCGCATGTTTTAATAGATAAATTGTTTAATTTTATCTATATAAAATGCAAATTAAGTAGGTACGACCAGATTTGAAATGGTGAAATTTGGTAAGTATAATTTTGTGTCGAAATTTTTTTGAATTATACCTAAATATAGTTTTAAGACCAAAATAAAACACAATTAACATTGTTGTAATTGTTGTAATTGTTGTAATACAAACATAAACGGAGATTTATGAATGTACATGATCCTTTAATTTCGGCTTTCCACTTTTTATTACAGTATCATTAGTAAAAAGAATTTCATAATATTTGGAAATATCTTTTAAAAAGTGTAGAACAGCATCATCTCTAGAAAGTGGTTTATCGGCCCTAGAAACGATAAATATGCTGCCACTGTTCTAAGCATTTAGTCCTATAAAAAACATTTACAATGACAAAATTAGGGTTCAACAAAAAAATAACAGTAGCAACTCTTTATTTAACATTAAACCTCTATAAAAAAAAATAAATTTTATTTTCTAGTAAGTAAAATTAAATATATAATTATTGTTGTTTGTAAGTCAGGATCTATGACTGTAAAATTTTATTTTATAGAAACTTGTAATAAAATAAAGTCCACTCCGTGATACGTGCTACGACTAGTTTACAAGAAATATATTTAGACATAAATACATTATTTTACTTACATTAGAAGCTTTAAAAAGACATTGAATTGATTTTTTTCAGGGAAGGAAATCGCACATGGTGTCATGACGGCGCTAACGTTATGCGTAGAGTTTAGTTAGTAAAGTTGGCGCGAAATAAATATCATATGACAAACGCATCCAAGATACGCTCGCTTTACAAAGTCAGTAATAGTTTGTCTGTTTTGTTGAAACATGTATTCTCCGCATATATAGCAAAACACATCAGGTTGATTTACACAACTTCTTCTTGAACTGGAACCTGAACTCATTTTAATTCTGTTCAATAACACAAAAACACTCTTTTCTTAATATAAAATAACACGCCAAATTCGATCTACTCTCATTAGTAAGAACGCACAAACTGACGAGACTTACCCGAGTTAGGGGATTAAAAGGGTCAGTTCAGGTACCTGATAGGCAATGGTTCCACTATTTATAGATTTACCTGGAATTTACTCAATTACAGACTGACAGTAAAACCATTGTACCTACATTAATGAATATATAATAATTTTAGAACTCTCTTAAATGAATATACTGAATAAAAACCACATTGGTAGGTAAGTTGATGTATCTAAAAAAGTAAAGCTGATAGAGAAAAACGGATTGCATGTACAGATTTAGCGTCCCAAATATAGTTAAAATCAGCTCTAAAATCCCAGGCACCAATAAAAAAATATTTTTTTGTTGCCCTGTGTAATCCTTTTTCATCGTATTCATCCCGATTACCAATATTCTTCAAACCAAGCTCTACTGAAACGTTTATTACATCTTTTATCTGTGATCGCAAGTTTACTGACTTCAAATAAAAAATAATTCTCTCGCTGTTAACTTGAAACACTTCAAACACTTAAAAATAAACGAAAAAATCTGAATCGAGCAGCTTCTACTTTTAGCAAACACTCTCAGTCTTTCAAATAAAACTTTTCATTACATTTAACCGGTTTTATCTCTGTCCCTCTATTTCTGAAACAAACGATATAGCCTTCTCAACTGCCTCAAGTTATATTACGGCTGTTAGGTATCGCTTATTACTAGAGTTATATCTCTCTTGGACTTTAAGTCCTCTGCTGGTTTATACACTCTGGTATAGGATGGCGCAATAACAAACACGTTCTTAATAAAAATAATATTACTAATATGTTTATTAACTTTTAACTATAGAGAAATCCATTGTAATAACTTTTATTTATTTGCGTGTGGCAAAATCAAATTCAACAAAAAATTGTTCATCAAAGAATTATTATGCTAATTAATTTATTTCTAATATAGGATCTTTGAAAAATAAACAAGGAGAACTCACAAATACAGAGAAGGAGACTTTAGAGTTATTACTAAAGTCACACTTCCCAGGATGTGAGATTATCTTTGACCAAGAGAAGAGGAGTATCGAAGCTCCAGTTTCTAAGGCTATAAATATAGACGTCTCTTGCAAACACAATAGTAAATCTTTCAGACCAATCATTATTATTTCTCCTATAAACCTTGGAGAAATTCATTGATAGATATACCTATACAGGACGATGTTCTACGGGATAACCCGATACATCGATACCAGTTTGCCTACCAATCTAGAAAATCTTGCGATGCAGCAATACATAGGCTAGCTCAAAAGGCTTAACAAGCACAGGAAAGCAAAGAAATAGCAGGAGGAGTATTCTTAGACATAGGAGTCTTTGATTCGGCTTCGTTTAATTCAATATTGGATCTAAGCACAAGCGTGGCGTAGCACACTGCATTATGCCGCTTGATCATATAACCATTATATTATGGTGATTATTTTGATAATTTTAGAATTATTTTAATTATTTAGTTTATACATGTCTAATTGCTGATAAAATAAAATTTATAAAAATTTTTTTATATGTTTAGTACTCAAAAAATAATACTTTTGACATTCTGTACGCCCATGTAACTCGTATTTATAGAAAAGAAATGTCATTACGGTAATACGCCATTTTAGTGATGATGTAATTATGGTTCCAATGACAAAGTGACAGTAGATTTTTTGAGTGCGTTTTGTTTCTTTTGTTTACCTAAATTATAACATTTTTTCACTTTTATAAATATATTCCTAAAGTATGTAGGAAACACATTAAATATACAATTGTTAAGTTACCAATAACATACCTATAAACTATTTTTTATTACCTGTAAACAATATTTAGAAAAAAACTTAACACAGTAATAATGTATATGTCAAATTTATTGATGTTTTTGTTAAAAGTTTGGTTAGAATTAAATGTCAGTGGAACCAAAATGAAATCACACTAAACTAGCCTATTGGTACACCTTGTTGCGGTGTTGCAACCGCTTTTTAAAATATTTAGTTAGGTTATGTTTATGTTAACGAGTTGAGTCTTGATTGTGCATTTTATTTTCTGTAATTTAAAATCCTTTTGCCTATATTTTTAAGCTTTGCTAGTGTGAATAAGCTGATTATTTGTTGTTTACTTTTTGTATACAATATACCAAAAAAACTAAATAGTCGTTTTAAGGAGTGGATAGCTTCTTTAATCCACTATTATGAACGAGAGCGTGATAATGATGGATCACTTTTACCTTAAGCTGCTGTAGGAGAGGTAAGTTACAAGTTATAGAAATGTATAGAAATATGAAATTGTTTCAGTGTCTTTTTTAGCGTGTTGCAGCAGCTCTAAATATAAATATTTCTACTGTCAGTAGTATTTCGCAAGCAGTCAAAAATAATGAACTATCAAAATCGCCACTTAAAAAGCGTTCATACAAATAAACAATTACTAACACAATATGAAAGAAGTAAGTACAAGATATATTTATTTATCCAATCATAATTTATGTTTCTAATAAAAGTTTAAATATGTATATCTACAGTACTCAATATAAATACATATTTATTTGCAGAACAACATATAACTTTAGAATTTTTAAGAGAAAATTTGATTGAGAAGCAAATTTTTAATGGCTGTACTACATCATTGTGTATTGTATTAAAGACGTGGTTTTATGGAACTTACTGACATTGCTGCAAGGAGAGTTCAATTTTTAAGAAATTATATAAATGCAAAAGAAGCAGCTTTATAACAGTTTGTTCTCATTGATGAAACATGGATTTTTCAAAATGAAACAGTAAACCGCTCTTGGCAAAATGACGACAAGAGAAGTGTCTAAACTACAAAAATTGATGACAACCAAATTTAAAGAAAATAAAGGTGTTAGTGTTCTGATTGTGATAAATATTATATTATGTCTTTTTCAGGTAGGTACTCTTACACATAAACTGAACCTGTAATGCAGATGTATTGTAAGTTTTGTGTATGTACCTCACAAGTACTGCCAAATATTTCCTTTAATTATTTTCATTTATATTTTATTACTATTACTATTATACAAGGTCTCGTATAATTATGTTCAAATTTTAGGAACACTTCTCTTCAAGTAACAAAAAAAAAACGCAATATTACATTTTTATTTCTTTTAAAGTTGCACGACTCTGCATTATTGACAAATAATAAATAATCAAAATTCATTTTTAACATAAATAAAATCATATTTTATTTAAAGAAAAATGTTCCTAAAATTTGAACATAATGATACGGGTCACCTTGTATATCTGTATTTTGTATTCCTTATATTTTAAATTTGAATAGAAGTATAAAAAATTGCAAAGAAATTACATGACACATGCTATATTATTATTTAAATAAACATTATTTTTGTTATAGATATGTTGTACTCAATACTTGCAACGAAAATGGATTTATTGATAGTGCCGAAGCTATATATTCTTCAAAAACTAAATTAAATGATTATCATGGAGAAATGATTAAAGACAATAATTTTGCATTGGTTTGAAAACCAACTACTAAAGAACCTTGATGAACTTTCTCTAATTGTTATGAACAATGCTTCATAAGATAGCATGTTACTACATAAGATACCAAATACAGGCTTATTCAAGCTGAAATACTAGAGTGGATAGCAAACAGAAACATTGATTTTCCTGTTAATATCTTTAAATATGTAAACTTCTGCAAAAAGTTGAAGAGTAATTATTAAGTATAAATAAACTATTTACTGCTTCTTGATAAAATATATGCAAGAATAAATACTTTGGGGATTTAAATCATAGGAACTACAAGAAAAACTCATTTTTTTATCATTACATTTTAGATAAATATAACAAATGGTAGGTCTCTAAATAATTTTTAAATAAGTTCACCAATATACATACTAGTATGGGATGGGGCAGCACTCAATATTTGGTTCAAACATTTGTTACTTCTGCAATTTTTGTGGATTCTTTAGATTTTACTAATAATAATACCAATTATTAAATAACTGCAAGAACCTAAAAATCTGATATTAAAATTCCTTATATCCTCTGATGATGGACAAGTAAATAGCCCAAACATAGAATAAAAAATCGTGTTTTTCTTGCATTTTCTCACTTATAATATAAAAACTTGTTCTTTTATCATCTACTAATGTTGCTATATCCTAAACAGATACGAGACAATTAAATTGGAAAAATTTGACTATTTTGGGGTCAATAAAAATCTACAGGTTAACCCCATTCTCGATTTGTACAGTAAAAAGAAAATCTGCCATTTTTTATAGAAATAAACTAAAATTTTAAATTTTGTTACAAAATATGTTATATCCATGTACCACCATTAAATCTTCGATATGATACATCTTTTAAGGGTCACGCTAGATTTTTGAAGTCGCAATATACTAATACCCAAAATCCAACATAACATGTGTCGTTTCAATATGACAGTTTAGAATATTGACACATGAGAAACGAAACCCAAGTTGATATATATCATATTACTTTTTTATATTCAAATCACCAAAGGTATATTTGGTAGATAATTTAGCAAGACAGTATGGACGTAAAGTGTTACGTCTTTCTCCCTATCATTGTGTTTCTATACCCCCATTGAATTAATTTGGGCATTTCAAAGCAATCATATAATAAACATATTGTTAGAGATGGTAATAAAGAACAAGATTGTTTAAACATGTGGTTTAAAGCACTTCGAACAATTACACCCCAAAACTGGAAATATTCTATTGAACACACCGAAAAATAAATATTAAAATGGTATGAGAGAGCGAGAGTTTTTGATAAATTAATCCAATTATAATTAACCCTAACAGCAATAGCGATGACAATGATTCGAGTACTTGCGATTTGGATTAGGAAAAATTATAGAATATTGTAGGAATTATGAAGATTAGTAGAAGATTTGTATCTTATAAGAAAACATATATTTTATAAACTAAACATTGTCTTATTTTAATAACAATAAACAGTTTAATCTATTTCTTATTGTCACTCTGAACAAATATCATCCTACATATAAAATTTAATATACATTTGTTAAATTAAATATTTCAGTATAATATTTTGATAAATATTACATAGTGTCTAGGTACACAATTGTACGTATTGACAGAGTAAGTGAGCTGTGTCTAGGCCATTGGTGTTCAGGCCGGTCGGCGTAGCCAGGTATGGATTGAAATTTTCGGCGATGCCGCCACCCTACGAGAAGTCGTTGCTTCGTTTTCTTGTTGTCACGGCATTATTATTATTTGTTCATGTATGTGAAATTTGCTTCTAAGGTTTATAAATTACTACTGCTAGTCACGGCGTAAATGAAAACAAACAAGACGCATTCACACAAACTCCTCCCACCACAGCAATATGACGTTTCGCGTGTATATAATTTTTTGATTTGTGTACACTTTAGCGTGTAATAATAAAGGACTCTTTCTCGGAGTCTCATTCTAAAGTGTTTGTCGGAGTCTCATCATAGACTCTCTGTCATAGTCTCATCCCAGACTCTTTGTCGGAAGTCTCATCTTAGACTCTTAGTCTGAATCTCATCATCGTCTCGCATCCCAGTAGAAGTAGTGACGTGACATGCCCTCGTCACCTATAGATGTTTAGTTCTTTTTATAATATTGTAAGTTTGGGTATTTTATTGATCTTTAGTAAATTGTTAGTTGTTGTTATTTTATTTTTTCAAGTCGGGTAGCACCTTTAGTTACTATATAAAGTGGCTCCATCACGACCGAAAGGCCCATGATATTATAATATCTGTATTTATTTTATTTATTGCAAAATATAAAACTAAACAAATGAAATCAAATATAATTCCCGATATGACCTACCAAAAAGAAAAGTTTAATTTCTTATGTCAGCCTAACTACAAAATTTCTAAATCAACGGTATTGCAATTTTAAAGAACTAAATCCTATCATTTATTAGTTAAATCAAATTCAATTCCCTTTAAAGAAACGATATTCTATTTTTAATGAACTAACTTCTAATACTTATTAATTAAATCAAATTGAATTACCAGTCTGAGACTAACAAAAAGAACAGTTACATTCCTTAAATCTTTCTCACAACAATATCTTTAAAAACGGTATTCTATTTGCAAAGAATTTAATTCTAATATTTATTAATGAAATTCTATTATATCTTTTAACTCAACAACGAATTAAACGTTCCTATTTCCAAAAAATAAATCGGTTTTTAAATTAAACTAAATGCGGTCTAAAAGTAAAACGTTTCTCCTATAAAAATACTGAAACAAGGTTTAATAAATACGAGACGAAAAATCCATCAACAACAGACCTAACTGAAAATGCGGCTTTTACTTTAAACTGTCTGAAATCAAGTGCCTCTCCAAATCCATTCAATTCGCGACGAAAGCGAGGGACATTCCCACCAATGACCAGTACCACCGCGCATCGATATATCGATCGGCGGTGCGCAGCTGTTACTCAAAAGAATATTAGGCTAGAACCAAAGACATTACAATTAAGAGACCAAATTGTTTACATTTTTATGTGGCAAATCATTATTCCCACCAGATTTTCGTTTATTGCGTCTTTGCCGATTTTATCAGTTTGTCAAAATTATTTGGAGAAATTACTTTCGAAAAATAAAATTTGATGTGTCCTGTAACTATAATTTTATATTATATAAATAAAAATATGTTTTTATTCAAGTTATTCTTTGAAGTTTTAATATAAGCTAAATTTTTTAATAAAAAATCAATATTAATCCAAACAAAATATTAGGGTTTCGAAGAACTCAGTAAATACGGCAACGCTGAATATCTCATTTTACGAATTTACAATTTTTATAAATGAAATATAGTACCGTAACCAACCGCAACGTTGCCAATCAGGTCTAACAGCTATTTTGTATTTCTGACAGTATCTGACAGTTTCTGTGTGACTTATTGATTTATTAGATTATAAAATACTATTTTCGTAAACTTTTGTGAGAAACATAAAGAATTATGATACATGCATGTGTAGTGTTTAAAAAGGTAGATCATTTAAGTCGAAATGTATGGTTTCATCGGTAAGTATTTTTAGGTTAAGATATGTTGTTTTCATTTGAACCAGTGGAGTAGGGCTTGTACAAGATTTGATACAATTTCTTATAGAATTTAAATTATATAAGATCACATAGTAAATTGTTTGAAAAATGATTATCCAATCTAATTTTTCAGACAATTTACTGTAGGTTTGATAATATACAATTTAAATTGTACAAGAAATTGTATCAAAAACTTGTGTAGTCTAAAACAGTCTTAAAACAGTTTTTAAAGTGATATTCCTTTTATAAATTAGTAAATTTTTCTTATACCAATAAATAATTATTGAATAGTGGCAAAGAAAATTTAACGTAAAATGTAGAATACCTTAAAAATGATTTACCTATACCTATTTTTTATTACTCTATTTAGGTTTCCGCAAGATCCTGAGAAAAGAAAACTTTGGTTTTCTCTAATATGAATCCTTGAAAATCAGCCCCTTCGTAAAAACCCAGAGTTGTGTTTAGAACACTGTTTTCCTGAAAATGTTTTGGTACGTGCAAATGGTACTAGATATATTAGAAAAGATGCAAACTCCAGACGGTGTGAGGGTTTTCTATTTTTGGATGACTTATCCAACAGGTAAAAATACAAAATATTAATTTTTTGTTTACCTCTAAACATTATTTATTATCTATATGTATATATATCTAATGTATGGGTTTTTAGTTCTGATTCAATTGTTTTTGGAACAGCACCTGCTGCAAAAAGAAACGTTGCAGTAAGTTATAACATTAATAACTAAGCATAAAAAAATTAAATGAAATTTTAGTTAATAAAATTAAAGTATTTTATATATTTAAAACATTATTTTAAAAATTTTTACAGTTTTTTTACGATATTTTTTGCCATACCATGTTTTTTGTAATTATTAATTAAAAAATTATATATTTTTAGGACAGTGTTTTATTTAGATACCCCTAGCTACTTAATGTTAATTTAAAATTTTAAATAATTTTTGTTAACATCATACCAGGCAAATATATAGTAAATATATAATAAACCAATAAATATTAAAAATCGAAAGGTAACTTGAATTCGCTTGTATTTGAATTTACTTGTACTTGAATTTACCTACATGAAAAATCAGCAAGTATCATGTAAAACTATTGTCATATACTCTGAAGGCAATTCTCTCACCAGAAATCAAATCACGACTGGTGAAAGGACTGTCTAGAAGCCATGACAGAGATAAGTAGTTAAAATAAGGTGACCTTAGCCTGGGTTCCAGGCCATGAGGGATATCAGGGCAACGAAAAGGCCGACGAATTAGCCCGAGAAGGCTCAGATAAGGCCATGACAGGCCCCGGACCCTTCTGTGGAGTTGCTAAGGCATTGTGCAAGGCATCCATTAAACAATGGATGCAAACAGAGTCTCAGGAATGGTGGAACAACTATCCAAGACTGAAACAGGCCAAACAGTTCATCAAGGAACCATCGGCCAAGTTCACGAAAGACCTACTGGATCAAAAGCGTCAAATCGTTAGGATAACAGAAGGCCTTCTTACTGGACACTGTCGTTTTAAAAGGCACATGAGTGTCATAAATCCAGCAGAAGAAGCAACTTTGTGCAGGTTCTGTTAAGAAGAAGAAGAAGAAGAAGAGGAAACAATATTCCACGTCCTGTGTCAATGTGAATGCCTGGCTGGAACGAGGTTTCTAACATTGGGCGAAGAAAAGCCAATTGCATGCAACTACATGTGGGAGCCACTGTCAAAGCTACTAAGACTAATAAAAAAGACCAGGCTAGACGATACTCTAAAACAAACAGGAGTCCCACAATAGATCTGAAAAGATCGCGGTGGATAAGGACAAATAACGTCCAACTCATAATCTAATCTACTTATATGAAAAAATCATCATAATTATATTACTAAAAAAATATACCTACATATTTACGTATTTTTTAACATACTACTCTGACAATACTGGTAAGTTTAAAACTCTACGCCACTGGCGAGCATATTATGGACACTGTTTACAACGTTGCCAGCCGGTCATAAGAGATCTGTCTTTCTCTCTTCCACTCACTAACAATTTTAAAACAATAACAGTCCGCAATTGTATGGGATTTATGAATGAAACATTTTGTCTATATGTTGTAATGTCTTTGGCTAGGACACACAGTTTGAGCACGTCTAATATTTATTAAAAATGAAAAATTATAATAAAACTGATGAAGGAAAAATTGACTTCATTACAGTATTTTGGGTTTTAGTTTAGACCATGCACAATTTTTTATGAAGAATACATTTTTCCCAAAATTAATATTTTTTTCCATATGCCACCAACTGTCTACGTAAGGTATTATTTGGTAATGGTTGATAAGGAGTAGTTTTCCAATTATTTTCTTCCATCAATACAACGTTTTATGTAATGTTATTTAACAATGGTTTGAAGCGTCATGTATTGAATTTTTTATATTGTTATTTAATGCAAAACATTTTTATATGGCTTGTATTTGTAGTCTCATGTAGGGACATTCTATATCAGGGGTTGAAAACTACCCGTTACAATCTCGATGGAAGTTTTGACGAAGCCGCTCTTTACTGACGATAATAACGCTATTTGTTACAGATTTGGAGCAATATGGCGTTCTCTAATAATTGGATAAACAGGATATTCTCTCCCGTTACTGACCTTAGGGGTTTAAAGATTGTAGTTTCCAGAAACTGGAGTTTCTTTGTTTGAAGCTATCGATTCGAAGAATTGCTGTGAGCGAAAGAATTATGGGGCAGTTGTTTTTATCTTAGAAGTCCCGGGAACATTAATTTAATAACAGATAAGCTTTAGAGTTAATTGAAATTAATTTGTCGACAAAGTAAACAATTTTTGATACAATACTTTGTAACTGTAACTAAAGTACAATTATATGTATGAAAATGCATACAAGTTAATATTATAATGTGAACAGCAGTCAGTTTACCACATATTCTAATACATATTTGTACGTCTTTTTACTTTCCTATCTGTATACAGATATAAGGAAAGTATAGGAATCATGATTTTTTTCGACCTCGAGTTTTCGATGGATTTTTACGTTTTGAGGTCCCCTGAATCCGTTTTGACTATTTTCGCGATGATGTCTGTGTGTGTGTGTGTGTGTCTGTGTGTCGCATAACTCATGAACCGATACACAGAAAAACACCAAATTTTAAACTTGAGCTTTGTTTCAGCGTCCAATGTGCTGATTATATTTTGGGCAGTGTCGGAACATCTGGGGGGGTACTTTATAGGTGGTAATTTTTATATTTTATGGAATATATCTGTTATTTACGTTTGGGGAAGAAAATTCCTCAAATAAAAGTTACTTCTTATATTATTATCTAAAATTTTTTGTTTTTTACAAAATTTTCCTAAAATGGTCCGTATTCGAGAAATTTGACAAAATGTAAAAAAATATTTTTTTATAAAAATTGTTAAAACAAAAGTTGTTTGTAATGTAATTCTCTATAATTTTTATCCTATACATAATTTTTTTAAAATGGACCCTATTCGAGATATTTGAGAAAATGTGTAAATTTCGAAATTTGAAGAAAACTCAAAAACGGATAAAGAAAAAAACATTAAATTTTAACCTTAGGTTTTATTTCGGCCTGACGTGAAATGATTAAATTTTGGACAAAGTCGGAACATCTGGGGAGGTACTTTATAGGGGGCCGTTTTTATATTTTATGGAATATATCTGTTATTTATGTTTGGAGATAAAAATTGTTCAAATAAAAGTTATTTCTTATATTATCATCTATAATTTTTGCTTTATATCAAAATTTCCTGAAATGGTCCGTATTCGAGAAATTTGACAAAATGTGCAAAATTCCGATTTTTATGAAAATTGTTGAAATAAAAGTTGTTTGCGAAAAAGCTGAAATAATTACTGTGAGTATTTAGCAAATTATATCTGATTTGCAAGGCATTTAATGCTTGATCTATAGTGTAAAAAAAAAAAATTATTTTATATTTTTGTTTGAGGTCTTGAACGGGTTCATCCGGGCCTTCATACAAAAATCAATCTCTGAAGCAAGCTCGGTTGCTTCTAAAATGATGCTTTCAAAAGCTTCATCTGATCTCAGGTTATCAAAGAAGAGTTTTCAGTTGCTAAGCATATCAATAGCTTATGACATATTAAAATATACAGTTTGCAAAAGTTTGCTGATGGGGTTAATATGACTCAAAATTTTGTACCAGATCACAACAGAGCATATAAATTTGAACTGCTTCAAATTATTTAATAATCCGCTAGCCTCGTCTCTGATCATATTATCGATTTATGAATCTTCATATATGCTATACAAAGCATCGTGAATTGGACCAATTTGAAACCGCAGAGCTTTTAATGAGTCGACTCGACATTCCCATCGCGTATAACTCAATGGTTTTAGGGTGTAAGTATTAATATATTTCAGTAATATTGCCCAATGAAGAGAAGAGGAAGAAAAAAAGGTATTTAACTTTTGAACAATATTGAAGAAGTTGGCTGCCTCAAACGAGGATTTTGCCATATCGTTTACAACCAAGTTTAGCGAATGTCTGCTGCATGGAACATAAAATGCTCTGGGGTTTATATTTCTGATTCTTGTTTGTACTTCCGATTTTTCTCCTCTCATATTGGAACCGTTGTCATACCGTTGACCGCGCATGTTTTCTACTTCAAGCCTATTTTTCTCTAGCTCTTCTAGTAAAACCTCCGACAATTCCTTAGCTGTTGATCTCTCAATGGGTAGAAAACCCAAAAAATGTTCGTTGATATTAACTTGAAAACTTCAGACTCTGATTCCTGTATGGAGACAAATCTTACCACAAATGTCATTTGTTCTACTTTACTTGCATCGGGAGTACAGTCAAGAATCACGGAATAATACTTGGCCTTTTGAACTTGCTCAATGATGTGGTGCTTTATGTTGTCATGCAATAAGTCAATTATTTCATTTTGTATAGTTTTCCCTAGATATGTAGCTTTGATTTCTTCTTTATTGAGAACTCTGTAAACGTGTTCCTCCATTTTTGGATCAAAATCAGCCAATAACTGAATTAACTTCAAAAAGTTTTCATTATTGTGTTCATACAGTTTATCGCTTGTTCCTCGAAAAGCTAGAGAGCTCTCACCTAGCAATTTAACGACTGATATAATGCGTAAAAGAACATTAGACCAGTGATTTATCTCAGAATCAATGAGTCTCTGAGAAACTGCATCTATTGTTTCACCTATTTTCAATCATTGCTTCAATTCAATTCAAGCCATGATTTTAAATAATTTATATGAGATTTAGCATTTTTATGATGTGCTAAGAGTCCCCTAAATGCTTCCAGTCTTTAAATCCCCGATTGCCAAGAGCGCTCAAGTTAGATGGTGCAGCAAAAAGTCGACATGGAAAACAGTACAAAGCGTTTTAAAATACAGAATATACCATCCATTCTCTAAAAACCTCTTCTTCATTTCTAGCCTTTTCTTGTAATGTTTTGGTGAGAATCTTCTATGCTGATCATCAGAAGGAAAATCAAAATTATACAAATGTACAGCTGGACCACGTTTAACCAAAAAAACTCTATCTGCTGCACGCATGATTTCGGGCCATAATCCTGGGTCAGAAAAGTTACTTTGAAAGATAGCCTTTTCTACTGTTTCAAGAAGCAAGAGTTTTAAACCTACGAAAACTGTATGCTTATAACTCCGTGGTTTTTCTTTATAAAAATAAACATTTAATAAAAGGACTTGAACACAAGTACTTAACAAAAAACAAGGAAAAAGGGTGTATCCAAATACCCTTATTTAAAAAAACCATCGGTCAGCGTTCACATCTACATATGTCTCTAAAGATTTATAACTTCCTACCTGAAATGTATAAAACATACATATGCACATTAAACTCGATAGGTCTAATTAAATCTATATTTAAAAAATTTTTTATTCATTATGATACTAAATCAATAGAATTATTGTTTGCAGTATGATCTAATATCACAAATGATGAGTAACAATTTATCATAAAGTTAAGTATTGGTATCGAGCATTGCCTTACAAAAAAAAAATGTTTTAATATTTCTTCTTGTTTTACCTATTGGTTTTTCATTTCTTTTTTATAATTTATTTGAAATTTTAAAGTTTACTTATTGTGCTTAAAACCAAAATTGTGTTCTTGTTAAAATTGATTTTATTGATATTTTAATTGTATTTTCTTTATATTTAAACTGTTTTTTTTTTAATTGATATTTTAATAATTGTTTTGTTTTTGTTATTGATATCTTAATTTTTATATTTAATTATTTAGATAATAGGACTTTATAATATACTTATAATATACGTATAAGGTGCTACACTCTAGTTAAAATAAATTAAATCGATTATTTTAATAAACTATAAATGCCCATGCTCAGCCAGTAGTAGCTCTAATGGGCTTGTCTACCTTTTGTTTATATTTGTCTAATTACCATAATATATTATTGATAAATGAATGTACTTTTTTGCAAAATAAACATTATTATTATTATTATTATTATTAAACTCTAATTTTCGAAACCCCCCTTATGCGTCACTGACTTAAAAAAATGTATTTCATTTAACTTCAGACTCAATTATCTTTCATTTGATACCATCGAAGCCATGTTTTGATCTAAACTCTAATTTTTGAAATCTACCCCCCACCCTTTTTTGGGCTTATGTCTGATGGATTTTTTTAGTCTTTAAAAATGAAAACAAAAATTAAAACACTTACCTTCACAGAAGCCAAACGCACTGGACAATTTGCACAAGCACTTTTTTAAAGCTTTTTTGCACTAACAATTTAAACAAACTATTTTATTTCGCACTAGCCGAAGTATAGTGGCAAATTGTTTTAGGTCTACTTCCTTTTCATATGCAGTTAAAAAGGGCTGTTAGATCTTGTTTTGCTTGGTTTCAAAATTGTTGTTTCCTGTACAGTCGTGTTGCCACGGGCCGAAATACTTGTCAATTCTTGAAAGGCGGTGGTTGAGTGGTTTTGTCATGTTGAATTGAATTCAACTAGATTTTGCCTTAATGTTTAAATATATTATATTATTTGAATTGTGTGCTTAGGAATAAAAATGATAAATTCCGCCTGCCGTCTCTTAATCTTGTCAATTATCAGTCAAATCTTGAAACGCGTTTTTGAGAAAATTCCCGTGAACCGATTTCAATGAAATTTGGTATACTTACAAGGGTCCGATGACAATGCAATTTTATTAAAAGTAATTTATTGATATGATATCAGAATGATAAAAAAATATTCTTTACTTTTTAGTGCATTTAATAAAAGCCTGTAACTTAATTTTTTTTATCAGTTTATTTTCATTTTCCATGATTTTGGCGCCCCTAGATCATAGCGCCCCGGGCGGCCGCCCAGCGCCCTACCCTGGGCCGGCCGCCCAGATCGCCCTACCCTGGGGCCGGCACTGGGGGTACTTCTTATAACCGCTAATTGTAATCTGTGACGTCTCATAGTTTAAAAAAAATAATTCCCTTTTTGTAAAAGTGGTTTTTCGATAAGATGCCAGGGATTTAGAATATCCAGTTTTTTAATATAAGTAGACCTTGGGTTAGTTTTGGTTTAGGCAGAACCGCCAATTTCAGTTCTTAAATACAGATAACGAAATCATTTTTCAAGAATACGTCGCGATAATAATCAACCTATTGAGCTAAACGAGTGTAATACACTGATTCTGAATTAGTTCGTGAAATAACCAAAATAAGCCTATTATGAACTACTTCTTTTAGCCACTAGTGGTAATCTGTCACGCTACACTGCTTTTTTAATAATTCTTTTTTTTTTTTTTTGGAAAATGTGGTTTTTTTATGAAACGCCAGGGTTTTACTGTAAACAGATCTTATGGAGTACTTCTTATAGCCGCTTTTCTTAACTTGTCACGCCTCATAGATTTTCAAAAATAAATATTTGTTTAAAGTGGTTTTTCTATAAGACGCCAGAGATTTAGGACATGCAATTGTTTACTGTAAACTAACTTTATGGGGTACTTCTTATATTCGCTGATTGTAATCTATCACGCCTCATAGTTTTTCAAAAAAATTCATTTTCTTTGAATAAAAAGTGGTTTTTCTACAGGACACCAGTTTTTTACTGTAAGCCAGGTACTTCTTATAGCCACTATTCGTAATCTGTCACGCTATAATACGTTTCTAGCGTTGCTTTAACTCACCAAAATTGAATTGTCAATGTTGACACATAAAAATTTAATTACTGTTGTTTTGAAAAATTCAAACGCAAAAAAGTGTAAAATTATGTATTTTCTTTTTGTTTTATTAACCGCTGAAATTTAATTTAATAAAAAACTGCAGACATTAAAGATTACTAAAACCTTTGTATCTAATTCTATTTTCTGTTTCCAAATGGACGCTAAATCTGACTCAATTTATTCAAAGACAAAGAAATTAATTGTACGCAGTAAGACAGGGCTTACTCAAAGGGTGCGAGAAGGATTTTAAGATAATATCATTAAGTCGTTTTGTTTTGCCGAAAATTGTTTTTATTTTCTTTCTTGAAGCTTTTATAATTTACTACGATAAGAAGAGTAAATTAGAGGAAGACGAAACGTTGGTCGGTTTAGATGCTTACGAAATTAATTAGACAAATTAATTTGTAAACGCGAGTATTTGGGAAATTGATGGAGCGCATAAAATTGTTTAAAGCCAGTGACGTTTATAAATATCGCCTTAAGTGGACCAATTAAACGTATTTATAAAATAGAACTCTTCAGAACTCTCAATGTTTTCAATTTATTGTAAAAGTCCACAAAAAGGTTTTCAGAAGATTCAGAGTTCTAAAGTATATTTATCTACGACCACTCTTTTTTTTGGCGTAGACTCTTTGCCATACAGCCAGTCACAAAATGGAAGAGGTAAATTAACAAAAAAAAAATAATAATGAATGAGTGAAAAAGAGGAAACATTAAATATTTAATTTCAAATAACAACAAGAGAATTAAACGGGGACACTCACTTCTCGCCTAGGGACCCATCAAGGCATTACAAAAAAACAGACATACACTAGGTCACGGTAAGGGGGTAAAATAAAACAATAGGAAAGAAAACAAAGGTAACGAGTCTAAGAGAAGTACTAATCACAAGCGTATACCTGATTCCCTTAAAAAATTAATCAAGAAGTCATAAATGTTTGTGAAATTGAAGGACAATAAACTTTGGATATTTCAAGGGGAGCATATTTTGCATTTAAGCAGGTCGTTATATAGCTTGTCAGAAATTTTTTTGTTTTTAGTACAATTAAAGAAGATATCTCCTTTTTCATTACACGTCTCGCATTGGTCACTTTCAGAGACTTTCATTTTGTATAAATGGCTAGGATAACAGGCATGACTAAATATCCTAATGATTGTCGATATGTACTTTCGCGGTATTATATAATGCTTGTATCAAGGGATCTTAGTAATGTTTAACTGAAGAGTCGTATACCTCGTTGGGTTTGTAAAACAATATTCATGTCACAAGTGTTGCCATTTATTGAACTGATTTATTTTTAATATCGCAGTAACATCAGAAGCAAATAAATTGTATGAATTAGAACCTGTTACAGAGCCTTTTTTGGCCAACAAATCTACATGTTCGTTGTGCTTTTGCCCAATGTAAGCTTTAATCCAAATAAAATGCACGTTCTGGTCTCTTTCTGAAAATGTTTGGATAAGTTTTTTAATTTTTATTACAAAAGGACAAGTCGATGTATTAGGAAGCCTATTTTTTTTTTGATAGATGTTAAAACAGAGAAGGAATCTGATACAATAACTGTCGTTTCTCTGTTGTAGGAAGATGCATAAATAAGTACTTCATAGATAGCCGCAGCTTCCGCAGTATAGATGGAACATTCATGTCTAAGTTTAAAAGATTTTTCTGTGTACTCTTTAGGTTCAAAGAAAGCAGAGCCTACGCTATTAACTGATTTGGACACGTCCGTATATAATATTAAGGCATATTCAAAATTATTTAAAATACAGAGTAATATATTGTATTGCTACTTATAGATATATTTTATTTATAGTTTGGTTTAATAAAAGAAATGTCTGAATAAAAGCTGAATAAAAGCTAAAAACATCATTAATTCCAGGGTGGTAGGTTGTTTTATACAGAGCACTTACAATATTGCTATTGTTTTGTAAAGCGAGACAAAGGGATGGGGATTTTATTTTAACCCAATATTTATTAGTCAAATCATAACTAATATATTAATCTGTTGAAATAATTTAGGATTATTGGTATAGATTTTAATTAACATTTTTTCACGGAGATAATTTCTTCTTATTTCCAAAGGAGTTTCCAGAGTTTCTACGTATAAGGGTTGAATAGGAGTAGACTTTATGGCACCTAATACTGTCCTTAGAGCAGAGTTTTGAAAAATATTGATTTTGTTTAATAGATTATTACTAGCAGAACCATATAATGTACATCTGTAATCCAAGATAGAGCGAATATAAGCTCTATAAAATAATTGAGCAATTTTAATATCAGCACCCTACCAAGTCTTACTAACCGATTTTAAAAAATTTACTCCTTTATTGCACTTATTCAGCGTACTATCAATATGGGATTTCCACGTCAGCTTCCTGTCCAGAATCATACCTCAGTACCTCGTTTCATTTTGAATCATGAAATCGTCGGGTCCAAACATGATGTTATTCATATTAGGTGAATTGTGTCTTGTAAAAATACATATCATAGATTTGTTAACTGATAATTTAAAGCCATTTGTTGTCAACCATCTTTGTAAAACTAAATAAATACTTTTTAAGTTTTCTAAGGTGGTTTCAATTTTTTGTGTCCAGTATAAATACAGAAATCGTCGGCATTTTGTACAATATTAAATGATAATGTATTATTTATTTGAATATTATGTAAATCAGTTGTGTACATATTAAATAAAACAGGGCTCAAAACAGAACCCTTTATTATTAAGTCTAGGACCTAGGACAGATTGATTTGTTCGCAAGTAAATAGATCTGTTGGTGTAAAAATTTATAATACTGATTGCAAATTGTTTTGGGATATGGAATATTTTAATCATTCTATCTAGCAGGAGTGACAAAGACACAGCATCATAATTTACCTTCGATGTCAAGAAAAAGGACAGGTAAATAATTGTTTCTTGAGAAATTGTTTTGAATATCTACCACCAAAGTACTTAAGGCATCCATTGTACAAAAACCCCTTTTGAAACCATACAGAGTTTCTGGAAGAAGCTTTTGTTACATTAAAAATACCATTTAAACCTAAACTTAATCATCCTCCCTAGAGTTTTAAGAACACATGAAATCAATGACATGGGTCTATAAGATTCAGCTAAGTTAGGGTTCTTCCCTGATTTAGGTACGGGAACAACAATAATTCTTTTAAATGCTTCTATGTTAATGCCTTCAATTATTATTTGGTTAAATATATTTAAAAGTAGGTTTTTAGCAGTGTCTGGTAAATTGAAGAGCATAGTGTATTTAAATTGGTCATAACCAGAAGTATAGTTGCGGTTGTCAAGAGCACCACTCTTAAAAGTAGCCATTTTAACCTAGGCTCGATGATGGCCCTTGGGCCGAAACCAGAAGCCGCCATTTATTTTAAATAATAAAATTAATTTTAGGTGGTACTTGATTTTGAATATTTTTATTTTCGTTTATGAAAATGGGCACATTTAAGCCGTTGAATATCCTCTACGATTAAAAGTTTTTTGTTACATTTAATAGCGCAATTTCTTTTTAAATATAGCACCTTATATATTTTATCAATTTTACTTAACGAATAGTTAACTATCGATGAAAAATTATACATTATAACATTTTTACTAAAACGTTCTTGGAACAGCAAGTTTAAAATGCTTAAATTTTGTTTTGGCAACATTCGAATCTATCAAAAATTAAATTTGGGGATAATAGCCATCTTTTCAAAATATCTTAAATAATATTTAGAGATTTGTAAAAAAAACCAAATTCGTAATGATTTTTAATAATATGCAATGGTTTTTTCTTATTTTAAAATTACAAATTAAAAAATTCTACTAAAAAATATAAATTTCCATAAATGATTCACAAATTCAGCAGTGGTTGTACATGAACGCCTCTCAGACACCATACAATGAGGCTTTACATAAATCATGACCTTAAAATATTCATTTTGCAAAAGATGCATGATTTTGACCTACTAACAAAATTGTAAACGCTATATGCATGTGGAAAATGGTTCCAATGGGACCTCTGAACTGAACAAGACATCTTTATGAAGGCGCATATATCTTTCTATACTCTCTCGGATGCGAGTTTAATAATTCTCGGAATTCTTGAAATTTTCCACGGTATATGGTATATATTTTTAAAAACATGACTACATTCTTAATTTAACTTGAAAGAGGAGAAATAGGATGAGAACGCTTGTCCTTATGATAAATTGTTGAGTAATTCGTTGGTCCTAGGAAAATGTGTTAAAAAGTAAAATATCGACATTAGTTGCTATCGTCTCCTAGTTTTACACAGTGTCTCGTCAATTAAGTTTTTTGGCTTTAAGGCTAGGGCGGTGTTAAAACAAGGTTCCTACATCTTAATAAGTAAAGAGTGGCCCTCATTGACCACCCTGAAAAGAAGGAGAACTCCTATAGCCAGCCGCAGTGGCGGCTGGTGGATAAGTGCTGCAGTGCTGCGGAGCTCCAAAAAAAAAATGCTAAATACATAATCTTACTCAAATATTTCCTATTACCAAAAAGAAAATATATTATAATATAATATTATAATAATGATTAAAAAACTGGTGGCGAAGCGCCCACATCGCTGGCGTCCGTGTACGTAAAGTGGACCAGTGGAATAACCTATCTACCTACCGACACACACGCTTGCGCAGACTGTCGCTGAACTATTATTTACCTGGGCCACATGATGGAGCTCTGTGCGCTCTTTCAAACACCCACGCGGCACACCGCTACTCCCACGCTCACGGTTAAAACAAAGTTCGCTGCAATTAGTCCAGCGCAGCGCGTAATACGTACGGTATCGATTTCTTCAAATTTTTCGCGACTTTTGAGTTTACAACGAGTTAAAGTTAAAAACAAAGAATTTTAAGGGTGCGTGTATTGTGTTTTTGTGTATTGCTGACAATTATCTGTGTACTATGGAAGTGGTCTTCAATTTAATTAACGTAAAGAAATTTTTTAAATATACATACGAAGAAAAGATGGAATTAAAAGCAAAATTTAGGCCATTACCAGAAATTATTATATAAAAAACTAGTGTAAGTAGAGAAAAAAGTTAATTATTCAAAAAACGAATGGATCTGTGGATGCAAAAAAATGCTTTGTACTGTTCTCCCTTTTGGTGGCGATAAAGCTTGGACGGAAATAGGGATCACAGACCTAGAACACATAAGTTTAAAGAACGAAAACTCTAAAAGCCATCTTCGTAATTGCATGGAATTTGCGTTGCTAGGGACAACTAATATTATGGCTCAATTAGATTCTGCTTATTGGTTAAATATACTGAGACATAATGAAAATGTATCAAAGAATAAGTATATTTTATCCAAAATTATTAATTGCATTAAGTTTTGTGGAGCTTTTAAACTGGGTCCTCGGGGACATGCTGGGAGCGATTGATTCTTCCGAGAATCCGGGAATATTTCGTGAACTCATAAATTTCTCGGCTGAATTAGATGCAACTCTAAGTGACCACCTAAAAATTCTTCGGTATTTAAAGGCACCTCTAAAGAAATACAGAACGATCTGTTACAGTGTATGCTTTATGCCTGTCATAAACAAATAATTAAGAAAATGATTAATTTTCCATTTTTAGCGATCATGGCGAAAGAAACAACGGATGTTGCTACAAAAACTCAACTGTTAGTTATATTTAGATATGTTCGAAATAGTTAGCCAATTGAACGTTTTTGGAACTACTTAATTTCTGAAAAATGTGATGCAGAAACACTTAGTAAAACAACTTTAACTGTTATAGATCCTAATTTAAAATTCACCGAACAAACTAACTGTACAAAGGTATGATGAAGCCGCGGTGATGAGCGGCCAACACGCAGGAGTATTAATTAAAAAAAGTATCCTTTTGCTCACTATGTACGTTGCTATGCCCATAAGTCAAATTTAATTGTCTAAAGCTGCTTCTGCAAATTCGCAAGTACGTGTATTTTTTGGAAATTTACAAGACATTCCGGGCTTTTTTAATAATTCACCCCAGCGAGTAGAAGTCTTAAGCAAGATTATGAAGAGAAGGATCCCCCACGGCGCTACAACCCGTTGAAATTTTAATATAAGGATCATTAATGATGTGTACCAAAATAGAGCGTCTCTCATTGAGTGTATGCATGAAATAGAAGAACAATTCACCAACAACACAGTCTGTAGTGCAGCCACCTCTATTCGCCGTACATTATTTGATCCGATCTTCAATTTTTGGCTGACTTTTTTTCATTATGTGATGCCCCACGTAGACATCCTTATCAATCAACTACAGCAAAGAAAAATTGAAACCACTTTAGTAAAAGACGCTATCGATAATTTTGAACACAGTTCGAAATAATATTGATAGCATCATTACTGAAGCATCAGATATAATAAGCGATAAGCCATCAGAAAATAAACGTAAGCGCCCAGGTAACAGCAGATTTGATCACCGGATTTCTGCTTTAGAGGTGTGTGACGTTATCCTAAATTGTGCAAAAGATCAATTTAATTTTAAAGAACATCTAGTAGTTGCCTCTTTTTTTTCGGAATGCTTTGGAGAGTATTGTGGTAAATTTCCAGAGGATATACTTGCATGCTCTTTTTATCCCACACTTGACAAAGAACGATTGCAAACTGAACTGTCTGTTATTTATTCAAGAAATGATTGCAGGACATTGAATGGCGCGTTGAATTTCGTATAAAACTTTTAAGGTGCTTTAAAGCTGAAAAATTTCGCTCAACTGACACATTTGTGACTGGAATTGTTAGTACTAATTCACAAAACTTGACGACTTCACAAAGGGGCTTATTTAAACCAGTTGTTATAAGAAAATTTAACACATTGATGGGCGTCTTTTTATCATTAATTTAAGTTGTTTCATAAACAACACTTAACGGGACTTTAATGCTGGAATATCGAAAAAATTTCCATAATTTAATTTAGGTGAATTAAAAGCTTCTAATGGAAATTTTGATAAATCGTAGTTACTTATATTAAAATTGCACAATTCAACAAATTTTAATTCCTTAAAGTTTTGAAATCGAGAGTTCACTTGTTGTTAAATATTATCAAAAATTTCGGCGTATAATCGACGATTATTTTATTCGTATAACTTTTAACCAATTAGAACGTTCAATTTAGTTAAGTTACCTCGTATAATTTCGATAATACCTGATTATACATAGAGTAGCTCCACCAATCAAAAATATTTACAATAATTTCATTTCCGTAGTAACCACATCGACAACAATACACTAACTAACAGGACCGTCAAATTTTGACGTTTATCAATAATTAATAATTGTAATTTTCATTGTACCAATATGTATTTAAATTAATAAATTGTTGGTATTTACTTAATTTACTCAAAAAATAATCGTATCAAATACAATACGTACTTCAAAATAAATACGGTTATACATCTCAAACTTCCTGCATAATTACAAATCGTGTCAAACTGACACTCTTTATAATTATGCAACAAGTTATCGATGTATAACCTGATTATTTTGAAGTACTTATAGTATTACTACTGATAACAGGTCTCTCTGTCACCGACATTATCAATTTTAATTCTCTTTCTTTCAGGTTCTAAGCCAATGTTTTGAGTCTTATTCCAAAAGTGTTCAAACTGATCTCTTTTTCTATTCATTTTATTTTTAAAATCATCAATTTGTTTAATACAAAAGCCAATGTCATTTGAATTTGTTTGTAAAATGTTGAATAAAATGTCAGTAAAAGGGAAAATCTCTGCAAAAATGTTGAGCAAAAAATTGGAATCAAAGTTTTGTTTGAGCCAATGCAAATACCCTTTAGCGGCAGTAACAGTTTCAGCATCCCATGTTTCTTTATTATGACAAACGTCTTGAAAAAAGTGTATCAAAGAATCACGGTATTGAAATACTGTTTACACTAAACGTCCAATGTAGATTCATCGCGTCGGAGCAACTTTTGGAAACCAAACCAATAAGCGTCGAAAAGAAAACTTTACAATCTTTAATATTATCCATGCTTCGCGATAAAACCAAATTAAGTCTATGTGCTATACAGTGAACTAAAATTGCATGTTTAAACTTCTCTTTAACTTTAGCTTGTTATCCCTAAAACTTAGTTCATGCTCTCCCACGAAACAAGTTACATCTATTAATCGTTGTATGACGTCCCTATTTTTTTACCCTTTTATTGTGAATTTTGTTGCTTATTTTTAAATGATTGTCCAAATTATGTTCAATACGGTAGGTCCCGAATGTTTTTTCTTTAATTGTAGCACTTATATGAGTTTTGCTATTTACTGTCGTTTTACACTTTTGTGAAAATTATTCAAGTCTGTAATACTGACTGGGTTCCAATGTGTTTTTTAGGCTATATTAAAAAGTAGGCAAGGCCAGCAAAACAATTTCTTTAAAGTTTTGCAGCCGGTTAACCATTCATACTTTTCATAGAACCCTACGTGAAAACGCCGCTTAAATTTTCTTTCGTCTCTAAATTGATAGGATCCTTTAGTCTACTAGAATTAATAATGTCCGTTTACTCTTTAAAATTTCTACTTAAAAAATCTTTTTTTCAATAAAGAGCACACAATACAGACACAATTTACCACATTAATATTGTTCACAGGCACAGTGCATAGTTCCTCCATTTTACAAAAAGAAAAACAACTACGAAAAACAAACCGAAATCTATCTGAAGTCTACGATTTTCCTCACACGTCGATTCGCGGTGCGAATTGCAATATGCGTAAGGCGACCGTATTTCACGTGTACAAACAGACTAACTTCTGTCGCGGCAAAAGCAGGGTCAATAACACAAAGCAAAATCAATTGGAAGATGAGCCGGCTTTTTCAAGACGCGCTTCCGCCAACGGACTCGAAGTATATGGTGTGTACGTTTACACAATTAATTTTTTCATGGGTGGTGTGTGCGTTTACACATTACACCAGTGAATTGTTAGTACATTTACGAAGTTTACGTAATGTTTCAGAGAAAATATAGTACCTTATTTAATATTAATTTCTATGCATTTTAAACTGAAAAATATTTATTTTTAAATCTCAAAGTGTAGGGAAGCGGTGCTTCCCCCGCTTCCATGGACCGCGCACCCCTGCTTCACACCCTATACAACGCTAAAAAATGACTGTTTACTGAAGTTTACATCAAGTCGTTGATACAAGAAATAATAAACTTTCAGAATCTTGTTCATTTTTAAAAATCGGCTAAGGCGTTACATAGATACAGTCTCCTACAAATGACAAATTCCTTGAGCAGTTTAGTTACCATTATAATTAAATACCTTATTATTTATAGAAAATTACTCACCCTGTGCGATATATCCGATATTGAAAAAGTATCCACAACGGAATCAAATCGTACTGCCTTTTTAACCACGGATCTTCTTCGTGGACACAACGAACACATTTTTCTATTACTGTCACTAAGCGTTGGCATAGTTTTATCATTATTGTCACTTTAGAACTATCATTTTTTCACTAATTTTAACTTTTTAAGAGTTATTGTTCCGGTATAAAACAGTCAGTTTGCGACATATCCAATTTCATTTTACTGCAGTCTCTAGAACACATTATTTATTCAAATTCAGATACGAGAAGTTAAACGATGAATTAGACAAGGTTTAATAGGCACATATGTATATCAAACAAAGAATGCTGATGTGCAAATGTTTCAGCTGATACATTTGAAATAGGTGAGTTTTATTTGGGTTTCTTTCCTGTTACAAATACGTGGATAGGGACTAGTAACTTTTTATTACAAACATTGTTGACCATTTTAGACTAAAATGTTGAAGATATTCGTAGATAAAAGGATAATAATGGGGCGAATATGAGAGCGGAAAATATAGAACTTTGTATTCCCTGCACGGCTAACACTTTAAATTTAGGAATTAACGATGCAGCAGGGGAAATTACAAGATTTTTTGACATTATTCAGGAAGTATATAGTTTTTGTCAAGTTGGAATATTTTTAAAAACATAAAAACGTTGACATTAAAGCCATTAAGTGATATCAAGTGGGAGAGCAGAATAAATGACATTCGACCTCTTCGACAGAACTTGAGAGAAGAATATTTTTTTGCGTCTTATCAGAATTGACTGAAGATTCTAGAAGATATGCAAAAACAAAACTAGTATCAAGTTCTCTAATAGACAAAATAATTTGAATTTATTTCCTCAATAGTTATTTGGTACGACTTGTTGTCTAGAATAAATATTGTAAGTAAAATGCTTCAAAACTTCAAACTTAATATTGCAGAATGTATAGAAACCCTAAAAAATCTATAATCTTATATAGGGTCACAAAGAACAGATGATAGTTTTGAAAATGTCCTTAGCTCTTCTTAAGCATTTGCCAATGAGTTGAAAGTGCCCCCGCATTTTCCTAAAATAGGAAAAGCCTCGACATTTTTTAAACAAAAATATTGATATTTTGGAGGGAATGGAGGGTAGTAAAAATTTATAGCAGATTTCTATTTTACTCTTAGATCATGCAATATCACTAATAGATGAAATATTTAAGTAATTTTACCTAATTTCTTATATCATATTTATAAAATGTCTAATCATTCTCTAAAAAAAAGCATTAGAGGCTAATAAACATTTAAAGCAGGTTTTTATTTTACTCTCTTAGATCATCCAATATCACTAACAGATAAAAGATTTAACTTTACCTAATTTCATATATCATTTTTATAAAATGTCTGATGACGTTCTAAAAAAAGCCTGTTCTGACTTGGAATCATAATAACAAATTACAAAGGACAACAAAACTTTGAAAAACTTGGATGGTTACCAATTTATGTAATGAAATTACTTTATTTAGATATTTATGTTCTCTTCAAATGTAATATTATGATATTTTAACTTAAATAATAAAAAACGATTTAGTTTCATGTTTTGCTAATTTTACCATAGCATTAATAATATTTGTAACATTAGCGATTTCTGTAGCGTCGGGTGAGAGGAGTTTTTCAAAGTTAAAAATTATATAGAATTATCCAAAGTAGACAAAGTTTCAAGAACACCTCACAAGTTTGGTTATTACATATGAAAAAATACCGGTGTTACTTCCGAATATTTCTTTGGTAAAAATGTTCTGTAGCATATGTCGCTGGTGTTGGGTTCTTTTGTAGAAATAACTAACGAGTCATAGGTAGTAGAAAAAGAAGTGTTTTTAATTCACTATTTTCACTGAAGTAAATACATAGTAGTTGATTCCATTTAGATATAATAATTTTCTTATCTTCACTAAACAGTTTTAAATATTTACAATTTTAGTTTATCACAATTTGATTAACTAATACAGTTGATTTTTTAGTTACCAACTTGAAAACATTTGTTTGTAGAATTTCTTATGCCATAACAATTGTAGAAGAAATAACTTTCACCAAAAAATAAAATGCATTAAACGCTTGTAAAAATGTAGAAAGTAACGTGCCGTCGGCAGAAAGCACCTGGCAAAGATAACTGTGAGCGATGATGGCAAAAAGACAACTGAACTCGTTTGTGGCAATAAGACAACTGAATGATGGCAAACATACAACTCAACTGCTCGCGTCGAGCGCACCTTAATATATACTGTTGGGACGAACTGAGTGTCCGGGGCATAGTTCACGCACCTATTCGGTTTCAACCAATGAAAACATCATGACATAATGAAATACGTCATTTGTGCTTCGTTCACTATGCGCCGGACACTCATTTTGTTCCAATGCACCGCTGTGCACTTAAAAACACAGGTGTTCGACGTTCGGTATTCTGAGAAAAATGCTATTTATAGTTTTATGACTTCACATTATATTAGGGTAAAAAGCAGTCGAACTATTTGAGAATTGTTTATTTATTTAGTAGGTGTAAAATATTAATTTGTTGATGTTTTTACTGGTGAAATTGTAGAATTTAACCAACATATTTCTATTGAAAGTAACATTTCCGAATATTTGGATATGTTACAAATTATAAACTAATTTATTTTCAAAAATGCAAGAAAAGGTTTTGAATTATTATTTAGTTTTACAAATAGGTATAAGTCTTTATGACTAGCTTCATTTTGTTTTTATTGCCACCGTCACTCTCTACTTTAAACATCCCATGTATTTTTTAGTTTTGTTTAGTCATTAATATACTATATACTTGTAATTTGTATGTTTCTGTGTTTTTTATTTAAATTAATTTTGTAGGCATGAGGGCGGCAAAATCGCAAACTGACACGAGAGACCTATGCGCTAGGAACGGCTTCGCTCATCAGTGGTCTTTGTTTGTTCCACGTATATTCCTATTACACGTTGTCCAATAGAGGGATCGCGTTTAACTTTCGGTATCTGTATTGTTTAAAGAGCAAGCGATTGTTCTTATTTCCTGTGTTAATTAAATACTATAATTTGTCTATAGCTACAACATGCTGCTATCCATTTTTAATTAGTTTTTATAACAGTAGTTGTTTTACAGTATAGCTTCAGGAAGAGATATTTTAATTACTTTTATATAAATTATTTTATGATTTTTATAAATAGGTCGGTTGCCAGTATCAACTGTGGTATTAAATATGTACCTGAAGTGTTGTGTTAAGGTATAACAAAATTATAATACTTAGTTTATATACCTTCATATGTTTTGATTTGGGTTTAGTATTTTATTATAAAAATAATTCATAATCTAACTATAAAATATGCCGATTTCAAAAGAAACTTAATATACCTCAACATACATAACTATTTATTAAAGAATAGATAAATTCTTTGGAAATTTTCAAATAAATAATTTTACTGGAAAATTGAAAAAATTAGGTCACAGGAAGAATTCGAAAACTCTACATTCACTTTCTACGTTATATTAGATTCGAATCTCAACCGATGAATATTTTCAAGGCAGCGTATACGTAGAACGCAATTGTAAGAGTGTAAGAGGGTTAGAGCTTTTTCGATAAATTTGTTTTCACATTGTGGGGTTCAAATAGCTATTTATGTAACCAGTTACGAAATGCCTTATTTTGTGTAACGAGTAAATAAACTGCTGGCCACTCGAACTTACACATAGAGATTTTTAGGCAAAATTTAATGTTCAAAATTTTCAATAGGAATGCAAATTTTTGAACGCAGCTTACAGATTTTAAGAGCTAGTTTTTTTCGAATTAAGCTGAATGACACATATTTTTCGTAGGACTATAGGTTTATTATATACGGTGTGATCAATGAAGTCATGCAAAAAATCAAAAAGTTTGTATGAGTAAAATTTCCGCAAAAAATTTTTTTGGTCGTTGCAATATGGTTAATTACTAAGGTAACATCAATATCTCTAGACGCTTTTGTCAGTTTTTGGATTAAGGCCCTTAGGCCTTGAACACACTACTAAACATAAAATTTGGGTAACAAAATTTCTAAAATGCTATATAATAACTTACAATTGGATTGACGCTTCTTGATGATTTTTGCGGATTTGGAATCCTTATTTCACGTAGATTTTCTATGGTCTAAGTATTTTATTTGAGTATTGAAATTTACACATTATACCGGGTCGATAATTGACAAACACGTAGCGTCAAGAACAAGTTTATTACATTATATTATACAAAATTTCTAATTCTAAACCTAATTTAAAGGTTCCTGCAATCCTGCAATAAAAAACACGGTGTACTGTAATAACAAATATTAGTTATGTATGGATAGGGATTGGGATTGGTAATTTTTAATTAATAAAAAAAAATTAGCCTGAAAAACATAAATTGTCTGTCCATTAATTTTTTAAATGCCTACTTTGAAAAATGGACAAAGAACTCTGTAAAACTGAATGACTCATTGAGACAACAAACTGGGGTGAGAGTTTTGTACAGAACAGTGAGAATTAGATTAAATAAAAACAACTTGAGGTGAGAATTTATTTTTACAAAAACTGAACTAATGCCAAAAAAATCATCAAGAACCTTCAATCCAATGTCAAGTTATAGCGTTTTAAAAATTTTGCTTCCGAAATTTTATGTTTAGTAGTATGTACAAGACTTAAAGGCCTTAATCCAAAACCCTACAAAAATATCTAGAGATATTGATGTTACTTTAGTAACTAACCATATTGCAACGACAAAAAATTTTTTTGAGGAAATTTCACTTATACAAACTTTTTGATTTTTAGCATGACTTCATTGATCACCCTGTATATAATAAACCTATGGTCCTACGATAAATATACGTCATGCAACTTAATCCAAAAAAAACTAGCTCTTTAAATCTGCAAGCCGCGTTCAAAAATTTGCATTCCTGTTGAAAATATTGAACTTCAAATTTTGCCTAAAAATTTATATGTGTAAGTTCGAGTGGCCAGCAGTTTATTTGCGGGACAAGTGCAAAATAAATTACACAAAACGGCGTTTCGTAACGTGTTACAAACAAGATTTTTTTCTAATTTTGGCTTGATTATTTATAAAATTGTGTTAATTATTCACCATCATTCTTTTGTAGAAAATTGTTATTTGATTGCGATTTCGCTTTTTCGATTTTTCGATTTTTGGATTTTTGGATTTTTGGATTTTTGGATTTTTGGATTTTTGGATTTTTGGATTTTTGGATTTTTGGATTTTTGGATTTTTGGATTTTTGGATTTTTGGATTTTTGGATTTTTGGATTTTTGGATTTTTGGATTTTTCGATTTTTCGATTTTTCGATTTTTCGATTTTTCGATTTTTCGATTTTTCGATTTTTCGATTTTTCGATTTTTCGATTTTTCGATTTTTCGATTTTTCGATTTTTCGATTTTTCGATTTTTCGATATTTTCGATTTTTTTTCGATTTTTCGATTTTTCGATTTTTCGATTTTTCGATTTTTCGATTTTTCGATTTTTCGATTTTTCGATTTTTCGATTTTTCGATTTTTCGATTTTTCGATTTTTCGATTTTTCGATTTTTCGATTTTTCGATTTTTCGATTTTTCGATTTTTCGATTTTTCGATTTTTCGATTTTTCGATTTTTCGATTTTTCGATTTTTCGATTTTTCGATTTTTCGATTTTTCGATTTTTCGATTTTTCGATTTTTCGATTTTTCGATTTTTCGATTTTTCGATTTTTCGATTTTTCGATTTTTCGATTTTTCGATTTTTCGATTTTTCGATTTTTCGATTTTTCGATTTTTCGATTTTTCGATTTTTCGATTTTTCGATTTTTCGATTTTTCGATTTTTCGATTTTTCGATTTTTCGATTTTTCGATTTTTCGATTTTTCGATTTTTCGATTTTTCGATTTTTCGATTTTTCGATTTTTCGATTTTTCGATTTTTCGATTTTTCGATTTTTCGATTTTTCGATTTTTCGATTTTTCGATTTTTCGATTTTTCGATTTTTCGATTTTTCGATTTTTCGATTTTTCGATTTTTCGATTTTTCGATTTTTCGATTTTTCGATTTTTCGATTTTTCGATTTTTCGATTTTTCGATTTTTCGATTTTTCGATTTTTCGATTTTTCGATTTTTCGATTTTTCGATTTTTCGATTTTTCGATTTTTCGATTTTTCGATTTTTCGATTTTTCGATTTTTCGATTTTTCGATTTTTCGATTTTTCGATTTTTCGATTTTTCGATTTTTCGATTTTTCGATTTTTCGATTTTTCGATTTTTCGATTTTTCGATTTTTCGATTTTTCGATTTTTCGATTTTTCGATTTTTCGATTTTTCGATTTTTCGATTTTTCGATTTTTCGATTTTTCGATTTTTCGATTTTTCGATTTTTCGATTTTTCGATTTTTCGATTTTTCGATTTTTCGATTTTTCGATTTTTCGATTTTTCGATTTTTCGATTTTTCGATTTTTCGATTTTTCGATTTTTCGATTTTTCGATTTTTCGATTTTTCGATTTTTCGATTTTTCGATTTTTCGATTTTTCGATTTTTCGATTTTTCGATTTTTCGATTTTTCGATTTTTCGATTTTTCGATTTTTCGATTTTCGATTTTTCGATTTTTCGATTTTTCGATTTTTCGATTTTTCGATTTTTCGATTTTTCGATTTTTCGATTTTTCGATTTTTCGATTTTTCGATTTTTCGATTTTTCGATTTTTCGATTTTTCGATTTTTCGATTTTTCGATTTTTCGATTTTTCGATTTTTCGATTTTTCGATTTTTCGATTTTTCGATTTTTCGATTTTTCGATTTTTCGATTTTTCGATTTTTCGATTTTTCGATTTTTCGATTTTTCGATTTTTCGATTTTTCGATTTTTCGATTTTTCGATTTTTCGATTTTTCGATTTTTCGATTTTTCGATTTTTCGATTTTTCGATTTTTCGATTTTTCGATTTTTCGATTTTTCGATTTTTCGATTTTTCGATTTTTCGATTTTTCGATTTTTCGATTTTTCGATTTTTCGATTTTTCGATTTTTCGATTTTTCGATTTTTCGATTTTTCGATTTTTCGATTTTTCGATTTTTCGATTTTTCGATTTTTCGATTTTTCGATTTTTCGATTTTTCGATTTTTCGATTTTTCGATTTTTCGATTTTTCGATTTTTCGATTTTTCGATTTTTCGATTTTTCGATTTTTCGATTTTTCGATTTTTCGATTTTTCGATTTTTCGATTTTTCGATTTTTCGATTTTTCGATTTTCGATTTTTCGATTTTTCGATTTTTCGATTTTTCGATTTTTCGATTTTTCGATTTTTCGATTTTTCGATTTTTCGATTTTTCGATTTTTCGATTTTTCGATTTTTCGATTTTTCGATTTTTCGATTTTTCGATTTTTCGATTTTTCGATTTTTCGATTTTTCGATTTTTCGATTTTTCGATTTTTCGATTTTTCGATTTTTCGATTTTTCGATTTTTCGATTTTTCGATTTTTCGATTTTTCGATTTTTCGATTTTTCGATTTTTCGATTTTTCGATTTTTCGATTTTTCGATTTTTCGATTTTTCGATTTTTCGATTTTTCGATTTTTCGATTTTTCGATTTTTCGATTTTTCGATTTTTCGATTTTTCGATTTTTCGATTTTTCATTTCGTAACGGCGACAAAATCAACTTTTCGTAATTAGTTGCATAATGTTCTACTTTACGCAACTGGTTGCATACAGTAGATCGCTTTGATATTTGCTGCGATTACAAAAATGTCACTTTATATGTCAAAATTAGAAAAAATAGTTTTCATTATTTTTCAGTAGGAGAATTTTTGAAAAAATTATTTGTAAATTTCCATAGAAAATTTTCTATTTTGTTTTCGAAGCTTATAACCAATACTTTTTTCGGAACTTTATGTACTTTTAGGTGCTGAGGTACATTTTATGCAGAATGTAGCGTTTATAAATAAACATCAAAACATAAATCAATTATCTTAAGAGTCAAGCGAAAATACTTAACCATAAAGTTATGATTGTGAAATAGGTAAAACTGGTCTAAAAAATTTAACCTTAATTTAAATGTGAATAAAGCCGGGCTCACTTTATCCTTATACAGGGTTTCCCATAAGTCATGGATCAAAAGAAGTATGGTACCAGGGGAGGTCATTTGATAACAAAAATCTTTATACTTTCTTATTCAATACCAGACTATTAAAAAAATATTTTCTTAAAACCTTGTTAGAATATACAAAAAATTGATAGTGTAGTTGATATTTTGTTTGTTGCATTTGCGTACATTCAAAATCAAGTAATTTTTTTTTAATAAAGAAATATTTGTTTTAACTACAAACGAGAATAATAGAACAATTTGCAATTTTATACATTTTACTAATTTATGATTAATTAATAAAAATAAGAACATTTGTTTTGTAAATGTACCTAACTTAATTTAATTATTCCTGTATATTTTCATTTAATGGTGAGGTATATATTTATATAATTTAAATATTGTAAAACATAAATGTTGAAATCTATATTGCATTATTTTATATAATATTATTTTCATAATATATCCCAACAAACAATAAATTGCCGGGATATTGCTGGCCTTTCGCTGTAATTTAAGAGAAAGTGAATGTGACGATTAAAAGATAAAAGCCTACTTTTGGCCTTTCGATAGTAGATCAGCATTATACTGGTTGATGATGGCCTTATGAAGGGTAACTTTATTGGGGAAAAGCATGGTAAAAATCAAAAGGCTTTAAACTGCCTCATACCCATCCGCAACAGTCCAGTAGTGCTCCGTCCCGCGTTCATAAATGGAGACATCGATTATTGCGTGCTATATACTCAACATGTGGACATGTACTATGAGGCCAGTCTCGAATTGGCGGTATCCACTATACAGTATTTATTGCTTTTACTTTTACATGTTGTTAATTTAGAATATTTTGTGAATGTAGAAATAGTATATTACACACCGAGGTGGGAAGAGTTTCATTCCTGTCGTGAGATTAGTTAGATCACCGAGACGCGAAGCGTCGAGGTTAGCTTTCATCTCGAGACAGGAATGAAACTTCCTATCGAGGTTTGTATACTATTTTATTTACAACCATCATATTTCGATCAAAGTTAATAAATCTCTGTTTCGCTCTGAACATACCTAAAATATTACATTTAACGACAAATTACCAAGCGCGCGGTTTTCTCAGAATAATCAAGTAAATATATTGTTACTGTGATTACGGAGTAAACAACTGTCACCAATATAAATAAATGTCAGATAAAGCCGGATATTAAATTCGCGAATAATAAATAAGTAAATAAGTAGTTTGTTGTATTTAGTTCATTGTTGTTTTTTATTGTTTGCCATTAAATAGGTATTATAAAATTTGTCAAAAAAATGTGTTATTTTTTTTTAAATATAAAAAATATTCGTCTAGAATAGATGAAATGAGGGCGGAAAGTGAGGGCGGGAAGTAGAGGTGTGTAATGTGACACTTCCCAACATTCAATGACGTTAGTACATATATGGTTGTCAATAAACAGTTTTTCTCCATTCATTATAATACAGCTGAGTTATTTAAAATGTCTACACTATTCTATATTGGAATGCCCTCTGTTTTAGTACAGAATTTATAGTTCAAACGGTACTACTGATCAAAGGGGCACTATCGAATCGCCTGTCTGGTCATGTCCTTTATTCAGCAGTCAGTATTAAAATGGTTAAAGGCCTGCAATTTCCCGTTAACTTTCCATCAATAGGCCACTAATTGTAAATATGTTTATTTGTAGACAATAAATGGAAAATGAAGGCCTATTAATTGGATTTGATGGCTAAGTGACTTCAGCCCGCCTGTCGGCCGTAGTAACCTTTAAATTATAAAAGTAAAATGGCCATCATTACAATTGGAGGTTAACAGTTATTGGGCCTTTTATTCCCCTACACAAAATGTTTGGTGGTTCGAACTGAAATGTTGTCCCATTTTGACAAATAAAGATTTTGTTAAAGTCAAATCAAATTTATTTTGGATATTTTTATATGTTCAAAAATGACAAGCATTATGTTACTAAGAACACCGCTATCCTACGACACTATATATATGTCTAACATATCTTCAGCAATAAAGCAATAAATAATTCTTTATCATAAGTGTTAAGATATTTTTATAAGAAGTGTACAACATTTTATTACATTTTTATGTACGCTAAAAAAATGATTAGTTAAAACAAACAATTTTTTTTCTTCTTTTTGAGGCACTACGCAGTTTTAAGTAAAAATGGAAAATATCAAATAATGTTAAAACCATCAATAATCAAGTAGAATTCGTTTAATAAATTATGACTTATGGGATACCCCTCGGGATACCCTGTATCATGACGAAAGAAATTACTAAATATTTTTATTGGCGAGATTTTTCTGCAACTTTTCAAATGTCTCTGGGTAGAACAATTTCGTATTTAGGTCTGCCTGCCACCTATTGGCAATCCAGCGAAATTGGGTCGATTCTCTTTGTGTCTAGCTACTCATTTGGAACTTTCGCCATTCAAGTGAAGATATCGTACACTGGATGGCGCTGGCAGTATTGTATCGACCAAAAATTATATTTTATTGGAGTTCTACACCACGTTAAAGTAATATTTGAAAATACAATCTTTTTTGGTAAAAAAATAGTACATTATATAGGGTATTTAAAAGAAGGTAGAAGATATAAACTCTCTTAGTTTAAATGGATTAAAAATCAAATATATCCGTTTTTATATTTATAAAAAGTTTACAATATTTAATATACCTATATACCTACACAATTAATAAATTAATGACAGGATAAATCATTGAAACGATTTTTTTATGGTGGTATTATACAGGGTGTAACTAAATAATTGTAAACCATTTAAGGGGGTGATTCCTCATCGAAAAAAAGATAGGATCTTTCATATAAAGAAACTTCATTGGAGCATCCCTTGTTAAGATACAGCCCCTTAAAGGGGTACATAAAATTTGTTTACCAATTTTTTTCACAAGCACTAAACAAGTTACAATATTGAAATTAACCTGTCATTTTCAATGTAATTGTCAGTATCGCTAATAGCGGCCTACTAGATAAATTAGTTTCGTATTTTCGTTTTATGGCGATATCTATCTTGTTCGTAAAATAATTTTTTGCTGCGAACTGGTTTATTTTGGGCAAAACATTCGTAAACAAAAAATAAGACAAAAAGTTACGTTGGAACGAAATTTTAGGGGTTGCGTTTTCCACCCCTTACCACCATGCGGTAAACCAAATAAATTACGGGCTAAGTGTCTTTTTGGTAGTAGAAAATGTCAGGTTAATTTCAATATTGTAACTTGTTTAGTGCTTGTGAAAAAAATTGTTAAACAAATTTTATGTACCCCCTTTAAGGGGCTGTATCTTAACAAGGGATGCTCCAATCAAGTCTCTTTATATAAAAGATCCTATCTTTTTTCGATGGGGAATCACCCCTTAAATGTTTTACACTTATTTAGTTACACCCTGTATATATCTAAATTAGTATAATATTTTATTCATGAAGTAATGGATTTTTATCAAACGGTGAGTATTTTACCTTCATTAGAAATGTTCGTTCAAAAACTTTTTGGATTAAAAACTAAAGTGACAGTCACTGTAATTGAAACCAAACGATACAGCTCTCTGTTGGGATATTTTACAAATAGTGTTTATTTAGGTAAAACAGAATACTGCTGAAAAATATTTTTATTTTTTTGTGAGCATTACATTTGTTTATTTGATGTAATTTATGTATATTTATGTATTATAAAAAAACTGATCAACAAAAAGTTTCTAAAGTAAGGTCATGGCCGACAAAAACAGAGATACGTATGCTCCGACATGTATGAATTTTTTGATTCAATATTGTCTGTAGCACGGGGATTTATATCATATGCAAAATATGCCAACACGTTTACTGCGCAGACCACAACCAAATGTAAAACACACTGAATAATTTAATAACATCTCGCTCAGTAAGTAACACAAAAAAGTATTATTTCAACAATTTTAATTTATATATTACTAAAATCGAAGTTCGGTTACAACGTCTCTAAAGTTCTAGGTAGTTCCGATGTTACACGGGAATTTATAGATGGATATTAGCAAATATGTAACTGTTAAGTACATTTACGGATTTGTTACTACCCATCTCTAAATTCACGCGATATAACCGAACTTCGAACTCAGCTGAGTTTTGTTTATAAATACGGGCGTTGTATGAAGATAAATATAGTAGGGTAACCTTATGGACTTATCATTGGAGGACGATGGATATAGAATGTAGATGGCGACACTGTACTTATATCCAAGTCAGGTCTTTAGGTCATATCTGTGCTTGAGTATGAATTATAATTTAAAATCTTCTTTTTCATTTATAATTGTCTTCGGTATTGTATTTTTATAGTTACTATTTACTATTTCAAATTATTACAAAAGGGTATTTGAAGGTCACATAAAATGCCAAAAAAAAATCAATATAATGAAATAAACCAGTTTTTGTTTGGAAAAGATTGAATGAGTTAAGATTGGGTGGAATTTTACTATAATAGGGGAACATTTTTTTCTATATTGTGGTTGGATTTTGGATTGATCGCTTGAGTTTTACGCTGTTTATTTTTTATTTTTATTCACTTTTATATAATGGTATCAAATTAAGAATAGGACATAAACAACTCAAGATTATTGTTCAAAATGAGACGAATAGACGAAAATAAAAAATGCTTGGATAAAATATTCTGAAATACAGGATGTTAAGTTGAAAATTAAAAAATTAATAATGGGTAAATATATAGGTGTAATTATAATTTTATTATTCAATATAAGTTTACCAAAATCGGCACTGACAAAATTTAACTAACAGATTTTTTTGCTGTTAGGTAAACTTATAACATAATACCAAACACGTTTAGTGAAATTATACTAAGTAATAAAAACATGTAAGCCACTAATTTTCAATTTTCAACTTTTACCACCATTTCAAAACGAATCGAGTACCAATTTATGGTAGCGGAATGGCAAAATTACAAATTTTTCATTTATTTTTTTTTGTACATGGAAATACTTTCCTGCATGCCCTACAGTGATGAAGCGCTCAACGAAGGCGTCTTAAACAATAAATTATAGAAAATGCGAATTTTACATGTTTGATTAGATACAGAGATAAATTAACATTGACATAAACCTTTATTGCTCAGGACGTTAAGTGCTCAACTTTGGATTTCATGAAGTTCAGTTACGGACTACTACTATTTTTTCTGAACTATTATCAAAATACTATAAAATTTAGCAGAAAGATTGCATTAATTGTATTTTTCATATTTTTTCCAAAAAAAAAAAGAATGTTTTTATCTGTAACTGATTTTTCGATTTTTCGATTTTTCGATTTTTCGATTTTTCGATTTTTCGATTTTTCGATTTTTCGATTTTTCGATTTTTCGATTTTTCGATTTTTCGATTTTTCGATTTTTCGATTTTTCGATTTTTCGATTTTTCGATTTTTCGATTTTTCGATTTTTCGATTTTTCGATTTTTCGATTTTTCGATTTTTCGATTTTTCGATTTTTCGATTTTTCGATTTTTCGATTTTTCAATTTTTCGATTTTTCGATTTTTCGATTTTTCGATTTTTCGATTTTTCAATTTTTCGATTTTTCGATTTTTCGATATTTCGATTTTTCGATTTTTCGGTTTTTCGATTTTTCGATTTTTCGATTTTTCGATTTTTCGATTTTTCGATTTTTCGATTTTTCGATTTTTCGATTTTTCGGTTTTTCGATCTTTCGATCTTTCGATCTTCCGATTTTTTGATTTTTCGATTTTTCGATTTTTCGATTTTTCGATTTTTCGATTTTTCGATTTTTCGATTTTTCGATTTTTCGATTTTTCGATTTTTCGATTTTTCGATTTTTCGATTTTTCGATTTTTCGATTTTTCGATTTTTCGATTTTTCGATTTTTCGATTTTTCGATTTTTCGATTTTTCGATTTTTCGATTTTTCGATTTTTCGATTTTTCGATTTTTTGATTTTTCGATTTTTCGATTTTTCGATTTTTCGATTTTTCGATTTTTCGATTTTTCGATTTTTCGATTTTTCGATTTTTCGATTTTTCGATTTTTCGATTTTTCGATTTTTCGATTTTTCGATTTTTCGATTTTTCGATTTTTCGATTTTTCGATTTTTCGATTTTTCGATTTTTCGATTTTTCGATTTTTCGATTTTTCGATTTTTCGATTTTTCGATTTTTCGATTTTTCGATTTTTCGATTTTTCGATTTTTCGATTTTTCGATTTTTCGATTTTTCGATTTTTCGATTTTTCGATTTTTCGATTTTTCGATTTTTCGATTTTTCGATTTTTCGATTTTTCGATTTTTCGATTTTTCGATTTTTCGATTTTTCGATTTTTCGATTTTTCGATTTTTCGATTTTTCGATTTTTCGATTTTTCGATTTTTCGATTTTTCGATTTTTCGATTTTTCGATTTTTCGATTTTTCGATTTTTCGATTTTTCGATTTTTCGATTTTTCGATTTTTCGATTTTTCGATTTTTCGATTTTTCGATTTTTCGATTTTTCGATTTTTCGATTTTTCGATTTTTCGATTTTTCGATTTTTCGATTTTTCGATTTTTCGATTTTTCGATTTTTCGATTTTTCGATTTTTCGATTTTTCGATTTTTCGATTTTTCGATTTTTCGATTTTTCGATTTTTCGATTTTTCGATTTTTCGATTTTTCGATTTTTCGATTTTTCGATTTTTCGATTTTTCGATTTTTCGATTTTTCGATTTTTCGATTTTTCGATTTTTCGATTTTTCGATTTTTCGATTTTTCGATTTTTCGATTTTTTTTTCGATTTTTCGATTTTTCGATTTTTCGATTTTTCGATTTTTCGATTTTTCCATTTTTCGATTTTTCGATTTTTCGATTTGCTTTTATTGAATAAATGAGAAGTTATAATTGTTTAACGCCGCACCGCTGTGCCGGTTTGAGTTGGGGGTGTAAGTAGGTTTTTTTTTCGTAACAGAATTTCTTGATTCGGTCGCCGCGCTTAAAGCCTGCGATAAAAGCTATGCAATAGCTTTAAAATATTCCAATTTAATTTTTTAACATACTTAGGAAACCTTTATAATCAAGAGAGCTACAAGTAAATATTTTTAAAATAAGAAGTATAGTTAAAACATGATTTTTTTTCAGTCAACTTGTTAATAATTATTTCCATGTCTAGTTTTGGTGTTCCTTCTATCTGCAGCTATAACTGCACTTTCATGAATTTACAATTTGTTAATGTTTAATACCTTTTATATCTTAGATCCATATGTCTGTAAATATGAGTGTACTAATAAATATCAGTATTTTTCTTAGAGAGTATAACTGATACAATAATACCGTCAGTATATTATTCTATCAATTTTCACTGGCATTACCTAGTTGTGTGTTAGTTGCGTATTAATTTATCTTTTTACATTATTGATAATTTCACTTTATCTAATTTAACGCCTGTCCCTTGTACAATTTCCTGTATACTTTACGTAATACCATTTAATGTCCTATCTCCGAACTTTCTGGCTTTAGAAAAAAACATCTTTTGTGTCACTGTTTCCAATGTAAAAATTAAAAAAAGAAAATACTAACACTACCTTGACATTCTTCTTTCGTACAAAGAAGTCGAATAATCATTATAATTTCACACTTTTTCACATTCTTTATTAAGGATTTTCTCCTAGCAGGATGAACTCGCTAAGATTTTAATGATGAAAATGTCTCCAGGATTTTCAGACGCGTTCCATGAATGATATGCATGCATTGTGTTTAGCATCAAACGTGTACGTAGGTTTATTAATTATTACTCTCTTAAATTACACCGCATGTAGCGCGACATTTACTGTTTAGAAAATTGCAGTGTAAATATTAGTGCGATTTTTTACTGTCAGGGAGTAGGATTTTTTGGCTTTTCATTCAGAATTTCTAAATTTTTAATCATAAAGTAGAAGTTTGTAAGACTTATTTAATAATTATTTAGACAAATATCCACACATTGTATTATTTATTAAATAGTTATATTGATGAACTAAGAAGCGAATCCAACCTCTTAAATGTGATCATTATTTGTTAAAATTTAATAAAAATATCAATTGGGTAAATGAAAAAATAGTACCACTTAAAAATTATATTTTTTTGAATTTGACTGTTTAATCACTTAATTTCAAAATGTTGTTTATTCCTCTTATCAATTAAGCTGCCAAAGTTATTTAGCCTTGTGTGTTCTATGTAGCATCTGGTACTGTTTCCCAGCGTCATTTTAGGAACAGCACTGGTAATTAGAACCCAACAGTGAATAAGAAATAATTTATAATTAATTATTAAATTGATTTAAAAAAACCGTAATGCTGATTGGTGTCCAAAATATGTAACAACCAGGTCCATTTTAAACTGCCGTCTTAAGGACTCTGAATCTCACGTTGTGCGACCTCACACAATTAATAATAATTTTTTTGGTAATTTGTTAAACAAACCACGTATAACGCAATTCCCACTGTACTGAAGCGTATGTTACATAATTTATTATTTAACGAACAAAAGGAGTAGGTGAGTGTAAAGCAAAACCCATCGATTTTCTTAATAATTGATATAACACCCACCTCTCCCACTTCTTATCGTAACAACAATTTCTAGGTTAATCACAATCACATGCAATGTCAGTTTTAGCGGTAGGTAAACATAAATAATATTTGTGAACATTTGGGAAGCTTTAAAGGTAATTAAAATAGGATATGAACGATTTCCGTTCGTAAAAAATGAAGTTCAGAAGTAGTTATCTTTTAACCCTTAACTGGTGACGCGGTTTATTAGTTACGTAGCTAGTGACGTGGGGGCCCTGAGTACCCAAGAAAAAATCCCCAAAAAAGAAGAAAAAGAACACGTAATTCGTAATTTTTTGAGACTTTCTCATTATTTTTCATCTGTTAGTTAACATAGTATAAATTTATTAATTTTTCATAAAACAATAATTTGTTTTGTGCTTAAAGTGTTATGCTAAGAAAAAAGCATAAGGTCATATCAGCAGTAAATCCATATAAAGCAGACTTTTCTGTTCCAGCTCAATTGGGTTGTAACTCTGGGGGTATCATTCGCTTGTTCTTTCTGACTGTCCCAATGTATGTCAAATTGTATGTTTTTAGAAACTGAACCAATTCATAGGATGAAAACCAATTATCGGCAGTAATGTTTCTATTAGTTCCGTAAATTGGTTTGCATAACCGCAACACTGATTGCGTTGGAAGAGCTAATTTTCTCTCGGCAGCAGGAAGTCCGTGGCCATCACTGTTTTTTTCCAGTATATATGTATGCATTATACAAATATGATGTTCGTGCGTCAGCTAAGATCATAATTTTCAACCCGTACTTATTCGGTTTATTGGGCATATACATACGAAAGGGGCATCTGCCCCTGAAACCTACCATCATCTTATAAATACATACATAATGGCCTACACAGTAACACTGCTGTGAATTACTGACGAGTTTGTCAAATAGGCCGGATATCGCTGCAGCTTTGTCTCCAAGTACTCTCATGATTCTGTCATCAGCTTTGTCAAATTTCAAATGAGATAAAATGGTCAAAAGTCTTTTGAGCGACATTGTGTTTTCGAATATGTCGCGACCAGTTCCATCCGTCGCAAACATAGCATCTAAGTGCTCGTGATTTGATTTAAAAGCCCCAGAGTAATAAATTAGGCCGAAGAAAGCTTTCAGTTCAATTATATCTATGTCGTTAATTTCAGGTTTATTTTCTCTCTTGTATTTTGTCCGTTGCCTGCTCAATTTTTCATTTGTCCTATTTACGATCTCCTCTATCATTTCATCATTAAACAAATGCCTTACAAATACTATATGGATCTGCATTGTTCAAATTTTTCATGGGTCTCCTCAGTCCTGGGAGAAACCTAACAATATTGTGGGCTTCTGTTCTTTTGTTCCGCGTAGGCTCAGATTGAGACCACATGAATCTATTTTTCCCATAATAAGCTCGGTTATTTTCTGAATCCGTAGTTTCTTCTGGTAGCTCATCATCATCATCATCATCGCTAGAGTAACTTGTGTCAGTAGCCGTATCTTCACTCTGTACGATATCTTCTAAGTTTCTTTCTTCGTCCAAGCAATCACTTTGTTGACCGGGGTCCTCTTCATTTGCGTCATCTTCATTTTCGATTTCCTCGGACCACCTCAGTAGTGTATTTTCAAAATTCGAGTCTCCATACCGAACTACTTTAGGTTCACTCGACATTATTTTGAGAAAAAGGTACCACCCACATTAGCAAAAAAAATATGCAACTGGTGACATGGGGTCCCGAGAGACCCTACTTTGGCTTTACTCACCTATATTGGGAATATTATGCAGACAACCGACGTGAATTTGTTAGCATCACCCTCACAACTGATCATCATGAAGGTACTGAAGCGGCGGTCTAGATTTGCGCATACGTCTAGGAGTAATGCGGTCTCGAATATTTTCTGCGGTCGCCAGTGGCACCATGTCACCAGGAATCCTATTACGGCCTTGAGTTTGTTTCTGCTGAGGTTTAGCAGTTGATTTTGTCTGCTCGTGGATGGCCCCTATACGAATGTCTAAGCCCAGGAAGTTCCAACCAGAGCCTATGGTTTTATCTATTTGTTTGTTCCTTTAACACCCATTTAATATGTTGGTATGAGATACCACATGTGGGTTCTGGTCCAATAAGAGTTTTTTTCGCTCCCTTCCTTGCTAGGAGGTCTGCTTTCTCATTTCCAAACACTCTCTCATGTCCCGGCAACCATTCACGGGTGACCTTGTTATGTTATGTCAGGGCCTGGAGGGACTGGTGGCAATCAATTAGTGATTTAGATTGTATTTCTACCCTTTTCAGTACTTTAAGCGCTGCCTGACTGTCTGTCATAGTAAAGACCCTCTTATCTCTAAAAGAGTCATTTAGCATGACTTTGGCGCAGACATGTATTGCTGTTATTTCAGCTTGGAAGACTGTTTTCAGTGACCCCAGGTTCAGACTAATGGTCCTCCCTATACATAGGTATAAAATTGCCCCTTAATGAAAATAATTAAAATGTAACAATTACTAAAAGATTATGTCCAAAAATAAAGAAGCGCCCAAATATTATAAACAGTAAACTTGTTATTCATATTATATAATTTATTACCTATAATAAATTAAGACAAAATGTAATTTATATGCCGTTTTTAAGTACAACAAGTTTTCAAAACGTCTCTCATCATATAGCTCAGTACATTTTTTAAATCAATTTATGGACCCTAAAACAGAACACCCTATATATCCAAATTAATGATTTCCTTTTTCGAATCCGTACAATGTTTACACCTTCTGTTCACCTGTTATAATTTTATTATTTGCCAACAAATTTATCATAATATTTAAAGCTTTTTTTTGTCTAAATTTACACATTAAAGAAATATTTTTACATTGGAAATGCCAAGCCAGATTATAGTTAAACCTAAAATTATTCCAGTCGCATTTTGTATGGCTGTACTCTTGCAAAAATAATTGGATTAACTCGACCAGAAATAGACGTTATTAAATGAGTCCAAATAAACAATTCAATCCCACTAACAAAGTTTTATGGTAGATAAATATTATATGTAGATTAGAAAATACCACTGATGAAGGTTCAACAATTTTATTTTAAACCCTGCTTGGAAGTGATTACCAGAAAGAACTATATAGTCACTAATTTAATAAAAGAGGACTAATGAAGTGAATTGCTTCTAAATTAAGGTTTAAATTATTAATACAAGGTCGTCCAATGTTATATATAAAGGGAATTTCAACTAAAACAATTCACCTTAAATAATCTTAAAGGTCAGGTTTTTATTAAAAAAATAAAAATAAGGTCATAAATCATAAACAGTAGGACGTCCCTTTTATCTTTTTAATGTAATATCCTGTATATTATTGCATTTTTTGTTCTCCTTTAATATTCAATTTTAAAAATGTTCGGAGGATGATGTATTCGACAGAATATTCTTGGTAATCGAGAAATTGGAGGCCATAAGAGGCCCAAGTAAGGCAGAGGGGGAACTATCACTTCAATTGGGAAATATATGTGGTCAATTACCAATAAACTAAAGAGGACAAGTTGAATATTAGAAAACGGAAATATTGTCATACCTCATACGTCAACCGTTAATATTTCGCCGCTACAAATTTTTAATTTTAAAAAAATAATAAATTTCTATGTACCTATTTTTACAATTGTAATTACAATTATTGTAATATACTTCTTTCTTTTTCTTAGTGGTAGACATATGTAGAGTTAGAGAGCCTAAAAACTTAAAACGCAAAGGCTACCGCCGCGAACTAACTCCCCCCAATCTAAGGTGTAAGGTAACGATGGATGAATTGTCGCAGGGCTAAAAGCGACAGCCAACGATCCTATAAAGGGGAAACTGGCGAAGCCTTTTTGTATCTAGCCTTGCTGGCTCTTGCGGGGTTCTGCGTCGGTCGACCGTTCTTTCCCATGGGAACCTTATGGATCCAAACCCACACAAATTCAAGGAAGATTGACGTCAACGTTCACCTCCGCAAAGAAAGCTGGAGGTCAAAGTTCACCTCCAGCAAAGGAAGTTGGACTTCAAGTTTCACCTCCAGCAAAGGAAGCTGGTCGTCAACGTTCACATCCAGCAAAGGAGGACAGAGAGTAAAGTTCAAGTCCAAAACAGGAGATTGAAAAGCGACGTCTACGACCAAAATACGAACATATTTAAAAATAGTAAAGCATAGTATCTCTTTCCTAACAAAATAATATATACTATATAAAATGGATTATCATGTGTTAATCAATGTTGAGGTTATGTTTCAGATTTGACATTTTAATTAGAAATTCTTGTACAAAATATATATTTTCAACAAAATATCGGTAGGAAACTTACCCATTTAAAATCAGACGGTCATTAAAAATATTAATAGACAATTAGTACATCGGATGTACAAGATAAAAGATAATTTTCAAATTAACCTATTCGTTGATAGATACAAAATCGAAATGAATTACCAACGTTAGACATAAGGCATAAACGACAAATGACATTTGTGTAGAGATGTTGGTGTCAAAATAACGAAAACGGTTCCGACCGTTACAATGTTTGGGTCTAAATAACAAAAACGGTTTCAACCGTTTCAATGGATATAGTAGTTCACTTCAAACCATCAGGTACCAGAGAGGCAAGAGGATCTCTGGTTCTGAAGCAAAAAGGAGGAAGAAGGCTAAACTGAAGGCAGGCAAAGCTACAGCAACTGCCACTGGTAGGATACTCCCTCACTCCAAACCCAAGCTAGGCAGCAAGTCTTTGGGTAGCGGCGCTAGTTCTACCTCCAAAAGATGCCAGGAGCACGGCGGAAACAAAGATAAGAAAAGGCCGCGATCGGTTACAAAGAGCCACATTAGACCACCCCTTCTCCCTTTCGGCGGAAATGATGGTCAAAGACTAACCGCAAACGCTACCCAAACTTCAGTGGGGGATCGGGTAGCAATTAAATAGGTAACAATTATACAATATAACTTGCAGTACAGAAGGGTGGCTACGACAACATCATGCCGCCGCCTTGATGAGCTTTCAGGAACTCTGAATAATGAAAACCAAATTTGTTGGAGTAATAAATCTAAATGGTGCAATTTTCAGCTTCCCTAGCAACCAACAACCTAGGAAAGCTATTTACATTCCTAGGAAATATAAAGCCTACTCAGTGGCACACCTTTCAATTTCTGATTTAATTGCGGTAATGATGGAATATGCCATCAAGAGGGAAAATAAAACGTCAATCAAGGCATCTGTATACCTCTCCTCCGACGCAATCACGCCACGCTCAGCAAAGAGTTATATAATCAGATTGAATACTGCCTGCATCAGAAGTTTGAGTTGGTAATAGGTTCCAAGAGATGCTCAATACTTCAGTTGGGGCCGTAAGGGTAACAACGCTAGATACAAGTCCCTGTATGAATATAAAATTACCAAAAATTTTTGTATTTTAAATAAAGGTACTACACCCAATATTTTTAAACTCTTGCAGTCAAACACTAATAGATATGACTTTATCCACAGCTGGTATATATAAATCAAGTGTCTGATGACATGTAGATATCAGACCACCGCTGGTTAACAATCAAAATAAACTTGATGTTGCCATCTACCACGTTATCTCGGAACCCTAGGAAGATGGATAAAGCAGCCAATACTCACCTTCTCCAAGAGGCTCTGAGAGAGGTTACTACAAACGTTGCCGACTGAGTAGTTGTAAAATACAACTCATCTGTCTACGATTGGTAGACTGCCAAACACATTGTAGACGATGACAAAATTAGATGGGTAATATCTAGCTTCCCTCCATTTATATTGGCAGGACCTGACGGTATATATCCAGCCTAACTTTAGAAGAGTCTAGAAGAACTCACACCGAACCTGGTAGGTATATTCAGATCATCGTTGGCTTTGAGGTGTATCCCAAAAAAATGGAGAGAAGTAAAACTACACCACTACACCCAAATCAACATGCATAGACCTCAGGCAGAACTACTGATTTAGCCCTTCACCTAGTTGCTGGCTGGATAGAGATCCCTGGACAATAAAGAGCCCGTCTTGGGCGTTTTTATAGACATAAAAGGTGTTCTAGATAAGACGACCTTTCCCAAGATAAAACACTCATTAACCAACAGATATGTTCCACAGATGGTTAGTGGGTCGATACATAACATGCTCACAAAGCAAGTAAACATAAGATGTGAATATAAGTGGCTTGGTTGCGAGGGGATGTTCACAGGGAGGGACGTTATCATCTCTACTGTGGAACATGGTCCTCGACACCTTCATCAACCGCCTCAATAATGATAGTCACTATACATTAGCGTATGCAGATGACATGGTCTTTCTGCAAACCGGGAATTTTGAGAGCAAAACAATGCAAGTAGCTTTCAAAATTATAGAACAGTGATACAAGGACCATTCACTGCCTATCAATCCCAAGATGACCAGATACATTTAAAATATAATTTTACCGAAGTAAATATGCAATATAATTTCAAACTTGATACAACAGTTATAAAAGTTTATAAAAAAACATTTTTCTAAAGACTGTTAAACGGGTTTTCAACAAACCTTAGACAATTTACAAACAAACTAAATAGTTCTGTAACACTGCGCCCTTTTTACATTTTTTACTGCTTAAAGAATGTTCTGTTTTTCAAATTTTTGTTTTGTAAACATTCTTTCACGTTTTATGAAATACCAAATTCATACTTGGTACTGGTTTTGCTAAAGGTTTAAACCATCTTATTTGTTGGGTCTTATTTTGTGTTTCTGTTGGTATTACTTTTATCACTTAAGTTAGAATTATAGTAAGAGTAATGAAAATCAGAAAACCAAACAAAAAACTAATATGGAGATAAAAAAAAATTATGGAGTAAATTTGTGCAAAAGCTTTGGAATTAGAAGGACAGCAGAGGAAATCAGAATCTTAGAAAAAAGATTAAAAGACCTAGAAGAAATCTCTCATAAATCGTCATAGATTTTTTTACCGTTTTGTAGGTTATGACGATGGACCAGAAGTTACTTTGGCGGGAACACATAGAGAGAGAAATCAAAAAATCAGAAAAAGGCTTAAATATTCTAAAAGTAGTAAATTCTTACAGTTGGGTAGCAGACTCCGAAATCTCCTTACTTTTATATAAGTCTTACATAAAACTTACATAAGATTCATTTTTGACCATAGATCCATTTTATATTCACAAGCTGCAATTACCCATCTTAAAAAACCAGACATAGTTACAAATAAGTGCTTAAGATTAGCCTTAGGTGCCTTAAAATGCACACCCATCTCCAACTTATATGTAGAATGCTATGAGATGCCCTTGGACCTTAGAAGAGAATTTATATGCAAGAGTTCCTGCTGAAACTAATGTCCAAAAACATTAATCTGATAATTAAAATCCATAAATAATTTATCTATGACCTAACTTCTACTTTCTGGGGAAAAAATCATTATTACTTTGTGAATCTTATTCTCAGTGTTAAGAATATAAAGAACATATGTACAAAAATAATTTTGTTCATTTATACTAAACAAACTTAACAATGATTTCTAAAATTAAAGTAAACTATTTGAGATGGAGATCAAGAAAAAAATGTATGAATTAAATTCGTGCAAAAGCTTTGGAATTAGAGAGACAGCAGAGAAAATCAGAATCTTAGCAAAAGACTAAAAGACCTAGAAAAATATTTCATAAATCGTCATAGATTCTTTTACCGTTTTATAGATGCGTGAAGCACCTTTGTATATTCATTGTAAATTTATTGTTCTCGATGTCTGTGTTTTGACATTTGCTGTGCTGACGGCCTGCGTGGTGGAGATATTTCCGAATGCCACAAAATATGGGTAAATTCTTATCGAAGAAAGGACAAACTTAATTGAAGTTGCCCTATCCGCTTTGAAGAAAGTAGTTGTGAGATTCCTCTTAAACATAGACGCAAGAAAACTGAATTTCACCAGGTGCACGGGCCTCATTAGGCAAAGAAAATAAATCGGTATTTTAAAATTTAAGCAGATAAAACAGTGGTTTCCTGTCCCAATACAACGGTTCTTTTGAAGTAATGCCATGCATGAACAGGACACGAACACATATATTAATAAATAAACAGAAAAATAGGTTTTGAGTATTTTCGAAGTAAACTTGACAAAAAATGTTTAAATTTACCAAATAAAAAGTAATTTTATTGTATATTTACTTTTTATAAATAAATAATTTGTTTCTACACACTTATTTTTATTTCACATAATAAGAAAAGAGATTACAAGAGAACTAGCACGCCCAGAAAGTACAAATTTGAGTCAAACTTGTATTTTTAGTCTATATTTTTTACTTATCTTGTGCCAAGTTATGGATTTTGTCACAAAATACCTATAATTTATGAGAAAAATTAATATTTTTATTACTATTATTTACCTTAAACCTTCATATTTGTAAACGAATATTTTACAAAATAACCAATAAAGCTTAAGTAACTGCATAAAATCTAAAATTGGCAAAATATCTAATTTTTAACACTCTCCCATTTAATTCTTATATTTCTATGTCTCACGTGACGTCACCGTCAGTCAGCTGCATGCGCAGGAACATACCGTTAGTCTGTGTATCGTAAGTGGGGCATTGTCTCCCTAATAGATATCTCGAGTCAATAGATGTTGGGTAAGTAAACTGTGTAATTAGAAATTACTGAGGCCTCCTATCTATAGAAGTGTAAACGCATGTGCGCAGACACGGTAACTTTAAAACGATTTACGGTTTTTATTTTCTATTATTTCTTCTAACTGATAACCCCATTGATTTTAAGTATTTTCAGTTTAATTTTAGTGATCTATCAATGTTTTTAAAATACAATGCATTTCTTAGAGAGCCTATTTTATGCACTACTGATTCCACTAGATAGCCATGCTTGTCAACTATGAAACCAGAGATTTTTCTATATTGTTGTGATTTTTAAACGTCAAAGTATTTCAAGTTTTTTGACAATTGAAAAAATTTTTTTGAGTGTATATTTATTGTAGCTAAAAGGGATTAATGTGGATGGGATGCATTTTGTAAAAGTAATAATAAATTCCAAAATTTAATTTGTTTTTGAATTTATTATTAGGATCAAAAAGGTAAAGGGCCCAATTAATATTTTTACATAGCGGATTACATCGGTAGTTTTATAACGATGCACATACCGCGGCCCGCATACCACATGCGGCCCTCTATCGATATTTAATAATAAAAATGTTTGTGTTATTAAGCATTGTTTTCAGTGGCCCGTCCTTGGCTTATAATTTTCCCGAATGACCCCTGTTCCCTATAAGTCTGTGCATCCCTATCTTAAAGGGTAGACGGCCCACATATTTCTACATGGAAAGGCGCAAATATTTTTATATGGACAAGTTAAAGGGGTAAAGGGTCCAAATATTTTAATATGGACAAGCTTAAGTTACAAATGGGTCAAATATAATTAGATAATTTGATATCAGGTAAAAGGAACAAATATATTTCTTTAGAAGTAAAATTTAAATAATTTTAAAACTCTAATCAATAAGGAAAGGTTTTTAAAAATCCTGGACAGGAATGAGAAAAAGTTTAATGTGGTTTAACTTTAGTAACGGCAATGCTTCACAAACCTGAAAATTCAACGTATCATTATTTCTCATCGTCTTTTGGCCTTTCGTTCAAAATCAAATCGTTTCTTTTATGCTACGAGTTTGCTTGTGGGGACCTGTAGCAGATAAATTTGAAACCACCAATTTAGCATCATTCAAATTAAAAAATAAAAATGGTAAATTATAAGAATTCCACTTTTTTTTCAGTATTATCTATCTATTCCCTTATCGATTAGTATATTAAAATATTGTATTATTAGCTATATATATGTTTACTACATAATATTCATGCCAACATATTTTTAATCTTACGGAGCGGATATTACAAATATTTACCATAATATCATAATAAACATTAGATATTGTAAAAAGTCCGTGAATGAATATTAAATTGAACTATAAATCATTTATTTATGTCAAAAGATAATCAATATTGATGATTTTTAGGAAACATTATTCCAGCAATATCTTTAGCATTTATGTAACCTAATAGCTATAAACATTTCCATTTCATATAAATGTAAATCTATTGCATCGTTGCACCCGAAATATTACATTATCATATTTCGGTTTTTGCTAGTCGAATTATCATTCGCAAAATATATATTTTGGGCAAATTTACGTATTTATTTAAAAATGGTCCTGTAACTAAGTTTTTCGATCTATTTGTCTTTTTGAGTTATATAAGAGTATTTTAGGCTAAGCAGGGCTTCCTAAAGGGGTCAAAACCGACACCTTGGGGTCGAAAGTTGTTTCCCAGAGGTCGATATCAACCAAAACTGATTTTGGGGGTCGACTAGGTCTAAAAATCGAACCGTATTAATTAACACAATTTTCTATGTGAAACTTTCAAGATAATGTATAAGTTGTGTTACGTGTACCAACTTGTTATGAGAATGACTAATATTTTAGTAGAAAGTATCATTGTTGTACTTTTAAAAAACTGTTTAACGGATGAAAGTATCTTTTTAATTAATAAAATACGTTTATAAATATACCGCAAATGGGTTGCCCAATAAAATATGGTCACTACTATTTATTTTCTTAAAGTGAAAAAAAAAAACGACACCCTGTAAAGTATTGCCCAGATGCTTCCATTATGCTCAAAGAGGTTAGGTGAATTAGTTGAGTTTTGTATGTAAAAAAAAGTTATTTAATTTACCTAACCTGTCCGAGAGCAATCAGTAAAATTTAAATGGCTTCAGGTCGCATAGGTTAGGTAAATTAGTTAAGTTCTTTTTATTTTTCTTATTTTTGTATATGTTTTTGCGAAGCAGCCTTCGACGAATCCAGGCCACACATATTATGTAAATTAGTTAAGTTGTTATTTAAAAAATTAATTAATTAACCTATTATGTACGAGAGCAGTCAGTAAAATTTAAATGCCTCCTGAGCACAAAGGTTAGGTACATTAGTTACGTTTTTTTTCTATATTTTTTTTTGCAAGGCAAACCACGAAGGCCCAGGCCATACTGGTTAGATAAATTAGTTGTTTTTATAAAAAAAAAAACTTAAAATAATAATTATTTTCACCTATATTCACCTAAATTTGTCCCATAGTTAAGTCTCATTGAACTGATCCGGTAACCATTAAAAGGTTATATTTCTCGAAACTATACAACATAAAATTACTTGTGCGATAATTGTTTTAAAAGGCAGTTTCAGATGTACATAAAAACATTGGAGAAAATGCATTGATCATGTTAAAAAGTTGAAAAATTCATTTTGTAAAGTGGATATAGTAATAGAAAACGTAATAAAACCTATAATAATCAGAAAAGACAATGATAATGATACCAGTAATTATAGTGAAGACAGTGACTTTTAAAGAAAGATAGTTCTTTAACTTTTTATTTTTTTTTAATCTTTGATTTTAGGTACCGAAGTGTTGCTTTAAATGCCAAGATAATAAAAAAAGTTTAATCCCATTAACAATATATTATAATCCTCCTTGTTATTTATTGGTTAAATTCAATTAGTTTAATGTTAAAATGCAACAATTTTGTCAGAAGCATGTTTATTTTTATTTTCTGTAAATAATGTAAATTTTTTCATTCAAAATTTAATCTACGAAGTCCGTATATACCATTTTATATGCCGTGACCTTATTTATATTATAGAAACTCATTTTGCAAAGTACGCCTATGGAATTTGACGTTATATCCCCACTTTAACTATACTCTCCTTTTATTCAGACTATAAACTCATGATATAAAAAACAGAGGTATAATACTTAGCCGTGTGGAACATGGTTATCTGTTTGGCATGAGCCGATTAAAATTTATTTTCGCGTATTGTTTTCGATCAGCTATACGTCAAATTCATAAAAGCCACATTTCCACCCCATTACGCCATCGTGACGTATAGTATCAATCTGCGTAATATCATGCCTTCTTTTAATAGTATCATGCTATAGACTAACCCATTTATTTGTACAGGGTGTTAGTATATTAGAGCAACAATGCTCTTTCGTTAATTGATGAATTTTGATATAGGAACATGAAATCCTAAAGATCTTAGTTACCGAGATACAGGATATTAAAAATGTTTAATCAAAATTCAAAATTTACCATAAAACAGAAATGTCTTTAAATATTTTTTTCAAATTTGTTCTACCAAGATCTTGTTAAAAACACAACTAACTATACAAAATTTGACACGTGCTTACTGGATTAGAATTTAAAAATATTCTGTCCTTACAAGTGATTAAGAACATGTAGACTTTTGTTTAGAAGCAAAGTTCTGCGACACTATTTATTTTAGCTATATAAAAAGTTCACTTTTTATTAACTAAAAATGAACAGAGAATTTAAAAAATAATAAGAAAATAAGAAATAATTTTTTTTCCAGTGTCGTAAAAAATTACCATTAACCTTAATAGCGTGTCACTGGTATAAAATTTTAATAGTAAGTTTATGTCAAAATATTACTTTATTAAAGAGCATATTGGTCACCAAATTTGAAATTAATATTTAAAAGCGTTTTTAATTTATGGAAAATTTTAAATTTTGATTTCAAAGTTTTAATCCTGTATCTCGGTAACTAAGCAATTTAAGGGCCCATGTTCTTATATTAAAATTCATCAATTAACGAGAGTTCTCTGGGGTAGAGCGTTGTCTGTCGAATATACTAACACCCTGTATAAGTAAGCCCTTATTTATTGCAAGCATTGTGTTTTATATTAGGCCGACAGAGCTGTCGCATCGGTTACCGCATTAAAATGAGCGTGGCAGATGCTAAATTGAGAGGGGATAGTTTGTGCGAGTTTGTTTATCTGAGTTGCGAGTACGCGATTTATGAATGAGTATTTACGACTGCGACGCCTTGGTTTACACTGCTGTTACACACGTAATTGACTGGAAATCACCTTCAACTAGGATAGTTGCAACGAGAAAAATACAATAAACTGATTGTTTTAAAACATATTTTAAAACAGTATATTCAGAGACGGTCCTGGGCTCGGTGTGCAGGTATTTTGTTATAGACGTCTGTAAACAAATGTTTAAGTGACCACAATCGTGTTCACTGAGTTGCATCAGCGCGAAACCACTCAAGGCTCCAGATTCTGCCATGTAGACATGCATATCTTTTATTTAAACGGTAAAAAGATCAGATCGTTTTGGACGAACCTCAACACAAAACTCGATGGCAGTTATTCTTTTGTAAATAATAATAATTAATAATAATTTTTATTCACAAAAAAAATACAAATTTAAAAAACAGTATTTGTGAATAAAATATACTCGATAAGCGTATAAACGCTTGTTTCGATAAAAAAACAAGAGAAATGTATTTAAAATCTAAAATAATATTTAAAAGTAACATAAACTACTAAAATCGATTTAAACATAACTAAATTAAAAATATAACATAATGTAGGTACTATAAATTATATTAGCATTTTTTATTTTATTTTTTTTATTATTTTAAAAATCTAAAATCTTAAGAACTTAAAAACCAGCACAATCATTTTTTTTTGGGATAATATTTAATTTTCCAAATAACCATGGATCATACTGCGAGAGTTAGCTAAAATAAATTGTTTTAGTCTTTTTTTAAAAGTATACAAGTTTGATTCCGTTTGAATGCTCTTAGGAATTATATTGTACAGTTTGGGTGCGAAATAGGAAAATGATCTATGTGAAACCACTTTAAATATCAATTGAGCTAAATAAAGACATTTTTGTCTAGTATATGATATACTAGACCTTGAGGTTTATGAATATGATATTTGTTGCTACAGCAAAAAAATATAATTGTCTTATATCCATTATTTTTGTTTCGGTATACAAGGTTTCGGTATACAAGGTTTCTGTAGGATATTTAGATTTTTTTGAATAAATTAACTTTAGAAATCGCCTTTGTGTGACTTCTAAAGAGTGAAGGTGTGTTTTCAAAGCTGCACCCCACACAGTGATTGCATACCGAAGATAGCTTTCAACTAGAGCACAATAAAGGGTTTTAAGATGGTGTAATGGTAAAATATCTTTAACTTTGTACAAAATACTGCGTTGTTTATTTACCATGTAGGATATGTGTACGTTTCATTTTAAATAAGGGTCTATTATTACTACAAGGTATTTAATTTTATTTTTATTTGAAATGAAAAAAGAGTCTTCACCATCAGTAATTTTTAGGTGATCAAACGGTGGTGCACCATATGAATTGCAGCTAAATGGTAAACAATGTGTTTTCTCTATATTTACAGTCAATAATTTTTTATCCAATTTTTTTTTTAATAATTAGAAAGTCTTGTTCCGCTTTAGTTTTTAAGTTAATCCAGTTATCGTCAGAATAGAAAATAGCGGTGTCATCCGCGAACCCAGTTATGTTTCCTGTGAAAAAAAAAAACATTTATATAAATATGTGTTAAAAAGAATAGGACCCAGTATAGATCCCTGTGGTACCCCATATTCGTTAGTTTGCAATCTACTGCAAACTCTATCCACTCTTACTGTCTGAAATCTATCACTTAATAGTTTTTAAACAATTTTAATGAATTACCTCGTAAGGCGTAGATTGTGATATACAGTGTCGAAAGCTTTCGACAGATCAATAAAACTGCACAAACATGGTTTGCTTTCATTCAGGGAAGTTGTTATTTTTGAAGTTTAGAATAGCATCTTCCGTTGATTTTTTTTTCTCTAAATCCGTACTGCTGTTCAGATATTATATTAAATTTGTTTAAGTATGATTGGAGCCGATTTTTTATTAGTTTTTCGAAAATTTTAGATAAGTGCGTAACTAGTGAAATAGGTCAATAATTAGTAGCATCCTTATGTCCCCTTTTTTAAATATAGGTGTAGCAATGGTATTTTTAAATGCCGAAGGATAAATAGCTTTTACTATACATTGATTTAAAATATATATGTTAAAGGTTGACAGATATATTGTGAAATTGTTTTAAGAGTTTAAGCTTTGATATTATCATTGTCAGTAGCCTTATGATTTTTGAGTTCGTTAATTATCACTTCAACCTCATTGATTTTGACTGGCGCAAAGAAAAAAGAATTTGGATAGGAAGTCTTCCTTAATGTTAAGTTTTTTATCCATATTGAATTCATTAGCTATTTCATATTTGTCTGTCAATGGACTACCTAAACTGTTTTTAATTATATCAATTTCTTTTTTCTTAACCTTTGATTTACTTAGGTCCTGTATTACACTCCATATGCCTTTAGAGCTATTTTTATTTGTATCGGTTTGCTGGTTATAAAAATTATACTTAGCCTTATTTATTAACGAGTTAAGTTTATTTCGAAATTTTATTTTTTATTTTTATTAATCGAGTTATGCAGGCAATTTGAACATTTTTTCCTCTATTTAGGCGCCTTTCGGTACATGATGCAAGACTCTCTTGAATTATATTAAGAAATTTGTTCGTTGCAGTATCTGGATCGTCTGAATTGTATACAGGGAGCCAACACATATTTTAAAATATATTATTTAATTTATTTGTGTTAATAAAAGTTGAATAGGTATCTTTATGCTTTTTAAATTCTGTTTATTTTCCTAACATGACTTGCAGAAATGTAGTGAAATGATTTGTTATTTGGATTTTAAGAACTAAAGGAATTAGTTTATCACTGACGTAACTTTTTGATCGAAGAAAGATATGATCCAAAGATGATTTACTATTACCTTAAACTCTAGTGGCTTCGCATAAGTTCTCTGAGCAAAGTTACTAAAATAATAATAAATAATAACTATTGTTAATCCTAAGCCTCTAGGTGTTTGTAAATAAAGTGTATTGTAAATATGTAAAATTTAAAAGTTGTGCAACGTTTTGCACAATAATTTGTTTTTTATGAAGTTGCTGGAATTTCTTTATCTGTATGAAAATATTTGCAGCTAGCACCGAAAGGAGACAGTCCACTTCAACTACAAATCAAACACTGATAATAAGTGGCATTAGGAATGCAAATTTTGAAAGTTTTTTATGCGTTTTAGAGTCTTTTTAAGACAGTTCCGAATTTATAACCATAAACAATCCTTGTAACAAGAATCTTCCATAATATCTCACAATAATTTGACAACTTTGAGGATAACGCCATGAATACTTGAAATTTTATTTTTGTAAACAAAATTAGTTTAGTAGTTGTTTGTCATTGGCTTGACAAAATTCAATTACAAGTTTGTAAACTTAAATGATTTACTAATGATCTGCCCATAAATCAATAATATCATGACATACTTTCGAAATTCAATCAAAATATAGCTTGCCAAAGAACTAAAATTCGTAATTCAAAATTGAATAATTCAAAATTGAATAATTCAAAATCATTCTCGACAACTTTTTCACGCAATCTTTTCAACTTCGTAATGAACACAATTTAAGTTTCAAAAGGAATTTCATTAGCGAAGAACTTTCAGAAGGACTCATAAAAGTTACCACTCTGGTATAATTTTAGGAAGGGTGTTTTAAAATGATAACCCTTAAGTGGGTCTACGTTTGTACTGGGTATTTAAGTGGCGACATAGTTACAACACTAATGACTTGAACAATTTGATTCATTTATATCGCATATACCGGGTGGCCAGTATATAACTGACTGATTTAAATTTTTGCGCGCCATTTTTGAGGCACACATTTCCGTAGGTGGCGCTTTAGTAGTTGTTTAAAGCACATGTGTCAAAATCATCATGGAACGCTACACGATCCTACAACGTATTTGTATTGTTAAAACGTTTTATTTAAATAATGAGTCGATGATTGCCACTATACGCAATCTACGACAAGAATTTGGTCGAAATAATGTGCCCAGTATCAACGCCATTTGTCAATTAGTACAGAAATTTGAACAAACCGGTGAAGTTAAAGACTTGCCAAGGTCGGGTCGCGTTTGAACTGTTCGTGCCCCGAAAAATGTTGAGAGAGTGCATGAAAGTATAATGGAGCGCTCTGGGACCTCTACCAGAGGTCGTTCAGTTAACCCAAGAGCTACAGCCTAAAGATCACGAAAGTCGCCGTCAATACAGTTTCGCAATTTTGCAGCTTAACAGCCAAACAAACGATTTTTGTCAAAAAATCCTAATAAGTGATGAAGCCCATTTCAACATGAACGGATCTGTTAACAAACAAAATTGTCGTATCTGGGCCTTAGAAAACCTGCGAGCCATACATCAACCACCACTTCATCCCCACAGAGTCACAGTTTGGTGTGGTGTATGGTATGGAGGTGTCATAGGACATTACTTTTTTGAAGATGCTGCATGTAATAATTCTCTTACTGTGACTGGCGAACGCAACCGCGATATGATTCAAAACTTTTTGGCTCCTCAAATTCAACAACTTAACCTACATAACGTGTGGTTCCAGCAGGACGGAACCACTTTTCATACAGCTGGGGAAATAATAAATTTTTTGCGAGCAATGTTTCCGTGACGTTTAATCTCTATATATGGCTATGTCATCTGGCCCCCAAGGTCATTAGATTTAACGGCTCCAGACTCCTTCCTATAAGGATTTCTAAAAGATAAGGTTTATGCCAACAGGCCCAATACTGTAGAGCAGCTGAAGAACAATATTCGCTCCGTGCGCGACAGCAGGGCCAATTCGTTTTGGTATTAATGGACTATTTCTGCTTATACTGACAAATGCAATTTTTAATAGAATTCGTAACTAAAAAGTATATATGTTAGTTTTAATAAAAGTATATGGATTTGTAAAACAAGTAAAACATTAATTTATTATTATTACATATTTTTATCTCTTAAATTAAAGAAAATTATGTATAATCAATAAAAATGAATAATAAAATATAGGCAGGCAACAGTATTTACTGGAAAATGTATGAGAAGTTGCCTAAGTCTAATAAGTTGTCATTTAAGAATTATTCTGTCAAAATAAAAAAATACCATTTAATACAGTTCATCAAATTTCTAGAGGTGTTCGACGCCCAGACAGAGAACGCGCTACGTGTGACTAAGATAGCTATTGTACAGTCTGCTAAACAAGTTATTTTAAATAGTTTTTAATATTTTTAGGTAATTAAATTTTGAAAGTGTGGAATAGTTTAGGGATTAAATTGGTCTGATTGGACTTTCTTAGAACGTTTTTAAAAGCAGCTAAAGATAGTATGTAGAATTGAAAATAATTATTATGCCATGAAAGGTGTTTTGGAATTCCTTCAACCTTTTGAAATTGATTCAGAAAATATAAATTTTATAGGATAGCGGAAAATACCTATAATTTTTTTGTAGGCCTTTGTAAATCGTGGAAATAGTTTATATTTTATTTCTACCTTATTAAGGAAAATGGTACCTATTATTAATAACGGTTGTTTCTGAAACATTACTAAAATTTTCGAAATTTTGTTTTTCTACAAAATAATAAACTATACTATTTAGAAAAAAATTTATTTATCTTATAATTTTATAAAAAATAACAGGGGGATATTTACATTTCTTGATCTATTAAACAAAACGATAAATTATCTCGACGAATGACACCATGTTCTAGTACGGAAGCTAGCTTTACATTTTTATTGGTGGTTTCATGGGTTTCATATCAATTTTTTGTAATTGTAGTTCACACGTACATATACCTCTTAACACTTGTTTGCTTTATTAAAAAAGTGTGTTGTTGTGATTTACGTCGAAATAAGTCAAAAACAACTTGAAACCCCATATAAAATCAAAAAGGAGAAACAGAAAAAAATTGAGCCTGTAAATGAACACAACTCAGAAACAAAAATAGCTATCTAATAATAAAAAAATAAAATTTGATTCTTGTGCAGCTTCATCTATATCATTAACTGTTTTTGGTTTTTTAATGGTTTTTCTTGGTGATGAAAATTCCGATATCTCACGGTTATCGATTCTTTTTTTCTCTCCAGAAATGCGGACGACAGTGTTTTTAGATACTCCTGTGGCTGCAGCAACACGATCATTTACATTTTTAAATGGTATTGAAGGTGAATTAAAGTTTCCTGCTCTTCTCATAAACTCTATAACATTGGCTATTATTTCGCGAGATTGACTGTTAATCACGCGGCATCTTAATTTGCTATTAAACTTCATACTTAGGTTCTATTAAACTGTAATGAGAAAAAAACACAAACGAAAATAAAAGAAAAGTTTTAGCGAAATTTACATCTGACATTTACGTCTGAATGAAATAGTGAAATACTTGATGCGCAGAGTGTACTTTCATTGCGTAAATCCGTCGGGATGCCTGTCAGTAGTGCTTTCTCTGTCTAGCCGCCGAAAGCCTCTAGAAATTTGATGAACGTAATAGCGTGAAGTTAAAATGTATAAAAAAAGGATGGTTATTTATATTTTCATTTTTGTTGGAAAGAAAACATAGAATGAATCATTAAATCTGGTTTCCCATCAGTAAGTTACAAAATTGTATTCCAGCTACATATAATAATAATCAAAGGCAGAAATCTTGAAATCTAGTCCTTGCTGAATGAACATTTAAGAATAAAGGGATATTAAAGAACATCGTAAAATGATAATTTATTGTTTATTTAAAACCTTTCAAGTTTCTGATGTCTACTATTTCCAGCATTACTGTTATTATTATAAAAATAAAGGTAATTTTTCTTCTTATTGTACACCTATCCATTTATTTCTTTGATTTAATTTCCACTTTGCTACTGAAATTTTTTATATAAGTTTCACTGTTTTTTTACTAGTATTTGTACAATTTTCAACACAGCAACTCCGGTTATTTATTGTATTGTTTTCACTTACTTTTTTGAAAAAAAGTAAAATGTATACGTGTATTTGATATGCCAAAATTACAAAATATCGCCCTAAAATGCACGAATTATCCGCAGCTAGCGCTAGTATCGCTTTTGCTTCCCTTTCCATGACTTCGCACGGAGCGAATACGAGAAGTGATTCAAAATATTTCTCCCGAAACCTACCAAAAGGTGATGGAAAATGTCATTAATAGCGTTTTCGACTGGTGAAACTGGTGCGCACTTTTTAACACTCGGTGCAACATTTGTTTTCGACTCGCAAGGGCAGTGCGAACCGAGTCCATTTTTGAATTTTCGGTTGGAATCAGTTGAACTCAAAAAAATGAACTGGTGCGCACTTTTGTGAACCGAGTGCAGAGACAGGTTTTCAGTTTCAGTTCAGTCGTAACAAATATGGCGATGGCAAATGAAGAGTTGTTTCTAAATTGTGTAAATTTTGTAGAATTTGTAATGAAATATTGAAAACTTCTTCGTCAATTCAGACAAAGAAGATTTATTTAAGGCCAAGTGTAATAAAACTAAACTGCTAAAAATAAAAGATTACATTGAATCAATCAGTGGTGTCGCACCTGGATGACTCCCAGGTAGGTACCATAAATATTCTTTTAAGTCCTGTATATGCATAGTATACGCTGACATCTTCAGTACTTAGACATAAGTAAGTTTATGTTAATATATTGAGAAAATATTCTATAATATAATATTAAATATATATTTAAAATGAAAGTTTGGTTTGGATCTTGTTTGGAATTTGGAAGGTACTTCTATTTATTACTCAGATGACAACTGTCAAATATAATACAACGCACTGGTGGTCAACTGCGTTTTCGGTTGAATTAAGTTTGTATGACGTTACTAATAGCGGATTCGACTCAAATGCTCTTGCTCGATGACAAAGCGCTTTCGGTTCTGAATTGATTTTGGGCAGCATTTTTATAATTCAAATTTATATCTAGCAGTGCACACAGCAAGCAAGAGCTAGAGTTCGACATTGGTGTAGCGCGTCTCTATCGTTATTCGACTGGCACAATTAGCACTTGACATTTCAGATTTCTAACAAATTTTTAACGATATTTATTTATAGTTGCCAAACCAAAAATTATATCTCTATTAATTTCAAAGATTTTCCATTATCACTAATAATAAAGAGAAAGATGGTTATATATTTAAAAATATTAAATAATTCCTAACCTCCAAAATGACACTGGCACTGAAAAAAAGTACAGTTCCAAAAAATTCGAACTTTGAGCAAGAGCGACTGCCAGTCGAACAAAAATTTCACTATGCCTTGGTACCGAGCAATTTCAGTCGAATGCAATAATTGACATTTCATTCATTAGGTTCTGTCAGTCGAACAAACACCAATTAAAAAAGTCGAATTAAATGCGCATTAATGCAGCCAGTCGAATCCGCTATAAATTAAACCAGTGCTGATCAACGAAAACTCGCACTTTACGAGTGTGAACTGAGTGTGACCAGTCGAAAACGCTATAAGAGGACTCAGGTTTGTGCGGACTCCAGAGGCGGACATTTGTCTGATATTATTTTTCATACATAATTTCTAACTTTCAATAAAAGATTAAGATGGAAAAAATGGACGTATTTTATTTAGTTTTAAAAATATTAAAGAGACAAACCAGTCAGTTACATATTGACCACTTGTATATTTGTTGCACTCTACATATATGCACCATATTGGTAAAATGGAATTTTAGTTAGAAAGCGGTGGTTTAACTATGGTCACAATTCAGTTACAGAAACTACAGGTTAGAAAAGAAAGTAAAGTGAGACCTTAAATATTAAAAATTGAAGATTTAAAATTCATGCACAATAGGTGGTATTATTACTCCAATTGGTACGAATCGTTAATATGATAGTATGTTAATATGATAACTAATATATTTACACGTGCATATATAGCCAGCCATACAATTAAGAGTAGCAGCCTTTTAATGCCTTCATTACTTGAGATGGTTAATTATACAAATTAAAATAACAATAGCATGACATGCAAAGCGTTCGGAGCACAATATACTTAGTTTGTAATAAAGAAAAGTCCAAAGCCTCATTAGTTAAGTAACCGAAGAGTGAAGAGAGTATAAGCAGCCATAGTTAAATAAGAACCGTCTTACTTGTATTCCAGTGGTCCATGCAGAATGGTGATGATAGCATATGATAACCCTAAGGTAAATGTACCTTATGGAAAACCAGTGCAGAAGCAGCGATTAGGTAAGTAGGTCTATTTAAAATTAATTTAGTCCAATATAAAATAGTTTATAATAAATTTACAGGTAAAGAATATCAGCCCAAGATAAGGTGGCCTAAAAGAGAGAATAGAAAGTATAAATAAAAGCGTTAGACAGAACAAAATGGATGACAGAAACCACAGACGATTTACCATGTGGTGTTGGTTGGCCCTTAAGAGAATGGTTAATAGGTAAGAAAATAAATAATCCACAAAATGTGAATTCAGCCTTCTAAATATATTATTTCCTTTTCTTACAGAGATGATTTGCTTTATTGGGTGCAAAAATCCGAAATAGAAGACGAGTTTATGTAGAAGCATATGCTACAAGTTGCTTACCCCAAAATCCAAAGCAGAATGAACAGCTTGAAGGACAAAACCAAGGTGGCCACTGGTCAGTGATGGTATCCGTTATTTTAAATATTTGTCAATACGGTACTACTTAAACAGACCTTAACTAAATAGAAGAAGTAGTAGGTAATCTAAACATGCTTGTCCAGAGGCCTAACCGAAGAAAAGTATAAAAAGAAGAAATAGTAAAAAATAGAAAGAAATAATTTGGAATATGAACAAATAAAATAATGGACTTTTACATTAACTATTTAAGTGGTTGCTATTGTGTTTTATTAACTGTAGAAGTAAGTGATGCATTTTTAATTATCGCTTCTAATAATCAATCATGAAGGCAGTAAATAACTCGATTATAATAGCAAAATATGGTGTACAAAATAAATATGCTAATTAAATAGAACCCGTAACAGATTTTCTTTTTAAGGAGAAATCCTCATATTTTTGTTTTGTATCGTGTAGGTATATTTAAAATATTTATATTTGTTCTTAGAAAATTTCTGTAGTAGCGTTACCGTGAAAATTAAAATTAAATACTTTACAATTATTATTTTATTAAATTAAAATAAATTTTTGACACATCTATGGTCTGTTTTATTAAGTAAAATTTGAGGATTTGGGCGAAATTAGGAAAGAAAGGGATTTAGACATGTCTTAGTCCAAAGAGGAAGCTGTCCATGCTATATGATAAACGATCTTGAAGGAAAAACGATACAAAAGAAAAGCTCATGTTGCACCTAAATTTGTCGAGGCTAAAGAAAATCAGACAGGAAGAATTCTAATACATGAGAATGGTAGCAGAGGACTCTGGATCGACTGTAGAGGAGAGCAAAGAGTAAGAGAGGATCCTTTTAGGAGACCAACTATCTCTAAAGTGACGACAATGCAAGAGTAATAATTTCTCTAGATACTGACCTCCTAAGCCAAAATGACGCCTCTACATACAGCGTGTCCCATTGAGAATAGGATGTAGAACAGCTGAAGATTCTCTAACTAAAAATAAGTCAATTTAACGAAACATGCTTCGATAAAATGTTTCCGAAATGAAGGATGTTAAATTTGAAAATTCAAAAATTGTAAATGGCTATAATTTTTTTATTACTTAGTATAATAGTATAATCTTACTAAATTTGGCAATCGTTTTTGGTGTCATAAAATCTATACCTAGTAGAAGAAAATAAAGTATAGAAACTTTGCCAGTAGCCTACGGTATGGGTATGTAATCTTCATTTAAATTTTGCGCCACTTATTTGGAGTAAATTTTAATTTCTATTATGGTTTTTTAAATAAATCATGTACTCTTGTTGATGACTTTGATTTAATTTATTTTTAAATTTTGAAATTTTTTTTGATATATTTTATGTTATGTATGCGATATTAATATACTATGACCTAAAACATCTTTTGTTCCTAAGACAGCAAGGGAATAGTCTCTATGTCTATAACTAACCTTCCAATACTATATTTTCAAGTAAATGTAAAATTTGGAATGGCTCCAAGTTGGATAAATCACCCTCCCTTATCGAAATACATATTTCTTTTATGAAAACCCTGTTTAGCGCTTCATAACAGAGAATATAGGATAAATAATGCATATGGTTTCATTTAAGTATACGCATTCCTACGATCTCTCTTAATGAGTATCCTAATCATCAGTAACAAAATAAAAGTTTCTCTAACGAATTAATACAGAGTAAAAAAGAAACAGCAATGTAATAATTATGTGAGTATGAGGTTAGTAGGAAGAGGACGTGCCAAAAGGAAACATTATTTATTTCAAGGCTGAAAATACATAATAGGTTTAAATAAAAAAATTGTAAAAACTATGAGATTTATATAGGTGTCAATATTATAGATGGTATATAGGTATATATACAACGTAAATGGTTTTTTTCTATCGCTTGCTCTTGTATTATTGATTATTGATTGCCAGTGCTTCGGCGGAAAATATTGAGATAGACTTATTGAGTTTAAACTGGGCTTTCACTTTTAGTGCTGGAATAAAAAAAGCACAGCCTGAACCATCAGGTTGTTTAGAAGCATCGGTATAAATAATTGTATGCTCAAGGTACTTATTTAATGCGATATTTAGGATATTTTTATTTATGTGAGGTGTTTCAACAAAGGCAGGTACTACTATTTTATATGGTTCTAAGGCATAAAATAAATCGGCAGTTTTGCTTAAACTAGGGTTTTTTAACATTGAACAGGTATTGGTTGTATTTCTAAACGTGTAGCACTTGCTTGTAAGGTCAAAATTATTTAATTGTTTTTGATTATAAACTTTTTAGCGAGGTATTCTCTTCCTAACTCAAGTGTAGGCTCTAGGGCTTCTGAGCGTAGGGGTTCGACTGGGGTTGAGCACATTGCGTCAAGGCTGAGTCTAAATGCAGAGTTTTCGATGATTTCAAGATTTTTCAAAGTATGCGGACTAGCCGAACCATAGAAGATGCATCCATAGTCAATAATGGATCGAATGTATGCAATATAAAACATTAAGCATGTTTTGGGATCGGCACCCCACCAAGTTTTTCGAATTAATTTAAGAAAATTTAGACCTTTATTGCATTTTGTAACAATTTTGTCAATGAAGGGTTTCCATGTGAGTTTCTTGTCTAAAACGATGCCGAGGTAAGTTGCAGAAGAAACAGGATATGTAATATTATCGACGGAGATGGAGTTTATTTGAGGTAAATTATGTCGGGTAAAAAAAGTTATGTTGGATTTTTCAGGTGACAAAGTGAGTCCCAGTAAGTCAAAATTTGACGTCACTGAGAAGAGACGATTTAGGTGCCATTATACAGTTTTGAAATTGCTTGTTCGTCGTATGCAGAGTGGCCCAAAAGTCTGGAAACGGCCAATTATCTCGTAAATTGCTAATCCTAAATGTACAAAATTTGGGGTACACCTATTTTGGGATACGGAGATTCCAGATTTGATATTTGCAATGTTGCCAGATTTGCCGTTTCTCTTATATTATTAGTCACTTTGGTTTTTTGAATTCATCACCCTGTATATTTAGTCATTATTGGAATCTCCTATTCAATACGAGTTATGTAACATATGTAACACTTATGATTTTATGTAGTCTGGAAGGTCTTAAATAAATAAAACAAACATGGAGAAATGTGGTAGACGCATTCTACCATCGATTAGAGTACTGTCAACTCACAAATGGAGCACATTTTGAACACTTGATAAAGTAACCAGTATGTTAAAAATGTTATAATCTTTCAATTTTTACGTTTTAATGTAGTTGAAAATAGTTTGTATTAAAAAATTTATTGAGACAGTTAGGCGTTGCCAGACTTATTTTATTTATTTAAGACTTTCCAGACTACATAAAATCATAAGTGTTACATATGGTTGAACTTGTATTGAATAAGAGATTCCAATAATGACTGAATATATAGGATAATGAATTTAAAAAAACCAAAGTGACTAATAATTTAAGAGAAACTGCAAATTTGGCAACATTGCAAATATCGAATCTGGAATCATCGTATCGCAAAATAGGTGTACCCAGAATTTTTTACAATTAGGACTAGCAATTTACGAGATAATTGGCCGTTTCCAGACTTTTGGGCCACTCTGTATAATACGAAATCATCAGCGTATTGAATCATATTGCAGTTTATATCCTCGTGTAGGCTTTTAGTAAAAATATTAAACAAAATAGGGATAAGTACAGAACCTTGTGGCAATCCAGTGGATACTTGTCGGGGACCGATCAGTGAGTTATAAGTTTTTCTAACATATACTTGTCTATCGATAAGTAGCTTACAGAGAAGAATTGCTATTTTTGAAGGGATAAAGATATTGGTTATTGAGTTGTTTAAAATTGAAATGTTTACCAATTCGTAGGCACCTTTTAAATTAAAGAATGCAGCTCCTAGGTAATTATTTTGTGAGAAGCATATTTGGGTATCAGTAACGAGGTGTGGGACGGCATCAAGTGTACTCAAGCCTTTATTAAAACCGTATTGATCAGGTGGCAGATTAAAGTTATTCTGCAAAAAAATTCTAACCTGCATTTTATAATACGTTTGAATGTTTTGTATATGCAAGAAAGAAGGGATATGGGACGGTACGATTCTGCTAAATTGGGATTTTTTGCTGGTTTGAGTATTGGCACCACAATGCATTGTTTCCATTTATCTATAACTTGATTTCCTAACCATATGTCGTTGTATATTTCTAAGAGAAGTGTTTTGGCAGAATCTGATAAATTCCAGAGCATCATACGTCAGTTGATCCATGCCTGGTGATGTATTATTTGTGTTTTTTAGTGCAAATGATAATTCGTTGTAGTTTAATAATGAATTAAATATGTCGCTATTAAAAATGTGGAACGCTTCACGATTTTGCGTGTCATCCTTGCACAGAGGCCATGCTAATCTTCTCTGTATCGTTCCAATTTTAGTATATGTACCGCCGAAGCAAGTTTGATCTACACTGGTTAATAGGGTAAAACGCTAACATTGTGTTTTCACAACCCTTTGTAATTTAAAAACTTCTTTTAATTTTCTGGGACAGTCCCTGTATAAATGGAAATCGAAAATACACTTTCTTTTCTTGGATTTCACCCAACCGTTTTGATTGCAAATTAGTTTTGTATTCTTTGATTACTCTGGGACTCAATAGGTAGTTGTTAAGTTTTAAATTATTCCTAATTTTTTCTTCATTTGCTGTGTGGAATTCTGGGCTACTCAGATGGTAAGACCTGAATAGTAAATTCTTAATTGTACCTATTTTATGTTGCATTGGATGGTTTGAGAAATAGTTCAGAATCCTTCCTGAATTGGTGGGTTTGTTATACCAACTCGTTCTTAGTTTCCCATCATCTTGTCTTATAATAAGAGTGTCCAAGAAGGAAATAGTATTTTTTTTCCATTTCTACTGTAAATTTAATTATCTGATGATAGGAATTAAATACACCTAATACTTCATTTATTTTATTATGTGGAACACCTAAAATCATGTCATCCACATACACTTTTAAAAATGTAACCTGAAACGTTAGTATTGATAAACTTTCTTTAATTAATTCATTCACTATTAAATTAGCTAATGTAGGACTTGCTGGATTTCCATTGCAGAACCTTCAATTTGTTGTTAATAATTATGAATAACTTCAACAAATTCATTCCCATCCTTAATGTGACAACCCTGTATATGGTTATTTAATATAATTGGTGACGTCAAAAAAGGAGGTTTTCAATTCTTTGAAATATTTATTTTTTGTATGTTCAGCGACAGTTTTTTACGACGTTGTCCAATTTCTATGATTCTTTGTTAGAAATGGGATACCGCAGAGGTGGTCCCATATAAATTTGTTCAAAATCTGTTGTGATCCATGAGAAAATCATTAAAATCTTTATTTTTTAATTCTTGTTCAGAAATCTTTACCACTTTGTCAGATTTCTCTAATTCTTTTTTGTTAGAAAGGGGGTACCTCGAGGGTAGTCCAATATTCACTTGGTCAAGATTTCAGGATGGGATCTATAAAAACATTCAGCAAACTGAATTTGTGATGACATCTGCACGATTTTCGAGTCAGTTTTTTTAAAATTACTTTTATAACCTGCTTAATTGCTTATAGCTAGTGATATAGAGTTTAGGAAGCATCAGGAGCTCGTAGCAGGAAGATACCATTACAAAATTGTAACAAAACTATTGAAACAAAAATTTAAATCCGCCATTATTGTGGTTATTATTAATTTTGATGGGCTCTTACAGAAATGCTAGGCTTCTAAGTAGATAATTTATTTACAAACATGTAAACATTAATTCTAATGGGCAGTGACGTTTGAAAATAAACGATAGAAAAGTGCTTTTCCACGTTTTTTTTTTTTAATAATTTAAATATGATTTAGTTATACATTACATTACGATATTTCGTAAGCCAATGCTCGTAATTACCTGAACTGGAACAGCGAATCATCGATTCACTAAATTATTAGATATAAAAGGTTTGACCTATGTTTATTTTTCTTTTTATAGAGGCCAATGTCCCAATTTGTTTATTTTAGAAAAACTATTATTGAAATTACATTTGGATTATATGTATACTAGGAAAACGTACGGATGTATTATGGTCTGAAATTTATTTTTATTGATAATTTGATTTATTGGACATTTTTAGGTAGGAATTGTGTAATGTTCTGTCGGTTTTTGTCAAAATGGCCGTCATATGGTATATTTTGTTTTGGATCAGTAAAAAATGGAAATCAATTTTGTTATAAGATTACTTGATGTTTTTTTCGGAAATAATAGGGAATGGAAAAGTTTTATGAAGAAAGTGAGAAGAAAATATAGGTTTATTTTACAGGTATGGAATTTCCAAGACAAAACGTTTACCTCACAATAAGTTAAAGAAAGTTTAATAGGAACATGCACATAACAGAAAGAGACAGCTGTTAGCGAGCATCGACACGACTTCTGTTCGCGTAATCGTTATTATTTTGATAATTTTAGAATTATTTCAATAATTTTAGCATTCAGGTCTTATTCTTGATAATATAATATTTATAAAAATATCATTTTTATGATTAGTACTCAAAAATAGTAGTTTGAGCAACAAGAGTGGATATGATGACCACGTCGCACGAAGATGAAATTTGAGTGCGATGTGGACAATTCACTCGAGTTGTACAGAGTATTTTTTCTACGACCCACTAACGAAAATTTACAAATAAAAAAATATTTGAGGCTAATAGGACAAAATAACTAATTTTAAAATAATTTATGACTTTTAATAATTTTTAAAATAAAATAACCAAAAAAAAAGTTTCCAAATTCGAGAATCGAACTCAAGTTTTCCATGTGTAAGGCAAGAACGCTGACCACAAAACTATCTATTCTTCTATTTTTATTGCTTTAATACTCGTAATTAAATTGACTTCATATAGTTTTATTTACATTAAAAAATTATTCATAATTATAGACGAAATAAAAACAGAAATGCTATTATTTATTGATTCTACACAAAAATAACCCATTTTAATTATGTTTAAAACAAATAACTAAAAAATATACTGACAATTAGAACTGTCACATTTAAAATTTTAAAACTAATAGCAGTCGGTTGATCAAAATATGAACAGTGATTGGTGGATTTCATTTTTTTGCAGTGTTCTCACTACCTAGAATAGATATGAAATATATTCGTTCAGTTGAAGTCAATAGCTTACTTTTTGGTTTTGATATCTGTGCATAGATAAACTAATATCCATGTGGGTGTACTAGAAAAGTCATATTTTCCAATAATTTTCCCATTCTGTACGCTCGTTGTCATAAAATTCGTATTTATAGAGGAGTAATGCCATTATGGCAATTGGTATACGTTGGTGCGGTGTTGACAAGAGTAATTACAAACATTTCGCTCATTTAGGTTACAATAACCACTTGATTGCGTGTATTGTGTGAAAACATTTTTCAAATTAAAATAACCAAAAAAGGTTGACAGCTGTGTGCACGTAGTTTAGATTCAAAAGGAAAAACTTGTATTTCGTGCAAAACTTTTTTATTAATCAATGCAAAGCGCTTTCGGCTTATTTGCCATCATCAGTGCTCATCTACAAAAATTGTGGATGTAAATTTACAATTTAAAAAGATTTAAAAAAATATATTATAAAATCTGAATTAGACTTTTAAGTCAAAAGTTAAAATAGTATATATACAATTGTTTAAACAAATTAAAAATTACAAGAAACAAACAAAGTGACAAAAAACTGGTATTGGGAATAGTGAGTGTGGGATAAGCCCTTACAAATCAAATCTGATCTCCAGAAGCAAGTTAGCTTGTGTGGAATTAAGGAATCATGCCACCCTCACTATTCACAAAATTGAAGAAAGGTTAACAAATTAGTTAAAATTTAAAGAAATTTACAATTAGAGGGTGACTGTGGAAGATATATTGAAATTTGAATCTAGAATACAATATTTGATATGAAGAAAGTAAAACGCAGAAGGCCAAAGTAAAAAAACTGAAGGTTTTTTTTATATGTTTTATATACATTATAATTATGAAAAAGTCTACCTACTATCCACAACGTATCCAACAAGTTCCTGGTCATCCTCACTCCCAAAATTATATATTTCGGGATATTTACAACTTGCTAAATCATAATTTTATTAATATTAATATTTTCAAATTTAAATTTCTCTCTTCATTTTGGTTCAAGTTGTTTAAACCGTTTCCACATGACAGTGGTGACAAGCGACACTTGAAGACTTTGACTTGTCAAATTTCAACAGAAGGAGGTGCGTTCACCTCAGTGTGGAACATGTTTCTCCGAGTGTGATTCGAGTGATTGGAGGTTAACGGAGATTAAAATTTGTTAGAATTTAAAGATTTAATTTATTGATAGTTAAATTTAAATAAATGTTTAATATAAATGATATTATTATTTTGATGTCAAGACAAAAACAAATTTTGATCTCCGTTAACCTCCAATCACTCGAATCACACTCGGAGAAACATGTTCCACACTGAGGTGAACGCACCTCCTTCTGTTGACATTTGACAAGTCAAAGTCTTCAAGTGTCGCTTGTCACCACTGTCATGTGGAAACGGTTAAACAACTTGAACCAAAATGAAGAGAGAAATTTAAATTTGAAAATATTAATATTAATAAAATTATGATTTAGCAAGTTGTAAATATCCCGAAATATATAATTTTGGGAGTGAGGATGACCAGGAACTTGTTGGATACGTTGTGGACAGTAGGTAGACTTTTTCATAATTATAATGTATATAAAACATATAAAAAAAAACCTTCAGTTTTTTTACTTTGGCCTTCTGCGTTTTACTTTCTTCATATCAAATATTGTATTCTAGATTCAAATTTCAATATATCTTCCACAGTCACCCTCTAATTGTAAATTTCTTTAAATTTTAACTAATTTGTTAACCTTTCTTCAATTTTGTGAATAGTGAGGGTGGCATGATTCCTTAATTCCACACAAGCTAACTTGCTTCTGGAGATCAGATTTGATTTGTAAGGGCTTATCCCACACTCACTATTCCCAATACCAGTTTTTTGTCACTTTGTTTGTTTCTTGTAATTTTTAATTTGTTTAAACAATTGTATATATACTATTTTAACTTTTGACTTAAAAGTCCAATTCAGATTTTATAATATATTTTTTTAAATCTTTTTAAATTGTAAATTTACATCCACAATTTTTGTAGATGAGCACTGATGATGGCAAATAAGCCGAAAGCGCTTTGCATTGATTAATAAAAAAGTTTTGCACGAAATACAAGTTTTTCCTTTTGAATTTTTCAAATGCCTATAAAAGTGGTAGGATAGAGATTCTTGATGTTTTAGTCATAAGTATATTGTTCACATATGTTTCAATAATCTTAGAGATTAGGAGGAGTAGAAATATCAGTCTATAGCTGTTAGTTGACTAACGATTTTTCTTTTAATATCCTAGAATAATTCTGTATATCTTTAAAACTGAAAGTGAGATTTCATAAAGTCCTTGTACCGGTTCAAAAACTGCTCTGAATTTAATGGTACAAGCATATAATAGATTACAAAAAAATTATGTATTAATGACACCAAGCGGGTAAAAATATAATTGCCAAAAAAATTATTAGGTATAAATAGGGTTAATTATGACAAATCTGAATTGAATTCATGGTTAATTATGGGTAGAGTCTGCTGTTCTTTAAGATTCAAAGAGACGGACTGGTTAGATTCCTCCGCTAACTTTATTTGATCAGGTCTCTGAGGTAAGTAATTCAGTATCTGTGAACCTCCGGGTTCCAGACTGGATATTTTTTTTTATATTTATTCTAAGGTAATCTTTTGAGTCAAAAATTAAAGATGAAACTTAGACTTACGAGTGAGAATGAGATTAAAAGTCCTAATATATATGGTCCAATTTGCAACGATATAAATTTTAAAAAGTATTTAATTTATAGGGGTTATTCCTTAAAAACTCACCTTGGATGATATGCGGCCACAAAGAGACTTCAATTGAAGTAAATGAAATTAATTAAAAAATGTGAAAAACTCTAAACATCCGGAAGTTTTATCCACATTCATGGGAATATTGCTTAGTTAAAAGTTAAAACACAAATTCTTTTAGTTCACTAATTAGGAGGTTTTTCAAAGAAAATCCGCAAGATGCAGGCACGCTGCTTTCTCAGAAAAATGTGCTTAATCCAAAAAAAGGAAAGAACCTCTTTGATGATATTAAGGAAGTTTTAGTAATAAATTTATTGCTCTAGTTGGTATTCTCTTTTCTTTTTTTAATTACTTTCAGAAAAATAACTGAATATAAAATTAAACTGTATTATGTTATCTAACCATCCCAAGTAACATTTTTAAGAGAATAAAGTTTTATTTATGTTTTATTAGGTTTTTGTAAAAGCATGAAAATTAACAATTATTTTATTAGTTATTTTTTTTGCTAATAGGACTGCAGGATAAATTGATCTTATTATTTGGTTTTATAGATTCCTTTAAATCTGTTTAAGAAAACTAGTTTATCCTAAAGTAAACTATGCTTTATCGCTATCCTGTAAGGGTTAATTAATAAGTAATTTTAAAACTATTTGATTTTAAGATACTCCTAAGGTGTGTTTGGCAGTTATCTTAAGTAAGTTTTAAAACTTAGTTTTAGAAAGTGTTTTAGGATTATTCTTTAAATTAAATTGATCCCAGAACCTTTTAGGTACATTTTCTACAATTTTACAACATACCTCTTATAATTTATTTAATTTAGAAAACCAGGGCTCTTTTAAAGCTACATAATTTTAATAAGAATTAAAGTTTGTTTTAGAGCATAACCTAGCTTTTCAATCCAATCACATTATGTTGACGTTGAAAGATAAATTGTTCAAAATAAAGAAAATTGGTAATTTTCATAGAGAATGAAAAAAAAAATGTATAGATTTCTTCTTTTCCTCAGTGTTTAATAAGTTCATTGTGTTCCATTGTATAACAAATATCAAAATATTCCTAGGCTCCTAATATTCTGGAAATGATCAGTGAAAGAGAAAAATGGTTATTATATTATTACTAATTTTTATATTTTGAATGACTTGTTCGTAGAGTAACTAAGAAGCTTAAGAGCGAGGTTAGGTTATGCGTCTGATTGAACTTATGAATGTTTTATTGAGATTTTCGTTTTTACTACTGTTTTATGATAAGCTTTAAAAAGTGTAGGAGGAGCTGTTTAAAAATGGAAAGTCCTAAAAAGTATCTTTTTTTGCTTTATTAGTTTTATAAGCTAATGTCCGTTTTTAGGTACAGATAGAACACAATGAGGAAATCCTCCATTTTAATTATGGCAGTGGCTGTTTAACCACATATCATGTAAAATAGTACCAGTCTACCAGACCTGTACCTAAGAATATTCAAATAAATGATGGTCAAAGTTCAAATATTTCTAAAATCTTTCGATTTTAGTAATGACATATTTTATGTACCAAAGACAGTGATAGTATGTCAATGACAACAGTGTGCCAATGACAAAATTGTGCCAATGACAGTAAATTTATTATTTATGATTGAGTTTACTGCGTTTGACCACATAATTTCAAATTTATCAAACATATCTACAGTTAATTCCTTTTAGGGTTGCCTCGCCTAAAGTAATTTATGATTAAACACAAAGTTTGTTTCTGATAGTCCAGTAGGTAGTATGCGAAATTAAAAATGGTTTTCTGACGATGACAAGTATCCATGCAAAGACAAATCTACAATAGGATTTATATTGGCGGTTAAATAGTCACTTCCATGAAATAATTTGAAAAATACAAAATATGATATTTTTTATGAAAAACATATCGAAGACAAATAATGTAATCATTTTATAGTGCTATATATTCGATATTTACAATGTAATTTTTATTAAATAACTTTCTGTAAATATATTAAAATCCGTATACTAATCCTTTTTCACGTATATTTCATATACATACACCTTGCCCACTTTTAACAGTACTTTGGTGTGTGTTTGAAAATTAAAGAAATAACAAGTGTAACTAAACAAATTAAACATACACTATATAATAATTAATTTCTAATATGGCAGTCTTCCCAACATGTTTACAAAATTATTCAGTCAGAGAGTATGATAAAACAGAATAAAGCTAAAACAGTTTAAAATTTAATTATCTTAAAAATTATTAGTTTTGTAATGTTTTTATGCCTATCCCACTTATTATCATAATCTTAAAAAAAGGTTTAAAAATGGTTTAATAAAATTCTTAATATACTCTTACGGACTTTGTCTTAAGTCTAATTAGTCTCAAGATATTGTTTTAATAATACTCCTAAGAACCGTTATAGGATTCTACCTTTTACTCTTAAGGCAGATTTATAGCAGCCCTAAAGTTATCTCGCGGATTCAAAAGTTTTATCAGTGTCTTAAAAAAGGGTTTTATGGTTACCTTGTATACTTTGATAAATTTAAAAATGTTACTTGGACATACTAATTTTATTAATAAAAAACTATCTATATTTCACGTATATGTATAACATTTAAACGTTACTTTGTTTTGTTGATCCAATCATAATCTGGCAGTCAAATCCTGGCATTTAATATATTTTCTGTTGGCTGACAAGGCTTAAAGTTGTATCGCCCTCAATTTACGTATTCGGGAGACCATATCAGACGACGTCGCTCGCCTCGTAGGTCTCTCTAACGGAATTTTTACAATTTTTCTCTGGCTGAAAAATGCCCTATTATATATTTGGGAAGGCCTACTCCTGATTTAAAACATACCGTAAACCGGGGTTACTTTGACTTTACGTGTTACTTTGACACCTTTAGGTGCTACTTTGACTTCAATGTATCCTATGAATGTGAGAGGTGCGAAGACGACTATTCTACTTAAACATTATTGTTAATGTGTTTTTTAATAGTTCCTATGTTTTTTTGTTGTTTTTTCATTCCTTTGCAAAGATAGAAAATAATGTTTATTTTTGTTGGTTTTTTGTTTCTTAATAAGTTTATTTATGTAGGATTACCTATAATAATAAATAAATAACCTATTTTTTTAAATTTAACCTTTGTTTTATTAAGAAAAGTTGTATAAAACAATTTTTTTTTAATTTATGGGTGTCAAAGAAACCCGCCAGACGGCTATCATTGATTTTTAAATAATATAAACGTCATGTTAAAGTAGCCCCCCTCAGGAAAAATATATAAAATTTTCCTGGAAATTTAAGCCTTCCCTTTTAATGTATTTCACAAGCCAAGGCTTCAAGTGGTACGATGAGATAGAATGAGCGTCCATTATAGCCTTTTTTGCGTTTTGCCACAAAAACCTCTCAAAATATGTCAAAGTACGGTACTCATACAGCAAAATTTTAAAAGGTTTACTTATAAGACGATTTTCAATGCAAATGTATAATAAAAACAAGTGGTTATATGTTTTAATGAAATAGAAGATAAATGTGACAAAACTATAATTTAAACATAGCATCCACAATTTTGACGAAAAAGTGGTATAACACAAGTACTTAGGTTAGAATAAATAAAAGCTGTTCTTATTTAAAGGAATATTACCTATCGGATCATCACAGTGCTTTGGTTGTGATAAATTCTATATAACTTAAGTGCCTTTCAGAAGTAGCCCTCCTAGTCTAAGCCAGGAGCCGCCACTGAATTAAGAGTTACCAGGTCCGTAAATATTCTTTGTGAATTTGACTATAAACATTTGATATTTCATTAAAATAGTGTTTATCAATGATTATTTTTTTCACCTGTCAAAATAGTCAAATTTTTTGAATCCAGCTAATAAGAGCTCACTATCCTAACAACCCCACCCTCCACACCTCAATTAAAGGCCTCACCGGTTTTATAAAAATTTTCTTAACAAAAAAAAAAGGTATTGTCAAATGTCCAATTGCTGGATAGGCTAAAGGCTCTCACCTATCTGGCATCTGGCATCTGGCAACTCTATATGCTCGGTGCAGCCACCACTGGTATTCAGTAGAGCTGCGGTGCTAGAGTACCAACGAAATAAGAAGAAACCTGATCAGTTACTCAAACTCATACATTTTCTAAAAAATCTCATTTGTTCCATTTTATGTAGTTGTTATTTGTTAGTTTAAATGAATCCTTAGTTGTAGATTACATTATAGTATCTAAATAATTGTTATTGTGTCAATGACCAGAGTAGTCGAGACACATTAATTTTATTAAAAAAAAAAACAATATAAAACATTTATTAACTATCATAGAGAGAAAGAAAGAGATTTTTGATGATTTTTTAATACACTTATAATAGAGTATTGTATATATACAGGGTGGCCATTTGAAAACAAAACATATCCAATTTTTGACACCCCAGGTCATTTACGAGAAAACGCTTGAACCCTCAATTTTTCATTTTAGGGGGAAACCTTCTATCGGGAGTGAAACTTACCTCTAAAATCTTAAAGGGAAAGAGGGGCCCCGAATGATAGCTTATTTTGAAGGTATTTTTACATAGATTATAACCCCTGAGTTTTAAATCGCTACTGTCTTCCTAGCCATAATATTTTAACGATTTTTATTTCCTGTAAAATCTTATCAGTTACTCGAGTAAATGCTGGAAATGCTGACCCTGGGCCTCCATGCAATATTAGAGGTTTTGTTTAAAACGCGTTTTGGAGCATCTGCAGGGCCGACTAGAGGGGGGGTAGCCGGGTCTAATTCCCGGGGCCCGGGTTTAAATGGGGGCCCGGTAGCGCTGTAAGGGGGCCCTACAACAGCATTTTGTGTTCTGCATGAGAAATACGACACAAGATGAGAAGATGAGAGTGGGAGAATAGCTTTTTGATGTGAGGACCTTTTTTTTAGAAGGGGACAAGCAGTTGAGGTAGGGAGGTAGGGAGATAGGGAAATAGGGAGATAGGGAGAATAGCTTTTTGATGTGAGGACTTTTTTTTTTAGAAGAAGAAGTAATTGAAGTAGGGAGAACAGTTTTTTGTTTCACCTGGCCCGATCTAGAGAATTGTCCTGGGGCCCGGCCTGGCTCTCAGCGGCTCTGAGCATCTGTGGGGTGATTTGATGACATTTATCAATTATCCGTTGTCGCAGATTTTCCAGTGATGTTGTTTGGGTGGCATAAATTTCAGTTTTTTAAGTAGCCCCATAAAAAAATCTAACGCGCTTAAATCCGGAGACCGTGGGGGTCACTCAATACTTCCTCTTCTTCCGATCCATTGACCTGGAAACGTTTTATAAAAATACTGATGAACAGTGGCTGGAATATTAGGTTGTTTGCTATGTACAGGTCGGCATTCTCAAGCAACTCTAGTAATGCTGGATAAATGTCGTTTTCTAATAATTCCAGATACATTTCTCCTGTTAAAGTTTCAGGTAAAAAAGGCGCCAATTATACGGTTATCAAAAATGCCAACCCAAACATTCAGATTTCCGGATGTTGTGTATGCACTTCATAAAATATTCTGGGATTTGAATCGGACCTCGTTATTGATTGTGACGATTTACCATGCCATTTAGGAAAAAAGTCCATTCGTCTGAAAAACACACGTTGAAAAAAAATTGCTGATCATTTTTAGCCCGTTCAGTCATAATTTCAGAAAATTGTTATCGCCCATCAAAATCGTCTTCATTAAGTTCTTTTACCAGATGTATTTTGTATGGATGAAACTAGTGTTTTTTCAATATCTTCTGAATCCTACTTCTCTTAATACCAAATTTTTATCGCCAACTGTCTTGTACTCAATGTAGGTTCTTGAACAACATGCCTCAAAATCGCCACCTCTGCAGCTTCATTAATTAAAGCATTTTCCATTTCACGTTATTTGTTAGCTACTGACCCCGTTTCCCAAAATATACTTTCGATGGATTTGTCGAGTTTGATGTTGATTGTTAAACAGTTGGGCAATTCTATTAGCAGATTCCTTGTTCGTAAAAAAAGTAAAATTATTTGCACCCTCTCAGCAATTGAGTAAACCATTATCACTGATATGCCACTTTTATGCCGACTCTACAATGAAATAAACTAAACCTAACTATTTTACGGCGACCAAAGAATGTCATCTGATAACAATAATTGAAGGCCACAGGAATAAAACTAGAATTGTTACAAAAAAATTCATTTTTTTTTAAACAACGTAAACATTATGTTAAATCGGTTTTGTACTTTTGGTGAGTCAATGTATGGGCTACATAAATATTAGCGATGTAAAATTTGGGGGTTATTATCTAGGTAAAACTACTTTCAAAATAAGATATCATTAGACCCATTTTTCCATTTAAGATTTTACTGGTGAGTCTCACCCCTGATAGAGGGTTTCCGCTCAGGATGTGAAACTGGCAAAAAAATGTGTCCCCCTAAAATTAAAAATTGACGGGTCCGAGCGTTTTTTTGTAGATGATCTGGTTTCTCGCCACCATTACTAGAGAGTTGTTTCTGACTCTAAATGAACGTTCTTTTCTAACGGCGATTGATCGGAAGCAACTTTCAAATGTTCACGCTTCTTCCTGAAGCATTTGTTCAATAGCATATGTACGAAGCTCTTGTCTAGATAATTGTAGACCGTTTTTTTTTGACGTCATATGGTGTTATACACCAAGAATAATAAACCATTAAGTCCAAGTTCAACGCGTTGCCTATGACAAGGCACAACGACTTTTTATCAAAGAAATACTGCTGAACGATAACATTTTAGTTAGGTATCTTGTCGCTAAATCAACTTGGGCCACGACAGCTTATTTATTTCACTTATTGGCACTTTTTGTCCACGTGCTTGCGCACCCAGAGCCCCGAGGATTCGGCGCCTATGCACATTAGCAATTCTTACTAAAGTAAAATGTAATTCAAACCTATATTAATGCCCAAATATCAAAATTATCATTAATTTTACTGCACAAAATTAAAAATATATTATAATATAAACTAACCTCTTTGTATGTTCATCTTAATAATAATCGTTTTTGTCCGAAAATCTACAAATTTAAAAAATATTTTAGGTTATTAAGACAAACTAACTAATTTTAAAATAATTTATAAATTTTATCAATTTACCAAACCAAATAAACATGAAAAAAAAGCCCTTCAGCCCATATTCGAACCCAGCATTTTCTCGTGAAAGGTAGATACTCTGTCCTCATCTCCACAGCCAGTTTTAGGTTTTTAGTTTTAAAACTCGTAGTGAAATTAGTTTCATATAGTTCGATTAAAATTTATTTATTTTTTTCAAAATGTGGACAAATTAGTTTGACAGAATTGCCACTTATTTAAATTTTAAAAATAATAGTAGTTAGGTGTCCAAATTATGAACTGTGATTGGTGAATTATATTTTTTTACAGTGTTCTCACTACCTAGAATGGATATGAAATATATTCGTTTAGTTTAACGCAATAGCATACTTTTTCGTTTTTTAGTCTGTGCGTAGATAAGCTAATATCCATGTGGGTATAGAAAAAATACTTTAATACATATAAAACTAACTCAAACTTATCTTTTGTAAATTAAACATCATTTCTGAATACCTAAACACTAAACAGTTCTATATTAGCTAAATTAAACAGATCTTATTCCATTTTACAGTTTATTTTCTCATAAAGGAAATTATATTACTATAAAATAAATATTTATATGTTTAAAAAATATTTTAAAATATGTTTATTCTAACATTTTCATACAAAAGATTCAAAAAATATTCTATTCAAATACCTCACGTCCTTTCAAATTTTATCTATTAAATTTGGAGGACTCTTTAATTATTGTTTATAGTTGAAAATCTGAAAACTCAGCTTCTCACCAAAATTACAATTATTTCAGTATTTTTATTTTAATGATGCAAATGCAAATGGAAATTTCAATTTTGTTTATTTATAATTAATATGGTCAGCCGCATTAATTTTCATTCGTTACATATTCATGAGTCAAACGTTTTAAAATAGGTAAACACATTGTTATTTTCAAGTAGGTATTGGTTTCGATAGGCTTATTTAAAAAACAAATATTAATATGGATAACATTCTATTTAAATAGTAGTTTGTGCAACAAGAGTGAATATGCTCAATCCACTCAAGTTGAACAGTATATTTTCTACGACCCACTAACGAAAATTAAGATAAAATAATTAATTTAAAAATAATTTATGACTTTTACTAATTTATAAAATAAGAAAAAAAAAAGAAAAAATGTCATTTCCCTTTTCTTCATCTGACATTTCAACTCGAATCTTCCGTACGGAAGGCAAGAATCCTGACTACAGGACCATCTAGGCTTTTATTTTTTTTGCTTTAATACTCTTAATTAAATTGACTTCATATAGTTTTATTTAAATTAACAAATTATATATAATTATAGACGAAATAAAAATATGAATTCTATTATTTATCGATTCTACACAAGAATAACCCATTTTAATATATGTTTAATATCAATAACTAAAAAATATACTGACAATTAGTTTGACAGAATTGTCACTAATTTAAAATTTTAAAAATAATAGCAGTCGGTTGATCAAAATATGAACTGTGATTGGTATATTTCATTTTTTGCAGTGTTCTCACTACCTAGAATGAATTATGAAAAATGTTCATTCAGTTGAAGGCAATAGTATATTTTTTCGTTTTTTAATGTGTTCGTAGATCCATGTGGCTGTAGAAAAAAAATATCCAGGGTAAATCCTAAGTTAAAATTGTTTTGGCCACATAAATTAAACAACTTTATCAAAAAAATCAAAAATAAGAAACTTTCATTAATTTATTCCAATATGGTTTAGTCTAACTGAAATAATATGTAGATCTTTCAACCTTAAGTATGCGGGGAAAATATTCAGTAGTGTTTGAACACTTTTTTCAACGAAAACAATATGTATACTTTCTAAGATCCAAATTTTTCTAGAATTATTGTAATCAAAAAGATTTGTGTTTAAGAAAGAAACATTTTTTTATTATACAAACACTACTTAATATTGTTGACATTTTTTTATTCTACTGTAGGTCTATCATATGTTCGGTTACCATTTGTAACATTAAAGCTAGAATTACCCCAGGACACAAAAAGTTTATAGCTGTTCTTCAGTAATAAATGAACAAAACGAAAAGGTTACATCTTGTAAATTAACAGAATATTCTGCTTTAGAAGGTTATTTCAATTCGTGTCAATATTAAAAAGCTCAAATTACGGTATTAAATGATTTTACATGGTTCTATTTTTTAAAGTGGATGCAAACATAGTGTAGCTTTCTTGTTGGGGCTTCTGAATACTATCGAAGTGAATAACCTTCCATCACCTGTGTTATTAGAAAAGACCGCTGTTGTCAAAAGATTGAAGTTCTAATGATTTGAAGGTGTCGATTCTTCTTCGAAATAAAAACAATAAATGTGTGCCTTTTATAAATAATAAGATTTATATCGAGTGCAAAGTGACCAGAAAATTATATTTTCAAAATCAACAGCAATGTTGCTTTCTAAAGAACATAACGAGCTTTTTTTGTGTGGAATCTCCAAATTTTGAAATTAATAAGGAAGTTCAAATATTAGAAGTTTATTTTTGATGAACAAGAACTAAATAATATTAAGAAGCCGGCAAATATTTTTTGGAACAGTGTTATAATGAATTGAAATAAATATAAATTTTGTCATTTTCTTTATATTTACTTATCATTTGCCTATTATTATATTACCGTTATTTGAGTCTTTTAAAAAGGTTTACGTATGGTAAGACATTGACAGTTTACTGTATATGTATAGTCCAGGCATTTACTTTTGTGGAGTTTGTATAGATTTCGCAAAACTATCAGAATTAAAAAAAAAACATATTTTAAAGGAATTGTATTTTAAATACATCTATTAGCTTTTGTTAAATTCATATACAGGGTACAAAAAAACAAAAAAAGAACGTTTTTCTGAATGTTAGTTTAATGCCCTGTAACTTTGTTGGGAACCATTTTTTGATATAGGTAAATATAGCCAAATCCACTTATTTTTTGGTAATCTATCTGTGGAACAATTTATGACATACCTTTTTGAAACACCCTGTATATGGCGAGTCATGAGGAACCTTACAGAGTGTAGAGTCCCTTAGGGGGTATATAACATGAGCATTAAAAAGTGGCAATTCTCCTTTGTTATTAATATACGGGGTAAAATCAAGATTTCCCTAATTTTTTAATGAAACTGTACATTGTTGTCTAGCATTTAATTCATATCCTCACAAGTTAAAAATTCCAGGATAGGTTTGGATAAAATTAATCTCGACAATTCATATCAAAAAGTTTACCCTGTATACGATTTTTTAAAATTATAGTAAGTGATTTTTAAAGTACATAGATAGACAATCAAAACTGTGTATGTGACATTTTTGTCACAATTTCTTTAATTTTTTTTTATTAAAACTGAAAAATCACCTTGTTATAACTTAAAGAAAATATTGTAAATTGTATACATTCGAACATAAGCACTAAGTGCCAATACTGCACCGTTAATCTCATTTTTTTTTTAATTTCCAGGTCCGGATTAGTTCAGTCATAAATTTTTAATTATTAAACAAAAATTACCCTGTACATTTTTGTAGAAACAAATAAATTAAACATAAGTTCCTATATATTTATTAGAAATGTTTTATTACGTTCAAATTACATATCAACAAACAATAAATAAATTGTAACGAATAAGAATAACAAACAACACTAATAACAAAATAAAAACTAATACTACATAAAAACATAAAAATTTTAAAAAATAAAATCATAACAATAAATTAATAATTACAATTACAGTAGTTGTATAAAATAAAACCCTTTAGCCTCTACGCATTTTTGTTGCCGATTCAGGGGATTGTTCTAATAACATTAGAGCAAAGGATAATTCTATCAATTAATTGTTGTCGGCCATTATTATTATTATGTAAATAATCTAATTCTCTTGATCGTCCCCAATTATAGTAATCTATGGGGTTAAACTCAAGGAATCTTGGAAGTCATGAAATAGGATCTGCTCGTCCTATCCATCTGTTGTCAAAAACATTATTTAGATGGTTTCTTACCGCAACTAAAAAATGAGGAAATACATCCCTCGGACATCTACGTCGGCAAGTAAATTTGGCAAAGTATTTTGCAAAAATTCTAAGTAAATTTTTTATCTTAAAGGACCATCAACAAAATGAGGCCCTATCAATTGGTTATTTATCACACCAATCCACACGTTCACCGAAAATTTTAAGTAAGACCAAAACTTTCGAACAGTATGGGGATTGTCTTCTGCCCACACATGTAAATTATGGGAATTATTTATCCTATCCCTTGTAAACTGTGCTTCATTTGTCCTATACAGCACTGGACTATGATTTACAATCCACCTACAAAATTCCAGCCTATTTTGTTCAGGTGTCCTTTTACTGGGACATGACTAGTAATAAGTCCTGTTTTTGTTTTAAACTAGTTCCTATTTATGGAGGGAGAACATGGGCTTCCTATAAAGGTCTTACCATGCGCTTATTTTGGGACATTCTCCCAATAGTTGTATTTTCTCCAAACCCTGTCATTTATAAAATCTCGAACTGTACTTTTTTGTACTTCAAGGTTTATATCTGGTTCCGGTATTTTTTCTGACCCTCCCTTTTTAGCTGCCAGTATTCTCAGTTCTTCAACATGCACAATCCCATACAGGCCTCGACGTCACTTTCTGACTTAATATGGACTTGAGGGATGCCTGGCTGTCTGACAATATCTGGACCTTTTTATTCAAAAATATGAAGTAGGTAGTAGCAGCTTTGAGTTGTGAATTTTTTATTTTCCTTTTTTTCTCTTTGTGGTTGCTATAGTATATTACATTACGAGTGTGGAAAGTGACATTTTTCACACGAGTGGGAAATATTGTCGCATGAGGCACAAGCGGAGTGCGATTATCACACAAGTATGGAAAATCACTTTTCACATAAGTGATGTACAATATTTTTTCTACGATCACAAAATAATTTCATCAAAAAATGTAATATAATTAAAATGTACTTAAAAAAATAATCAACAATAATCGTATTTATTCAATTTTCATATTTTCTAAATAAAAAAAAAACTAAAAAAAAATAAAGAAAAAAAAAAAATTCTGCCCCCGCAAGAATTTGAACGCGGTCGCTCGCCAGGTCTCAAATGGCAAAGTTGATAAAGTTTGATACTATACCAACTGAGCTTATAGGCCTTACGTCATTTGAATGATCTAATCGGTTATGTGTTTTACCAGAATAAAAAAGCAATTATAGCTTAAAATTATTTTAATAATAATTGTTAAAGTAAAATATCTAGGATCTAATTTACAACAATTTCAATAATTTAACAATCATATCGATTTTAGTATTATTATGGACATAACATAGATCAAAATAGAAATGATGCATTTGACATTTTGTGACAGCTGCTGCGGAAAGTAGCTTATTCGTACACGGGTGGAAAGTAAATTCTTATTCATACGCGTGTGATATAGGGCACTTTCCATAGGACTATATAGTGTGATATGTGTCACTTTCCTTAGTGGTCGTATTTTCCACTTGCAGAAGAGGTTTTCAGAAAGGCGTAGATTTATTTTTTAATTATTAGGCATTCCAAACTGAATGGCTACCAGTGGGTTCTGACGGGTTATGATATGGCAAAATTATGGCAACCCTGTAGGCCTGGTGATTTGACAAGGTCAATGAAATAGATAGTTACATAGATTGATCATCCATATTTTTCAAAATAAACATAAGCTTATGCCTTGAAGTATAAATGTAAGCAATTATTTTTTTTACATATCTAAAGGTTAAAAATTGGTTTTAAAACACATTTTTGCTAAACCGATTCAAATTAATAAATATTTGCCAGGCAATATGGCCGCTCGTAAACGACCAGCTTTGAGCAATCTATATAACTATATATGTATCATTGACCCTGTTAATGACAACTTAACAACAGGGTTGCCATATCTAAACTGTCATTACCCACTGGTAGCCATTTGGACAGGTCGTTGGAATGCCCAATTCATACATTTATATTTTTTGACGTTGTCATGTGTCAGTGTTCTGGGTGTCTAGTTATTCACTTCTAATTTTATGGTCTTTTATTATTCCATTATTAGTTCTTAAAATGAGGGGAGAAATACTATATTTTGGTTATTGGAGATTTAAATAGATATTCTTTAGATTTATTGGTACACGTCACGGAACATAAAGGACATAACATTTTTAACTTTAACAATTATTTTTTCGGCCTCCAGTGATATCTGAATGGCAAAATTTTGCTAAAGTACTTTATAAATTTGACCGTTATAGAGTACATTTTTTTACTAAAAAATTATAAAAAACTTTTCAACAGTAATGAATGACTACCTATATTTGTAAAATGTCTCACCAGAGAGCTTAGCTTGAATCGCCAATAAACATGATTTTTAATTTTTAATAGAATAAACCCAGCATTTAGAACATGTCTAAAATCTAAAATATAACTCAAATAGTACAATTTAAAAATTTAATTTTGTTATAACTTTGTCACCAATAATTATTTTTTAATAAAATTTGGGTGAATCCGGTGGCGTAATCATTTTTTTTTTATGAAAAAACGCGCATACAATTTTGCTATTTTGAGTCATGAGAAACAGTTGTATAGCCTTGTTCAGAATACATCTTTAAATTTACCCACATGTTAATTCTTGAATATAAAAACGTCATCAAAATGAATGTTTAATAGAGTTTGGCGATATTTCACGAAATATAATTATTCTAATCTTGGTAAACATTTATTTGAATTTACTAATCACAGTAACGATTCAAAGTGCAATTGTCAAACTTGTTAATGATTTGACGACACCTAACCTCACTTATTTGAATTTATTAAATTTACATGTAGGTTTACTTGACAGATTAACGAACAAAGCTTTATTAACTTTACTTAGAGGTGAATAGATTGGCCCTCAGGTAACTGTTCAATAAAATTATTAAGAACAAGGTGTGTTATGTTCAGAATTTAAAAATAGCAGAAATATATAGTGGAATAACCAAATGTCTCGTTTAAAAAAAAATCATTGATCTATGTGGTTCGGTAACTTTTATTCACAAAGTATGATTATTAATTAAAAGTTTTGATTGTACATTTTTCTAGAATACTTATTTTTTTAACAAATTCGGTAATTAACCGGTGTGAAGTTAGCAGTTACTTTCCAGCAACCAGTTTACCGGAAACACTTGAACTCCCAGTGGCCTCTAAATATATTTTTCTCTGAAGAAAACAGTGTATTGAAATAAAATTTCTACTAAATATTTAGGAAACAAAAAAAAGTGTTTAGAGAGAGGATGAAGGGGTAAATTTAATTAATTAATTAATTAATTAATTTAAAAATTAATTTGACTATAAAGACAATTGGGTATTGAAATAAAATTAGTGCCAAATTGTTAAAAACTATCGAATACATTTTAACAAAATTAACCAAATAACTTAGGAAAGGGATGAGAGGGTCAAATTAGTAAAATTCCAATAAAAATGTATTTAAAAATTATTTGCCTATGAAGACAATTGGGTATTGAAATCAAATTAGAGCCAAATTTTTAATAGCCATAAAATGGATCCTAAATTAATAATAAAATCACTTAAGAAGGGGATGAGGGAGTCAAATTAAATAAAATTCCAATAAAAATGTATTTAAAAATTAATTTGCCTATGAAGACAATAGGGTATTGAAATAAAACTGGTGCCAAATTGTTAAAAACTATAAAACACATCATCAAAATGGACTTTTAATGGAATTTTGTTTAAAATTACCCCTTCGTCCCCTTCCTAAGTGATTTTGTTAATTTTTTTTAGGATTTATTTTATAGCCTTTAACAATTTGGCGTTAATTTTATTTCAATACCCAATTTTCTTCATAGGTAAATTAATTTTTAAATAAACTTTTAATGATATTTTGTTTATTACGACCTCCTCATCCCCTTCCTAAGTGATTTTGTTAATTTTTTTTAGGATTTATTTTATAGCCTTTAACAATTTGGCGTTAATTTTATTTCAATACCCAATTTTCTTCATAGGTAAATTAATTTTTAAATAAACTTTTAATGATATTTTGTTTAATACGACCTCCTCATCCCCTTCCTAAGAGATTTTGTTAATTTTTTTAGGTTGTATTTTATAGTTTTTAAAAATTTGGAATTAATTTAATTTCAATACGCAATTGTTTTCATAGGCAAATTAATTTTTAATGGAATTTTATTTAATTTGACTCCCACATCCCCTTCCTAAGTGATTTTGTTAATTTTTTTAGGATGTAATTTACAGTTTTTAACAATTTGGCACTAATTTTATTTTAATACCTAATTGTCTTCATGGGAAATTAATTTTTAAATAGATTTTTAAAGGAATTTTATTTAATTTGACCCCCTCTTCCCCTTCCTAAGTGATTTTGTTAATTTTTTTTAGGATGCTTTTTATGGGTTTTATTAATTTAGCACAAATTATATTTCAATACCAAATTGCCTTCATACATAAATTAATTTTTAAATTGATTTTTAATGGAATTTTGTTTAATATGACCCCCTCATCCCCTTCCTAAGTGATTCTGTTAATTTTTTTAGGATGTATTTTATAGTTTTTAACAATTTGGCACTAATTTTATTTTAGTACCTAATTGTCTTCATAGGAAATTAATTTTTAAATAGATTTTTAATGGAATTTTATTTAATTTGACCCCCTCGTCCCCTTCCTTACTAATTTTGTTATTTTTTATTTTGTGATTTATATTTACTGACAATTTGGCAATATTTTTATATCAATATCCTGTTACCTTTATAGAAAAATTGATTTTTTAATAATTTTTTAAGGAATTTTTAAAGAGTTTGACTTCAGTTTACTCCTTCATCCTCTCTCTAAACATATTACGACGCCACTGGGAGTTCGGATGTTTCCAATAAACTGGCTGCTGGAAAGAGGCTGCTTACTTCACACTGGTGGTAATTATTCCATCAAAATAACAAAACAACCTTTACATACCGTTCCTATAAAAAAATATTAAAAAATAAATAAATCATACGCACAAATACACACTCGCTGTCTATCAACCTTAACGATCACCTACTGAGGTCTTTCTCTAAAAAAAACCGTAACGTTCTAACAACAATAGTGACCCACTCACCCATTCAGCCTTGACATAAAATTTAAGGAAGGAAAATATATGAAAATCTTTATACAGAACGAACTAAAAAAAACCTAAAGAAAAACAAAAACCTGTTGTTGCCATTGTGTCACGCGACAGGAATATTCAAATCGGGCGAGCCCCGCACTAAAGCCACCATGGTACACATTGATAATCGAAAAAGGCGTCGCATCCACACCGCAATTATATGCCGCCTCCATATCAATCGTCGTTCTTGCCGCCGCTACAAGCGTAGTCACCGCCACACAGCAACATATCGCGTGGTGCCGCACCGCCAACTACCTACTATATTTATTTCTTGGCTGGCTTGACGGCGGCGACCGCCGTCTGACGGTCTAACCTCATTTGTGTGGTGGTGGTGTAGCCGCCGCGGGAGCGAAAGTCAACTTGCCCGCCGCCAGATGTCTCTGCTGCAGTGGACAACGGTGCATCTGTGGGAATGCGGATGTATTTGTGCGTCTGTACTGGATAATGGTAATAAAAATAATAGCTTACTTTTTATCAAAAGGGAGAAATGCTATATTTTTTCGAAGTTCTCCATATTTTTTCGAATAAAGTTTTATTTTCCACAAAAACGTCTTTATTTGACAAAATACACGAAAACGAACCGATTTAATCGTAAATAGGTTTGTTTGAATAATTTCATCTGAAATAAAGGCGTTTGAGTATGAAAACACAAGAGGTATTTGAAAATATTATTTTTTTAAATATTTTGCAGGAAATTAATCAATAAATATATTTAGAGTAGGTAATAATCTAAAACCTTCATTAAACATACTATAAATATTATTTTATATAATGGTAAGTTATTTTTCGTTGATTATCTTAAAAAAAGTAAATATGGCAACGAAGTATTACTCTGCAATCAAAGTTTAAGCAGCGGAGGAGGAAAATAGAATATTCGCTTTCTTTTCGGGGGTTTGACATTTGCCAACTTTTAAAGTTTTTATTGTGATTTTAGTGAATTAAACTATAAAATTAAATGAGTTCTGCCATTACCGACTCTACTTTTAGCCATGAATAAACCATGGCAACACCGCAGCGAGTAAAAGCATCCAGTCTACGGTCTAAAAAGAGAAGAGCTCTGTTTTCTTTTTATGTTACCTTTAAAAACATTGGAATTTCTTACAATAATCTACCAATGTCTAATAATTTGTAAAAGGGTAGAAGTTTCGAGATATCCTAATTTCTTTAAAGCCGAAATTGTGGAATAAAGCTATAGGTTGGCTGTTATATAAACCTTTTAGCGTTCGAGATTGTTGGGGCAAACTAGTGATACCGCGATACGAGAGATTTTCGTATCTCTTCTCGTTTCGTCTCGACGATGAAATCATGCTACAAAATGTTTTCATTTGATATCACAGAATTGCATCAGAAAAACTCTAACTTCCAATTTTACCTCCTCCCCCTCCCCAATTGACTTCCAACACAAAGTATTTTCGCTTTTAGTTACTGCCAAGTTTGAGCCACTTATTATTCCAAATTTTAAATATAAAACGACTGTGACAGACGGACAGACAGACATAGATACATAAGCGTTTCTTATTGCCAATTTGGGTATGAATACGCAAATTGCTTGAAAAATTCTTTGATTTTATCTTTAAAATTTTACAGTTTTTTCATGTTTTGTCTTTTCCAAATTTGAATTTAATATAAGTTTTTATCACGAGAGAAACGAGACGAGACAAGACGAGAGAAAAGCTTTCTCGTGATAAAGAAGCGCCTTTTCGTCGAGACGAAAGAACATTTTTCCTACGAAACGGGACGAGATAGGCCTCTCTCTCGTCTCGCTGCAACATTAGGGAAAACTTATGATTTAACTTGTATGCTTACTACAATACATATAGTATATTATATACCAAGGTAGATAATGAATTTTTTTCAGCTAAACTTTATTAATATCCTGAGATGGGAAGATAATAAGTTTCGAATGACGTTTGACTCAGCGTTGCTAGTTTATACAGCCAACCGCATTGTAACGTTAGCCATGCCATATAAACTGGCATCGCTGATATTATTTTTTTCCTGCTTTCGCCAAGGCTAACATCAAGGATGATGCCAATGACACGCCTCCGCACGGTTGGACTAGAACCTGATGTAGAATCTGGTGAGGCGAGATGTCGCTTTTGGCAGGAGGCGCTAAATATGCTCCCACTGCTTCAAACGAACATAGACTCTATCTCACCGAGATATATCTTCCATAAGCCATATAAATTTATAATGGAACAAATAGAAGATCCGGAAGTGGCAGGTACGATTCATATCTACACCGACGGTTCTAAAACAAAACAAGGCTCAGGATGTGAAATAGGCTATGAGCAGTAGTCCCAGCGTAGTTCGAACCGAGCTCACGAGATTCTCATAGCAGCATAAGAAATCACCAGAAATATTATCACTGAAAGGCTACGAATTTATTCAGGGTTAGTACTTGAATGTCAAAGCATTAGCCAAAGTATCCATCAAAAATGTCGTCAACTTAAGATGGATCAAAGGCCACATCGAAAGGACTTGCTGAAGGCTGCCAACCAAAAACGTTGACCTGACCCCCACTATTGGACTGACAACATCGGTAGTAACAAACCTAATTAAAGAACTTGACCTTGTGAAATTTTAGGACAGATGGGGTAAAACAAGAAGCTGCAGACTTACCAGGAAGATTTTAAGTTATCCTGACAACACTACAGCAAACAAAGACTTGACTATGACTAGACAGAATCTGCGCCTAGTCACAGGCATTCTGACTGGATATTGCCAACTACGAAAGCATATCCATATCATGGGGCTGGCAGAATTCACACTCTACAGGGGTTGCTGATAAGCTGAGACTATCAAACATCCTCTACGATGGCCTGGGCTAACACCGACCGATATAAGAGAAGCACCCCTTGGCAACGTTGCCAATTGCATTGAAAATGTAGGCTCTCTGACAAGCTTAGGAGGTGCCTATCTACTTAAGAGGATGCACAATAGGTCTAGTGAGGCCTAAGTGCCGTGGGTTAACCTACCCTCCACACGTTACAGAGAGAGAAGGCTTACTTTCTGTATTTTCAGACCCATTGGTGCACAGCGTATTTAAAGGTGTTCCATATCCGATACTGTATTCGCCAGGTGCGCGAAGGAAGCGACATCTTGTGACCGCATTAAATCTGGCCCTATCAATGATGAATTAATTTATAAATACAATTTTATAAATACAAAATAAAAAGAAAATCGCTGTAAAATATAAGTGTAATACGTGATAAATATTAAATAAATAGTAAATATTACATATCGCGATTGAAAAAAAGTAAGTATAAGTAATTTTAATGAGTATAAAATTCATTTTATTTTAAATAGAATAATGCTGAATAGATAAAGACCAAAAATAAAGAAGAACAGAAGAATAGTATTAGGTTAACTGTCAAAAAAAGGTTAGTTTAAAAATTTAAACTATTAATATGTTTTAATAAATTCTCTGCAGGAACGAAAAATTTTCGTAAATTCAACCGTTCAGGAGATATTTAAATTCTTTTGTTAATTTATTCACAACAAAATCCAGATTTAATGCCTACTTTGTCCACTGCGAACGCTGCTGTCGATTTGACTGTCCCCACCATATACTTTGCACTTTGTGAACATAAATATAACAAAATAAGTTTGTTTTTTGGAGGGAGATGGGTGATGGTAGTACTGTTGATAGAAAAGCAGAAACCGTCTGCTAATTTATTTTCTATTGTTGTATGGATTTTCATTATTCATTAATGTTTAGAAAAAGTTGAAAATAGTACAAAATAAATAGCCGAAAGATGAACTGTAATTAGTATCCGTCGGAAGGTTCGGTTAAGTTTTAAGTTAATTTTTCGGTCAGTTTCGGCCTAAGATAGTAATTTCAGCTATAATTATTGTTTCGGCGGAAACAGAAACTACTTTCAAGAGTTTTCACATCACGCTTGGTGGCGTGCGGCATAACACCGACCGTGCAATGTACCATTCCTACACAGTGCGCATGCACATAAACTTGTTTGTTGTGTGATACAGTATTTCAAGCTCTTCGGTGCTGCTGGCCAAATTTATTCGAATTGGGGAGCAATTAATTAGGTGAAAACGGTAAATTATTATTTCTAACTTTCAACAGTAAGATTTATTTACGAATATTAATTTAATTAAAAGTAGGTAGAAAACATAATATTTTATTTGGGGTATTCGTTTTTCTTTTCATGAAAACTTAAAATTTTGTTTCTGATAGTTTTTATAGCATTCTTGCCAACTTCATAATTTGGTAAATTTAATATGAAAGTTTCGGTCCGAAACTAAGACAGGAGCCAATATTTGGGTTTGGTTTCTGTTGTAAAACCTTGTTTCGGTCGGACACTGACTGTAGTAGTATGATAAATAAAATGTTTTTAAAATAATAAATAACAATGGGTAAATTTTTTAAATTTTCATATTTTTGCGAAATTAAAAAATAGATTGTGTCTATCGGGAATTGAACCCGCATCGCAACATGGTCGCGACTTGCACACTTCGCTACTTAATTACAAAACATATAGATATTAAAGAATTTACATGTCTTAGTTTTTAAAACGATAAAGAACGATCAGAAGCGCGTTTCATTACATTTCAGTGTGAGATCGTGAACCAGATCATTAAAAGATACAATTTCAAGTAAAACATGTTTATATTTCATAAGAACACAAATAACTAATAGTAAGATTGAATATACTGTCATTGTAATTATTATTATTATTAATATATACAGGGTGTCCCGAAATTAAAATTAATTAAAATAGGAGTAAAAGGAGACATAGGTCCAAAAACGTTTCGTTTTCGAGATACAAGTGAAGTCCTGATGGAAAATTTTTGTAAATATTTTCTAAAATTTCTTTTGTCGTTAGTTTTCCAAAGTTAAAAAAGTAAAATTCTGATTCCACAGGCCTACTAATTATTGTTTACATTTTCGAATAAACGAATAATCATGAAATTTTCAAATGCTTTTCTCTTGAAAAAATGTTAAAAACTGTCAACAAAAAAAAACTTAGGGCAATTTTACCCTAACCCCCCCTAATTTACTCACCTATGAAGATGATCAAAAACTAGGGTTAGTCCATTAAATAGAGCGTAAAAGGGTAAGCATTTGTACCAAATTTCACTTAGTTATCTTTTAACGTTTAGAAAATATTTACAAAAGTGTGTCATTTGGACTTCACTTTTAACACCCTGTATCTCGGAAAAGAAACGTTTTCGGACCTATGTTCATATGAAATTTTACTCCTATTTTAGGATGTAGATTACGCTGTTATTAATTATTACAAAATAATACCCCCATACATGTTTTAATGTTATATGCGTGTTTTACACTTAAACAATAATTAGATATTTGTATATATTTAAACAAAATTTTTTATTTGTAAAAAATTTTATATTCCTACATGCAGCGAATGAAATAACCAAAACATATTTCAATCATCTAAAACGTTAGTGTCCTTCAACGTGTTAACAAATATGTCAAAAATTCCATTAGAAATGTAAAACTATTCCAAATAACGTTGTGATTTAATGCTTTCTGTGTCTCACGAACCCATTGGCAATGCCAAAAATTCAACTTCTAACACCTGTACGAGTCTGCCAGACAGGATATCCATTGTTTTACGTATATGGGACGAAAATAGATGTGATAGATATATTTTAAATTTAATTGTTTTTGTTATACGACTATGATATTTTTTAATTAAATTAAAACTAAACTAGTATAAATTTATAGTTTTAATTAGTTTTTTGTTATTCATAGAAAACACTGCTTCTTTGCTACGTTGAATTCGTATTGACGAAAACAAATAGCATTGGGTTCGTAATTAACAGGCTAGCTCAAATAAAAATAAAGCCTTTACTATTTCAGCTCGAGTATTTCCTTTAGGTGTTTAGGTTTACGTGTGTATAAGAACTGATAGAGGAAAGGATAACAATACCAAATAAGCAGTGGCGTACTGATATAAAGCAAAAGTGCAGTTATGCAAATAAAACAAAAGCTGTTACATAAACCAAGGCGTATCGATACAGGTTGGTGTACACTGTTGGTAAGTATAAAATATACAGGGTCATTCTATATGGGCGGAACACTTGATTTATGGCTTAACTATGACTTGTGCGATAATTTGAAGTAGATTAAAGGTTTTGTACTATTTATTGACGTTTACAGATTTCCCGCATACGTAATGATTTTCAAGATATGACGTCATCGGGCAATATTTTAAATGGATCACCCTGTAATTATATTTTTTTTCGAGTTCATATGATCTGTCTGATTTCATCAATGGTACATTAAGTGGGTCCCATACTTACGGTCTTATCAATAACAATTAAATTAGATTATACTTTAATAAGATACATTTTAAATATTTTAAATGGATCACCCTGTATTTATATATTTTTTTCGGTTTCCTGGCAATACCATGATCTATTAACAAAAAATCTTAACGTCAAATCACAGTAAATACAAATATCTTTAGTTTACAGATTAAGTATTTTATTATTATTACTAACAATGGAACTAATTGAACGTGAAAGAATTACACTGTTCATGATGGTTGGTTTTGGAGATAGAAAGAGAGGTTTACAAGAAGCTGCCGATTTGCTTAATGCTATATTTCCTGACAGAATGTCTCTAATTTCTAAGTCGACAGTGTATCGAAATTTACGCAAGTTTAACGAAACAGGTAGTGTCAAAAATATTCCTGGTAGTGGACGAAAGAGGACAGCTACAAATGAGGAGAAATCACTTGATGTACTTCTAAATGTTCATGAAGAACCTAAAACTTCCATAGGAAAACTTGCATTAAATAATGATATTAACCAGAGTTCTGTAAGAGGGATACTGATTAAAAATCATTTTCACCCGTATAAAGTTCAATTAAATCAAGAATTAAATGAAGATGATCCTGATCGACGAATTCAGTTTTGCCAAGAAATGATGGATCGAATTAATGGGAACAATATTATGAATAATATTGTGTTTTCCGACGAATCAACGTTTTGTCTAAACGGATTTGTCAATCGGCATAATTGCCGGTATTGGTCTGATCAGAATCTACACTGGATGATGGAAGGTCACACACAATATCCACAAAAGCTAAACGTTTGGGCTGGTATAGTTGGAGGAAGAATAATTAGACCTTTTTTTCTGAGACAAACTTTAAATGGTGATGGCTATTTACAACTTCTGCGAGAATAAATAGTTCAAGAATTAATCCGTATATTTCCCAATTGTGTTAATCATTTACAATTGTCAGAGGAAATATGGTTCCAGCAAGATGGCGCCCCACTTCATTTCGATGTTAGGGTTAGGGAATACCTCAACACAATATTTCCGCAGAGATGATAGGCCGAAGAGTATATATTGAGTGGCCGGCAAGGTCACCAGATTTAACTCCACTGGATTTTTTTCTTTGGGGTCACTTAAAATCTGTAGTTTATAAGGATCTACCTCAATCTCTGGAAGAACTGGAAGATCGAATCAGAGCGGCCACTCAAGAAATAACTCCTGAATCTATTCAAAACAGTTTAAGATCATTTGTTGATAGATTAGGATATTGCCAGGCAGCCGAGGGCTTTCAGTTTAAACATCTACTTTAAATAAATGTGTCTTATTAAAGTATACCTAATCTAATTTAATTGTTATTATAAGACCGTAAGTCTGGGACCCACTTAATTCAGACAGATCATACGAACTAAAAAAAAAAAAAATATAAATACAGGGTGATCCATTTTAAATATTGCCCGATGACGTCATATCTTGAAAACCATTACGTATGCGGTAAATCTGTAAACGTCAACAAATAGTACATAAAATGTACAAAAACTTTTATCTAAGTCAAATTATCGTAAAAGTGATAGGTAAGCCATAAATCAAGTGTTCCGCCCATATAGAATGACCCTGCATATTATGAATTTAAGTAATTATTGGATGTTGTATCTTGTATCGTATAACCTCTGTTACTTTTGCTTCTCGTTGAATCATGCAAAAAGATAGGAGCAGTCTTACTTGATTATTTCTTTTGCCTAGCCAATTCTTCATCCGGTTACAGCCAGGTTCTATTGAAATATGAACCCACGTGCAGAATGCAAGTTTCTTTTCCAAGACGCGGGAAAACGGGAATTGAAAAAGAAGAAATTATATTTGACAGAACTGTCAACCCTTTACCTGAAAGGCTTCTAACCAGATATTTTGGCTACTGGAATAGTCATAGAGTCTAACTAAGGCTAATAATATCAAAAAAGAAGAAATGACAGAAGATATCTTAGCATTATTTACAATTTAATAAATGCTAAATAATTAAATTTAAAATCTAATATTATATTAAAATATGATTTGTTATTTATTTCAGAAGTTGCTGCAGATGAAGAATGGCTGGACGCTAGTACATAATAAAATAAAATATAATAAATTGTATCCTTTTGAATAATAAAATTATTAATAAAATAGTGACTTTTTATTTGATAATTTAAAATGAATTTACACACGTAACATCTTAATGAATGGTATAGGTATCATTTGTGGACGACTAACATTAAAAAATATGGTAAAATAACATTATTACAGCCTAAAAGTTTTTGATATTAAAATGTTACAAAACTTTAAAAAAATATAGACTCAAATTGGTGGTTCCCACCTTAACGAGACTAATGCACTTAGGAGCATAAAATTAATGATTTGAATGAAAGCCAACTAGATGTTGAATTTTCAGAATTGTATAGCGTTACTTATTGGGCTAAACCACGCAGGTGGTCTTTATATTAGTAGCCCTGGTTTCTAAGAACCTTTTCCTTGGAGTTTGCAATTTTTTTTATTAATTTTTGTAAACATCCCAGATATTAGACTTGATTTTATGTCAATTTAACCTAAATTACTTTAATCTGAAAGGCAGCTAGAGCTTTATGAAGTAGTTTAAATACAATTTTTCAACAAAATAATACTAACTGTTTGACGTTATAAATAACTATTTCCATTTTACTCCTATCAAATTTTATTGTTTTTATCAAACCTAACTCGATATTATAATAAATTAATGTCTCAAAAAGTTTAAATTATATTTTCTTGAAAACGGTGCATCATCGTCATTATTTACACATGTCCCGACAATTTTTGTTTTGTTTTCGCTCTTAGAGTGATTGAAAACGTGTAGAGAAGTGTTATAAAGCGTGTATGAAACAATTTTTTCGTCAGCACGAATGGAATATCGAGGCTCCCAAGTAGTGATGTAAAATATTCAGGTATTTATTGTTGCGAGAAAATTCCCGGGAAAATACCCAAAAATATTTATCCAAAATGGGTAATTTCTCGATATCTATTAAATTTAAGCAATTGGCATGAAAAATATTTATTGAAATTAAAACAATTATTTCACAATATCTAAATTGTCTGAATTAGACTGGTTGGACATTAGAAATGTCCAATTTTAGACTAAGTAAGTAATTTTGGCAGCTCTTTCTGTAGTCAATCGATTTCTTTTTTACTATGAATCCAGCTAAAAGTGCAATGGTTCAGTGGTTCAGTAGCAGCAGAAGTTATAGATGCACTCATTTTTTTCAGTACCAAAGTTTCCTTCACTTTTTTCAGTGGAGACTGATCAACAATTGGCCTTAAAATATTTATCATTTTGTCAACTTGTACCCAAAATATAGAATCGTCAAGTAATAAAGTGTTTAGTTGTTTTGTTAATGTTACAGATACTTCGTCACTTATCGCTAGTGTTTGTTGAACACCTTTACTTAGGCGAAGGCTCTGTAAGCAGAACAAATGACTTCGCCATCGTGTTTTTACAGCCAGTTTTAGAGAAACATTGATTTTCTTTTCTTTGGTTATTTTAGTAAACAAAGCTTAAAGAATATGACTCTTTTTGATAGTTTTTATAGCATCTGTAACTTTCCATTCCATTCCAAACTAAATGCAGTAAGTGAGCAATAAAGCCTAAAGACATTTTTCACAAACACATTCTGCATTTGATTTGACAAATATTCGGCATTGTGTCTGTTGATTTTGATAATTATAAAGTCGACAAAGTGTGGTTTCGGTTTGGTGATGACAAAATTAACAATTGACTCGTTACGAAGGTTACTCCATCCGTCATATTGGAAATGCAAAATTTTCGAATCTTTTAAATATGTTTTCATGTCTAAAGGAGTCCTACTGATTAGTACAGCTTTGGCAAGATTTTTTTATATTTATGGTACAGTGTAAACACTTCAATGTGTATTTTTCTATTTTATTCACACTTGGAAACTAAAACCGTTTATCCATAAACGAGAGTGAAGATTGACTATGAGTATTAACAAATAATATCACCTGCTTTGTATATTGACTGTGAGTATTGACAAATAATATCACTTGTTTTGTGCTCTACTATCTGTAAAGAGAATGATTAAATATTAAAATATCAGGTAGTTTTTCTATTTTTTTTGTGATTGTTTTGTACGCTGTTTAGTTTTAAGACCTTAAATACATATTTTATAACTTTTTAATGTGTTTGCTGTTTAAATGTCAGATTTGTGCTTTAATTGTTGTATTAATTCTAAGACTGTGCCATATGAAATTGTTAAATAAATAAACAAGAACAGAATTGAAACTCACCAAATTATGGAGCTGGTCCTTCTCGGTAGACACCCTGGTCCCTCTCTGGTGGCTGCCGGTCGACCCCCTGTCTAACGATCCCTGACGGGATACCCGCCCGCTTCCGCCTCCGTCATGAGCAATGGCAGTGACCGCCGCGGGATGGGGCGGATGTGGGTGGGATTGATGGGGATGAGGAGGGGACGGCGGTGGCGGCATATCGTCTTCTGCATAACGGGACTTCTGCTGAAACAAAAATAAAAGAAGACAGATAAGAACGCGAACCTATGCGAAAGTTAGATATAACGGACGACCCTTTGGATTTTGCATAATGCCGTCGAAGGGCCGGAGGTGGTGACAGGGAGAGCCAGCTAAATAAGGTTAACAAAATTGAATTTTTGTTATATTAAAGGTACAAATTTTTTTGACGTGAAAACTTCTTTTAGTACTCCTCTTGCATAACTTTGTTACAGGGTTGAGAATTTCAATGGACTGCCCAAAATTGTTACATTTTGCCAATGATAGCTTTTCTCCATCCTATTTCGTTAACTGGTTTTTCTTATACACTAATTTATGTTCTATTCACACTAAATATAATGAATTTATGTACACTGTTCAACTTCTTAAATCTGACATAATTCTTATCAGTGAAACCTGGTTAAATACCTCAACTTCCGACTCACTAGTTGATATCGACGGATACACAATCTTTCGCGGTGACCGAGAAAACCAAATTGGTGGTGGCGTTTGCATTTACTTATCAAAAAATATTGTAAATAATTTCTCTGTATCTCCTGTACACATAAAAATATCTAATATAGTAATATGTAATATGTATAAAAATTACTAAACATTTAACTTCTGTACATCTTGCATGTATTTATCGACCCGGTGACACTCTTTTAAACGACACCATTACGCTGCTATCAAAACTTGAAGATCTATCCGTTTTTGATAACACAGTTATTATTGGAGACTTCAATTTTCCTAATATTTCCTGGCCCATTATAAATGTCCCAACGGCAACAACTCCAAAAATATTTTAATGAACTTTGTTCAAAATTCCAACTTATCTCAACTAATTCTTGAACCAATACGCTGCCGAATCAATAATGATCATTCAACGCTCGACCTTCTCTTTACAAATGACACACAATTATTGTCCTCCCTAGAGGTTAGTACTCCTATTGGAAAATCGGATCACGTAGTAATAACGGCACACGTACAATTCAATCTACTCTCTCCTAAATCGGAAGAACATTTCTCAACGTTAGAAATCATTGATTTCACTAAAGTTGATCATTCGCTTGCAATTACTGATTGGGATAACTTACTGCTGGCCTCTTATGATTGTTCATCTATGTGGACCAAATTTCACAACATCACTACACAAATTCTCTCAAAAAACACTATAAAACGTAGAGTTTATCGCAACAAATTAAAACCCTGGATCACTTGGAAACTACTAGAAATGATAAAACATATACGCAATCTATGGAGAAGTTATAAAAACATACAAGATAACGACGATTTCATCTGCCACAGAAGATTTTGCAATTAGCTCAAGCGGCATCTGTCTTCTACGAGACAATCTTACGAAGAACCAATCGCTAACAGTGACAATACTAAAAAAATCTTTAAATACATCCGTTCTTCTCTCTCATCCAAAGTGGCCACTCCTTCGTTCGGAGCTAGCAGAGAACCTTGATTTTTGTAAAAAACGTGAAGCATAAAATTTTTGAATAGGGTATAAAAATAGCCTAAAAATATGGCATAGGTTTCAACTCAAAATTGTCTAGGTGCTCTTCTGCCTTCTTTGAATTAATTTGTAGATTCTTACGTTTATCTTCTAAATATTAATAATCGGTCTTCAGTCTCAGTCTGTTTCAGTTTGCATACACTTCGCTAAAGTCAAAGCGCGAGTCGTGCCGGCGTAGTTTTGTCTCTAAAAGGATCCGAGACTAATATTGGTGATTCGAATAAGAATCCTTAAAAATTTCTTCGGCTAATCCGGATCACGGATTCTTTTTTTTAAGTATCCGAATACCGCTCGCGGATCCTCAAAAAGGATTCGAATCCCAGGATTCGAATCCTATGTGATTCGAATCCTCCTCAGCTCTGGTTACTTGTCACTGTCACATAGATTTAATATAAAATATAATTATTATTCTTCTTCCTAGTTTGTTTTTTTAGGTCCAATTTTTTACCTCTGAGTGAAGTTGATTGTAAGTACTGCTGATTAAACTCTAGGGCTGTTGGGCTATTGTTTGTTAATCTGTCAAGTAAACCTACATGCAACTTTATTCAGAGGTGAAAAGATCGGCCCGTAATGAATTTTTTATAATTACCAAGTGTTCATTAGTCATTATGTCATTAACTTTACTTAGTTATTGTATTTACAAGTGTACATTTCTTATAAAATGGACGAAATAGAGGAATTTTACCTCATACAATTAATACAAAATATTTAAGAGGCACCATTAGATGCAGAACTACGACCTCTCAATTACACCGAGTGGCAGAATCCATTTTTGTTACCAGATAGACAATTTATAAAAATATTTTACTAATTTTAAAGTTTTCTGTTCATTATTATCCCTATTTCAAAATACCTACTCAAATTTATTTTAATAAAAATAGAAACTACTAATTTGACACTCACGCAGGTTAATTTTTTTTACATTTTTTAGCCGATAATGCAGTTTTTGTTATAATGTTCTGAATAATTTTGATTGGTTGAAAACGATTGAACTGCTGTAATAATCAAAGACTCTTCGCTACACCATGCGACACGAAACTACCTTAACGAAGGGTAGTCAAGAATACAAATTTGCCGTCCAATGCGATAGCGACCATGCGTCGCTAACCGAATGCGTCGTTCAGCGCACAGTTTCAGGAATTGGGCTCCTGGGCTGTTGTTATTTCATATTAACTAGGTGCATGGCATTCACTATGTAGTTTCCTTGTTCACCCACTAGATATTGAAAATAACGACAACCGGCTATTTTAAGCTGTTATTTAAAGATAATAGTAACAGTTGTAACAGCTAAATGAAAATAACGTTTTTTTTCCCATTACTAAATGAAATACTGAATACGAGACAACAGAGTACAACATCATACATTATGTTTATGTAACTGCTAATTAAAGTATTCCTGCGTACATTAAACTTCAGTTGTAAATATAGGCTAGGGATGTTAATGAGAAATGATGTTCAAATTTAAACATCTATGCGGGGAATTTTATTACCGCTTTAAAAATATATCAAGAAAAGACTTTGGGAGAAACTTTACAAAAATACTGGTAATGTTTCATGTTTAGTGGGTACACCTCTAGTGTAATTTAGGTTATTCTTAATGGGAGTTTTTAAAGGTAATGCATTCCCATATTTTCTTGCTTCAACGAGTTACTATTAACACATTTTGAAATACTATATATTTCAATATGGTGACGATTTGGACAGGTGACAGAACATTGTTAATAAAATTCAATTGATTAAAAATTATCAATAAATTACAATTTTCAATAAAAATGGGGGTTTTCACTTAAACATTAAAAATAAATTGGTGTTTACTCTTTATTCCGGAAAAAACAAAGGTAAGTCATAACGCCTAAGATAAGAGCGGGTGGAGGTTTACCAATAACAAAAACATTTAGATACGCCACTGTTGTAATTTGGGTCAGTCTTAATGGGAAAATTAAGAATTATAAAGAGTTTTTAGGGGTAAGATACGTATTATTACTTAAACATTTAGAAGTAGTAGAATCTGATCCAAGGGGACGATTTTAACGAATTTTATTAAAGTGGCAATATCTCGAAAACCATCGATTATGGTCATATTATGATTTTCTGGGAGCTTATGAGTTGGTCCATCACCCCTTTCAGTATTATCGTTGACTTTCCGGACATCCTGTATACAGTCCATCAAAATAGATCTGAATTATCAATGGCAACTGTGGAATTCAAATTTATGTGCCATAATCCGCAAATGAGATACTTGAGCGGGTCCGAACCAACTTTTTAAAAATAATTTTATTCGTGTCAATTAATACATCAGATTACGTAATAAGGTTTTAAACAAGCCTAGTCAAACGTGTGTATAATATTTTTGAAATGACACTTAAATGGTTACTCAAAGTCTTATCCATGTATGATTGCAGACTCCCAAAATAGTACATATTATAATCATTACAATCTATTTACAAACAAGATAAAATAGTTATCTGAATTAAACATTTTAAAATATTTCTAGTCAAAGAGTAAAAAACAAATTGCTTTTATTAGGTTCTACTCAAGGAACATTTCATTATGTTTATTTCATGAGTAAGTTGTTTATAAATTATCACCCTGTATATATATATATATATATATTTACATCATTCTAACATTTCGACGTCTTTTCATAAAACAGTAATCTGGCGTCACCTAAAAGGAGTAGGTTTTTCAAAAAACTAACCGTGTATATAAGTTCAGCGATTTTTTTCGAGCCCGGAGCTGTTGACGAAATTTTTCTATCACATACTTTATGTATATTTGTATATTTCACTCCGAGGTGAATTTTGGCAACAGTACGAAAAATCGTTCAATGTGGAAACATATTGGCAACATGCAACGTTGCCACTTTTCAGAAATTATAAATACCATCATTTTGGCGACACGTCTTGCATATATACACATATGCCAAATGTACAATCAATTTGAACTCAATATACATAATAATTTTAATGAAAGGTTTAAGAAATTATTTAAAGATGAATAGCACAAAAATTTATATAAGTAATGATTTTTTAAGGATATTTACTATCATTTGGACGTCATTATTTATGAGTATGCATGTAATATACTATTGGAATTTACTAACATTATGACATCTAAAAAGCTTAATAGACAATTTGGCTTCTTTTTTATTTATATATTGCCTTAAATAATATGACGTTAAAATGTTATAAAATACATTATATTATAAAGTATAAAGAAACAACAGTTAAATTATTACTTACGACTTACATACCATCATTTTGGCGACACGTCTTGCATATATTCACATATGCCAAATGTACAATCAATTTGAACTCAGTATACATAATAATTTTAATGAAAGATTTATGAAATTATTTAAAGACAGCACAAAAATATATATAAGTAACATTTTGATAAATTATTAATACCAATTATTTGGGTTGGGCAGTGCATTTATCATTCTGATAGTTAAACAATAGTAGTGTTGGACGACTACTGATGTATTTTTTACATATTTTTTAAAACTTTTCGGTAATTAAAAATTTTCAAGTTGTTTTTGTCTTGGTTTTGGAAAAATTTACTAAAAAAAGCTAATTAGTCTTATAAATCACTGATTTTCATGCAATGCATTTCATTAGCAGGACAAGCTTTCATTATGCCCATTATTAAAGACTTTAAGAAATAAATACCTTATTGTAGTATGAGAAGAAAAACCTTAATTAAATAGACTTTTATCGTCTGATGCTTACTAAAAAAGTTGATCCACGGTCTTTTATATCACTAATTTTCTTGAAATACATCTTATTAGCCCGACAAGCACCCGTTTTCATCCGTTATCCTTAAAGGGGTACGTCAAAATTTTACCCTCAACATTTCTGGGCTCTTTTCAATTAGGGCGTTCAATTATTTAAAAAATGAAACACAATTTACAGATTTTATTGTTGTTAAACGTAATTCCAAATGTGAAATGTCACCATTCATTGCCCATTTTTGATTTTTTTCGATTTTCGATTTTTTGATTTTTCGATTTTTCGATTTTTCGATTTTTGGATTTTTCGATTTTTCGATTTGTCGATTTTTTATTTTTTGATTTTCGTTAATAAGTCGTAAAAAAAATATACTGTACAACTCAAGTGTATTGTCCATATTCACTCTTGTTGCACAAACTACTAATTTTCTACACCCTCATGGATATTAGCATATGTACGCACAGACTACAAAACGAAAAAGTATGTCATTGCGTTTAACTGAACGAATATATTTCATATCCATTCTAGGTAGTGATAACACTGCAAAAAAATTAAATCAACCAATCACATTTCATATTTTAGACACCCAACTACTATTATTTTTATAATTTTAAATAAGGAGTAGGGTTGCAACTAGCGAAGGCGCAACCCCCCTTAGAAATCTCACCTTTACAATCAGCAGCTGTTGTTTGACAGGTCGTTGGAGAATATTTGCAATGTATGGAATATTAGGAATCTTAGGAATGTTAGAGGTTAGGAATCAATCGGGTTCTAAATTAGAAGCAATTATTTAAGAAAATCAAACCGTAAGTCAATCAGAACTTTCGTTCTAGAGCTATAGTGCTGGCATACATACGCGCAGACGACCAGACGAAAAATTTTTTTTTGCATTTTCGGACTCTATGTTTGGAAACGTAAAAATGTTTAAAAAAAATGGTAAGAAAATTTTTTCGTCTGCACGAATTTAATACTGAGGCCCCATAGGAAGGGCCTCAGTAATGGTTGAGATAGAAAAATATTTACTTGAAAATGACGAGAAACTGGAAGTAGAAGATATATACTGTGAAACAGCCAAATGGAAAAAATTCGGTAATAAATAAATTAGAGCCTGTTCCGAAAAATGCTCGGACACGTCGAATGGTATTTTTAGTTGCGCATTTTTTTAACAAAAATTTTTTATACAGGGTGTATCATGTAACAGTGACCAATACCAACTTTCCTATTTTAAATGCAACACCCTGTATATTTTGCAATTTTTGGATTCTTTAGAAAATTCTAGACAAATTTTATGTACTATGTTCCATATCTGTTTCGGAAATAGTAAATGTTTTCCAATTTATTGCAAAAATTAAAAGTAATAAAATAAATAAATAAAAGAAATTCGTTACAGCACGCTCAAAAACTATTTGTTTATTTCTTGAAAATGTATCAAAAAAAAAACATCTCAATCTAGGAGAAATGCTAGCCGCGAACCTCTTGACAACATCCTAATCAGAAATTAAAAAATGTCTTCTAATGTTACTCAATATCTCAAGAGTGACCGATTTAATCGTCTTCCAAAGTTAGCTAGGTTTTAATATTTCAGAAACAGTTAGGTATAGGATATTATAGTACATTAAGTATGTCTAGAATTTTCTGAAGAATCCTAAAATTTAAAAATATACAGGTTGTTGCATTTAAAATAAGAAGGTTGGTATTGGCCAGTGGTACATGACACACCCTGCATAAAAAGTTTTTGTAAAAAAAATGCGCAACTAAAAATACCAATCGATGTGTCCGAGCATTTTTTAGAACACGCCCCTATTTATTACCGAATTTATTCCATTTGGCTGTTCCACACCGTAGAAGAAATAAGGAAAGAAGATAAAAAAATATAGAAGTCCAGAACCATCCATAAATAGCAATATAAATTCAAGTAATGCTAAAAAAACAAAAAAAAAATGTATGGACAGACCAACACAAAAGAAAGTAAGTCATGAATTTCTTTCAAAAATATTCAGAATTAAGAACCTTAAAAAAAAATAAAATGTAATTAATTAAAAGTAAAACATCCCAACTTTTACTGTGTGTCCAATTAAGTCGAAACCATATGGAAAATTAAATTTTTTTATTCTTAGTTTTATAAAAAAAAAATAATTCTTTAAAAAAAGTTCTTCATGGTTCAAAATTTAAAATGCAACCATCAAATATAATTTTTTTTTGAAGCTTTATAGGTACGTGGTTTTTCAAAAAAATATGAATTTGCTGAAGAGTACAGTATCTTAATTTTTGAGAAACCTCGTATATGACTAATAAAATTTAATATCTGATGATTGTATTTTAGGTTTATACCATGCTCGACTTTTTATGAAGATTAACTTTTTTTCCTATTTCTCATATGCCACCAACTATCTACATAAGTTGGCGTAATATGAAAAATTTTTGTATTATTAATATTAGAAAAAAAGTTATTCGTCATAAAAAGTCGAGCATGGCCTAAAATCTAAAACACAACATCAGATATCAAATTTTATTAGTCGTATACAAAGTTTGTCAAAAATAAAGGTACTTTACTCTTCAGCAAAATTCATATACGGCGTAAAGAAAAATAATATCTGATGGTTGCATTTTAAGTTTTGGACCATGCAGAACTTTTTATAACGAAGGACTTTTTTTATAAAACTAAAAATAAAAAAGTTTCCCATATGGTTTCAACTTAATTGGACACACTGTATAAAAAAGAATGCAAAAAATAAAGGCATTCATTTAAAATAGATGCTCAAAAAAGCAATTTTTTTCGACTTTCGATTAAACTTTCAAAAATTTGTTCGTTGTGTTTTTAATTTTCATTATTATTTGCATTTTCTGTCCATTTTAATAATTTTTATATTTTACTAATAAATAGTTTATTGTTTAATGTTTTCAGCTTTAAAAAAAAATATAATTAGTTTAATTTTATTTTAATAAATTTGTCCAAATATAAGAAATCCTATTTAACTGTAGTACCTTACTAAATAAAAACAAAAATTATTTCAATAAAATATTGATTTAAACTACTTGCTCTGATATTATGTACTAGATATTTACTTTAAAAACCGCAAATAATTTCTTGTAATAAAATTTCTCGTTAATATTTTTTTATGCTTAGGTGTATACACATAATATGCCAGTCTCAGTTTGTGGTTGATTTTCATTTATGTGTGTTTTGTGTAGGCTTTGTTACTGTTTCCCAGCGCCAATTCAGGAAGAGTACTGTTAATTAGAACCCAACAGTGAATGGCCGGAGTGGGGAATCCTACCTGGACATCAAAATTATTTTTAAATAATTAAAGTTTGTAATAGAATCCCGGTTGACGGTGAGATTCGAACTGCGGACTCTTGGATTCGCAAGCCCAAACTCTAGCTCTGAGCCACCCACCCCCTAAAGATTTGTTTAATAGAGAAAGAAACATCAAAAAAATTTCTTTATTCACTTGTAACATAATTAACTAGCATTCTACAAAAACTTATATGTTTCATCAATCTTGTTTAAATTGTTGAGTGGTGAATGGCAATGTTGAATAAAATTACGTGTACTTTAATTTCATTTAAATAATAGTTTGACGCCATAATAACAGTAAGTCATATTATTTATATACAAATATATATCTTGAGGCCGAAATGTTGTTTGGTAAAGATTACTAAGAAGAGAAATTAGAACTTCATCGTTCAAATATCAGTATACAACGTTGCCAAGTTTTCGATGCCAAAATGTTAGTAGACTGAAAGCAGGATATACATCTACAGTAGCGCCAATATAGAAAAACGCTGAACTAATTGTATATAAATTTTTCATTCTACCATCATTTTGGCACACACTAAAAGTGAAAATTACTCTAAACCAAACAGAGATAGGTAGGTAGTATTTTGACCTAACAATATGCAGTCACTTTCAGTTCGAATGCGATAGAAACGGTATATCTATCGCACTCTCAACAAAATTTATTAAGCAAAAACAAAGTGGCGTCGATATACGGACGCCACATCGTCTTGTGACGCCAAATTGTTGGAAAAAGCACAATGTATCGTTGCCAAAATGATAGAATGATGTATATATATATATATATATATATATATATATATATATATATATATATATATATATATATATATATATATATATATAACCAAATTAATTCGTATTTCGTGAAAATAAAATCAACTCAATGGTATTTTGTTGTTTGCGTGCCTACCGACTACTATTTTAGGTATCAAAAGGTCACGACGTACTTTGGAATTCCTAATTGTACCACATTTTCGTCTTGTAAGTAAATGTTATTCATTGGAATACATTAATACTCTAAACTATTATAAAAAATATCTTGAAAATGATAATTACACTTTGCACCATTTAATTGCTTCTATTTCCGAATAATTATTCCTATTCCTAAAACCAGAGTGATCTAGCAAAGATCCCGTTTTCAGCAGTTAAATTGTCATTGTACGCTAGACTTAATTCATAATGTAAATAGTAATTTGCATTTGCATAAAGAGGCGATTCACTCCATTCCCACTCATTTGTGATGTGCGAAGCTCTAAATAATTATTATTGTGTGTGTGTGACAGTAGAAAGCCTTCTGTTTGACTTTAAATAGCTACGAGTAGCTAATGACGACAAAACATACAAGATGTTTGATAAAATGAGTCTTTTTGGCATAGGGGAGAAGGTGGACGATTCGGCCAGTTTGTAGAAATGAACTCATAAAACCCATATTTCTTGTTAAATATTGAGAGTTTGTATTGCTACATAATCTTTAGACTATTAAAACCCAAAATAGTGACATAAACTTATTTCCAGAATTTTGCGCAATAAATATAAAAATATAAACAATTTGGTCGAATCCTCCGCCACCGGAGGCAGATTCGGCCATTACTGAGGGAGGATTCGGCCTATGTATAAATTAGTATAAAATATATCGATATTGGCATAATATTAAATATAATAGTTGTATAAGCTCAATTTAGCAATAAAAAAGTTTTTCTCGATAAGTATACATTGAAACAAAAGTATTGTAAAGAAAAATTATATGAGCTTCAAGGAACAACCCATTTCTTGGAAATTATAATTGAATCGAAACAGTGATTGAGTTCGTGTAGTTCTAGGTTTTTGTGGTTGTGCAAGCCAAGCCCCAATTTCATTAACTTGCGCCATTGCTGCATAATTAATAATCGGAAAATGGAAGCTGGTTGAATTTCTTTCACCTTTTAAACTTTTCCTCCTTTTTCTCCTAAATTCATGTTCACTCATCAGAGCCTACTTCTGGAACTATGGCACTTTGTGTTTTTTGTTCCCAATTTTTGTGTCTTTAACCATGAGTAAGTACGCTCATTGAGCGACTTTAATCTTTTAGGACTGAATATCAGGTTGACCCATAGGGACAGCAGGTTCTGTTATGCAATTTTTAGCTTTCTGAAAAACGTTCTGTAGAGCCCGGGTTGGCACAGCAGAATCGCGTAGGTGATATTGTTGTTTTGTCTTGACATTGAATTGAATTTTTTGAATTTCTCAAAAAAATAAATAAAAAATAAAAAAAAATGTAAAACATAAATTACATTTCAAATTTGATCATCCTTTAAATATATCTTCCTTCTCCAATCACAACTAGGCCTGAGCAACTGCACCTCGAGCGAGGCTTCGGCGGTGCCGTTTTAGTTTCTTCCCTAGGACCAACGATGGCACAACGGGATTTATTCAGGCCTAGTCGCCGATGGAGAAAAATTATTTCTGCATATAAAACATTCTCTTATGAAATAGAAGCGTATTGCATTTTTTACCATCAGTTCATCAACTTCTCTGTCAATTTTGTGTTTATACTTTCGAGGCATCTACAAAATCAAACAAAAGATTGTTTAAATAATACTTATACTAGATATGGGGATTATTTCGGCCGTGGTCGGAACCTCCACCTACCTTGGGGCCGAAGCATTACCATTAGTCCAAATTTAGAAATATGGCACGTGGACCAGTTATTATTAGTATTTAAGGTTAAGTTATTTGTGAAACATAGGCCACTAAATAGGAGCACTAAGTGAAATATGTTTACACATTGACTATTCACAAGAGTTTCTTAAATTGGTAAATTGCAAAACTCGCTTTAGTTTCTCCAAAAACATTCAAAAATGTGTCACCATAAACAAACACTTTTGAGACGCTGTCCATGCGGGTCAATACTTCAAACAAACTTACGTACGTTAAAAATCATTGACGTTTGGCAGGGAATTTAAAATAGTTTAATTAAATCGCTGATGGCCGAATCTTCCCAGGAGCCGAACCCTCTACCCTCTCCCCTAAGCTAGAAGCATCTTTTTTAAAGAATCAAAAACGGGATCACTGGACATGGCTAATGTAGACTCAATATGGCCGTTCCGCCAGGACCGGACCATTAGAAATTCATCCCAAACTTACATTTAGGAAATTAGTAATTATTATAAAACGGATAATTAAGGTTAAGGGTAATAATTGATTTTCAAAAATTCCACTAATAAACATAATAGGTTTCAAAGAATAAAATATGTGTAATAGTCTTAGAGACCGTACGAAATCGATCTTCACCCATCTGATAACCAGATGAGGCATATTTTTTATGAAATTTTATTGATTTAATAACACGCCTATGGAAAAAGTGTTCATGGATGTAATTAAATAAATTTTAATCAATTTTTTTTATAACCTTTACTTTTTTGATAATTGAACAAATTTAATTTAAACTGATAGTTTTTAACACGGAGAATATGCCTCGGTTCGTGGCTACCTGGCAAGCAGGTATGAACAGGTAAGTCAATATAGGTAACTACACCGACATGTTAACCGATAAAAATTGATATCAGAAGAGACATCATTTAGTTACGAAAATAATCGTATAGGCTTGCCTGCAAAAAACTTTTCATGGAATACTAAAAATGCCATGCCTTAAAGTTTTAAAATCGGGGCAATTAAATATGTGCGAGAGAAAAAGTAAAACGTGCGAAGTCCGTGTGATAGAACAGGACGCAACATATCAGCTGCACGCGACATATCCTTTGAATGTAACCCAATGCGCATGCTCTTTTACATGCGATTAACAGAGACAGTGCTTATTTGTTGTTGAAAACAATAAATTAATAAAATTTCGTGAAAAATATGTCTCATCTGGTTATCAAATGAGTGAAGATCGATCTCCCACGGCCTCCTCTACTATAAATGAAAGATTTTATGAGTATTAATATAAAATTACGGCAAAATAACAATATTATGTGCGTAAGGAGAGGAAAGGTGGGCTACCCCACAGTACTTGGGTCTCACTGGGCCCATTGCGCATCCTCCAGAGGTAAACAGAACCTGTCTCTTAGTCCGTCAACGTCCTGAAGGCTAATAACACCGAGGAGTCACTGTTAATCATTATTTGGAAATTATACCTTAAGAGGAACATAGTACCTTATTCTTGAGATAAACAGAAAAGTTTAAAATGGGATAAATTGAACGTTTTAATTTACACTGATTGGGCGTGTTTAGCCAAAAATGTATACAGCGTGGCTTAAATTGTGGACGTACAATTAAATATTATTTAAAAAATTCCTACAGCTACACAAATAGAAATTAAGAGTTGAAATTAAAAATTCAATAAAACTTTTCATCTTTTTATTAGTGAGAACTGAGTCTATGGGTTTTGAAAACACTTTATTTTTAATACGATTTCCATGGTCTTATTTTACTATAATTAAAATACAGATAAGCAAATCGTTAAAAATCGTATTAAAACTTTCAAACCTAACTAATAAAAAGGTGAACACTTCTGCTGAATTTCAGCTCTTAATTTTTATTTGACTAGTAGAAATTTTTTAAATATTTAATTTATACATTTTCGGTTAATGTTGAAATTTGATAAGACTCTTTTTGACTGAATGTATATGCCCAATCATTGTAAATTAAAACGTTTAATTTATTCTATTTTAAGCTATTTTGGTTTTTTAGAGAATAAGGTACTATGTTCCTCTTAACAAACATTTTTCATATATTTAGATATAAAAATATTACCACAACGGTAAATTAATTAAATTTAGTAGAATAGCAAGGGGGGTTTTAAGACAATGATTTTTTATTGGGGGTTCTAGACCAGGTATACAAGGTGGGTAGTTCTAGCTAGAACTCCTAAAAACAGATTCTTGGTCATAACACTCTTTCCCGTCTCCCCTTAAACACTCATCTAGTTCCTGCCTTGTATACCTGGTTTAGAATTCCCAAAAATAAATTTTTGGTTCAGAACACCCAATTGGCCTAGTTCTCACCTTGTATACCTGGTCTAGAACCCCTCAATACCAGATCATTGACTCAAAACACCACTTAATTTGCTATTTTACTTATGTGGTCTAGGACTCCCATAAACAGATTATTGGCCCAGAACACCCAAAATTGGTCTAATCCCTATTTTGTATACTTGGTCTAGAACTTCCAAAAACAGATTCTTGGCCGAGAAAATCCAATTAGTCTAGTCTTCGCTTTGTACGAGTATACACGGAAAAAAATGTGACTAGAAAATTTTACTACAATGTTGTAGTAGTAGACTTGTAGAAAAATACTTAACAATTTGTAGAAAATTTTACTACAATTTATAGTTAAAAACTATTCATTATTGTAGCAATTGAATTGTCGAATAAAATGCTACAACAATAGGAAAGAATTCCACAATGTTTAGTAAATTTTACTATTGTTTGTAGAAGTAGAAATTTATTACAATTATCGAAATTACTACTACTAACTTCTAAAAAAATTTGTACAAATATTAATAATTATCTCTACAAAAAATAGTAATTTTCTCTACAAAAAATAGTAATAATTTACATCTCTTCTTATGAAAAATATTCAATTTTGTTCAAAGATATTCTATAATATTGTAGAAATTCTAAGTCATGTGAACAAAACAGAATTCTGCTATTGGCCAACGTTTTCTGACGTCGATCATAAATGGCCAGATAGCAGTAGCCGTTCGCCATGTTCACATAACAAAGCATGGTACGTATACGAGTACCTATAACACATTATATTATAAGCACCGATGCGTTTGAGAAAATTTTAATAATAAATTCTATTGGTGGTAAGTACATTTATTATTGTTTCTGAATAATTTACCTTTAGATAACTAATTTACATAACCTTAGTAGATTATTTAAAAAAAAATAGTTGTGGCCAACGATCGAATGTTGTGCCCAACGATCGAATTTTGTGCCAAATTCAATGATGTTTTTTTGTCTTAATTGTGACTTTCTCATTTTTATTAGTTATCTGACTTAGTCATTTAATATCCAAATCAGTCTAAATGTGATAAATATCCCCGTTTTAAGGGTATGAACAGTTCAATTGTTATAATTTTTATTTCATATTTTTCAGGTGCAGAAAAGCCAACTGAGACTGAGGGTGCTATTATTACTGTTATTTATTACATAATGTAATTAAGACTTTGTATATTTTATATTAAAACAATAAATTGAATATTTTATTAAGGAACATTTTTTTCTAAGTTATAATTATAATAATTATGGAATACTACTACAAGTTTTATTAAAAATTACTACAATTTGTATGAATTTTTACTATTTATTGTGTAAAATTTTCGTATTTATTTTCATAAAACGCAATACATTTTTAATATAAATTCATACAATGAATAGCAAAAATTATAACAATTTGTAGAACAATTCTTATGATGCATTTGGATATTTTTACTAAATATTGTAGATAATAACTCTACAATACATTTTCCACAAATATTTGGAAATTTTTACTACGAATTGTCCCTGTCCCTATATGTACTAATTATTGTAGAGAAAAAATCTATAATTGTAGAAATTTGTTGTACAATTTTTTTTCCGTGTACTTTGTCTAGGACTTTCAAAAACAGAAATGTTAAAAAATGACAAACATTTTTTTACAGGTACTTCAGTTATTTTATTTATAATTTATATAAATCACCTCGTATAAATAATTTCTTTATAATCAACATAAGCCACTTCGTATAAATAATTTCTTTATAATCAGCATAAATCACCCTACCCTGTATAAATAATATACCGGGTATTCAAATTAAAGTGTTACAGTTAAATACCGCCGAAAATATGCATTTTAGAAAAAAAAGTTTCAGACAAAAGTTTTATAGTTTTTTGGGGGAAACATTTTGGCTAAATTCATTTTTTTATAGATGACCATAATATAACCATATCGAGGTGAACTTTGTTTTTTTAAAAGGGAATCCCATTTTTTTACATATTCTTAAAGTACATAAAAAAATAAGAAACTTTTGAGGAAAATATTTTTTTTATTGGACTTTTACTTTTTGAGTAATAGCTACTTGAAAATGTTGCTGCGCGAAAAAAAGTTGGCCATATTATTGTTAGCTATAAAAAACGATTTTAGCCAAAAGTTTTTCCTACAAAACTATAAAACTTTCGTCTAAAACGTTTTTTTTTTATATAAAAATAGCTGTAACGCTTTAATTTAGAACACCCGGTATAATAAACGAAAAACAACAATATATTTTATTTTTCTTGCCTCGACTCGACAAACCTGAGAAAGAATTTGATCACCTAATGAGAAACATCGCTGCAATCTTCCATCGCAACACGGCGTTAATTTTTAAATGTTTTTAAAAACCTGCTTAATATTTTTAAAATGTATAATTTGAGTGCTTGTATCCAGTAATATGTAAATTTGTTACAGACCTAAGAAGATTTAATGTGTAAATAAAGTTGTTAAATAAAACACAAACTTATTTTCACTAACACCAAACAAATTTGGTAATCAGTCTACATCATTACTCTTCACTGCATCCTGCTGAACAAGAGGAATGCCCTCTTTCTGGGACTCGCAAAAATCTGGTCCAGAACACCCAATTGGTCTAGTCTCTGCCATGCACACCTAGAGTAGAACTTCCAAACATAGATCATTAACTCATAATAACCTTGCTATTTTACCAACTTTTTTTGTACGAGTAAGTAATGAAATCGTGCTCCTAAACAATAACTATTTCGGTACATACGACCAATGCGCACTATACCATCGATAACTAGTTAGGTACATAGTTTTCAACAATACCAGTTTAAAACCACCATCTCAAAGATAATACACTCACTAACCAATAGAAATATTCCACAAATGGTAAGTGGGTGGATACATAACATGCTCTAAAAGCGAGCAGTAAACATAGATGTAGAAGATGTGAATATAAGAGTTTGGTTGCGAGGGGATGTCTACAGGTAGGGGTTCTATCACCTCTACTGTGGAATATGGTCCTCGACACCCTCATCAGCCGCCTCAATAATGACAGTAACTACACAACAGCATATGCAGATGACCTGGTCATTCTGCAAACAGGGAACTTATCAATCCTAAGAAGACAGAAATGGTCCTTTTCACAAGGAAAAAGATGAAACTGGAATTAAAATCTCTAGAACTTCTAAGCACAAATCTAAACTTTGCGACAGAGGTGACGTACCTAGGTCTCACCTTTGACAGCAAGTTAACATGGAACTCGCATTTAGAAAACAGAGTTAAAAAAGCGTACATTGCTTATTAACAATGCCGGCGAACCATGGGACGCATCTGTGGTTTCTCCCCTAGAGTCATCGCATGGACTTACACCTATGCTAACATACGGTGCAGTTGTCTGGGTACCGAAAACCCAAAAATTAACAGCTATCCGTAAACTAGAACAAATTCAAAGAACAGCATGTCTCAACCTAACAGGAGCCTTGAAAACAACACCAACCAGAGCCATGGAAGTCATACTTAGTCTCACTACCATTGATATTTACATCAAGGAGAATGCTCTGACAACAATGACATGACTTCGCACGGTTGTAACAGAACCTGATGTAGGATCTGGTGAGGCAAGACGACGCTTTTGACAGGAGGCGCTCGATACGCTCCCACTGCTTCAAGTGAACATAGATTCCATCTCACCGAGATATATCTTCCATAAATCATATAAAGTTATAATAGAACAAATAGAAGAGCCGCAAGTGGCAGGTACGACTAATATCTACACCGACGGTTCTAAATCAAAACAAGGCGCAGGATGTGGAATATACTACAGATTCTTAAACCTAAACATAAAATGAGCTGTGAGCAATAGTGCCAGTGTAGTTCAAACAGTGCTAACGGGGATGCTTATAGCAGCAAAATAAATAAACAGAAACAATATTACTGGAAGGAACATGCTCGTCTATACAGATAGCAGACAAGCACTACTCACCCTGAACAGACCACAAATTTACTCAGGGTTAGTACTAGAATGTCACAAAGCTTTCGCTGAAGTATCCATCAACAATGTGGTCACCTTAAGATGGAGGTCACGCCACATCGAAAGGTAACCGTCTTGCTGATTCACAAGCCAAGAAAGCAGCCAATCAAATAATTTTTGGACGTGGTCCTTCTATCGGTCTGACAAAATCGGTAGTGACAGACCTAATTAATGAACATTTCCTTGTGAAATTCAAGAAAAGATGGGATGAAACAAAAAACTGCAGAGTTGCCAAGGAGCTCTTAAATTATCCTGACAACACTGCAGCAAACAAATACTTGACTATAACTAGACAGAATTTGCGCCTAGTCACAAGAAGATGAGACTATCGAGGATATCCTTTACGATTGCTCGACGCCCTCATTTATTAAAAGTTGTGTTCGGCGAGTATCGGCTAATACCGGCCTATATAAGAGAAGCACCTCTTGGCGACGTTGTCAACTACATTAAATCTGTAGGCTGGCTCACGAGCTAGTAGGTGTCTATCATCTCAGGAGGATGCACAATGGGCCTAATGAGGCCTAAGTGCCGTAAGGGCAACCCACAGGTTACAGATACAGAATACGAGTATTCCATGTGACTAGTTTGATGCAACCATATAAAAATAATGTTATAACTTCAGTGGTAATCCTAAAATAATCTCACTGATCTATTTGACAGAACTGATACTTAAGTTGTAACAAAAGTCACTAAGAACAGCGATTTTGATCAAATTTCTCGTTTTACCAGATCACGTGGGATACGGGTATTGCTGAAGACTCGTCAGTAGGAGTTATTCTTGGCTTTTCATTTAACATTTCTCAATCATCATTAGGTTATTACTGGTAATGAATGATGAACATTTTCTAGCAAACATTATAATCAAATGTTATTTGGAGTAGGCGTTGGGAAAATGGATAACCTAGTCACAGTTTATAGGTAAAGAATCAGTTCGCTCACTCTGCGTCAGCACTTCTGATCTCAATGTTCCAGTTTATACATTGCGTAACTCGGATCTGTATCCCTGGCACATACAAAATCAAATCATAATAGCCCAAGAGCTCACTACAAATGTTTAGAGTCATCTTATAACGAAATGAAATATACCCCAAAAAGCATGTAAAAACATTGTACTTTACCAAATGGTACCTGTGCCAATCCCAATCCTAAGCAAATGGGTTGAAAAAAATTATTTTATATTAAAAAAATCACATAAAGCATGACAGCACTAATTTTGTTTGCCCTTAGAGTTTTCCAGAAAATAACAAATTTAAATATATCTTGATATATATCGTTAAAAGGAAACATTGTCTTCCTCTTAACATCGCACAAAAACATCTATCCACGATTAGTAGGTAAAAATCATTAAAAATATGAATAAATTTTTGCTGATTTAAAAATTTATTTGTTTGCCTATTGTTGTAATTCATTTTTACAGGTTGCCATAGAAACGGCAAAAAACTACTATGATTATGGTTTAAAAGAATTGTCTATAATTATTATTGACTATCTCTGCAAATGGTTTATACATACACATGGTTTAAATGGCAGCTAAAAATATTAAGAATTCAGGTTCACGCTAGGTTCACAATGAATTAGGATTGCAATTTTCAGGGAAAACACAATTATCGCTGTTAAGTCTTATTTGATTATTTGAATATTAAATAATTTTTTAACCGCTTTGCTCAGGATAGGGATCGGCACAGGTGCAATTTGGTAAAGTACAAGGTTGGTGCATGCCTTTGGAGCATATTTCATTTCGTTATCAGATGACGGTCGAAATTCTGCGCATCTGAATTTGTATCCCTGGAGTGGATGTTATTTTGGAACATCCAGTTGGTCCGAGTGAGCTAACTGATTCTTTAGCTATAAACTGTGACCTAGTATTTTAATTTCTAATCGTATAAAGTTTTATATGTATAGTGTACCGCTTTAAGTTCGAAACCTCTTTTAATGAAGCAATATTACCTGAACTTTATCTCCAGCCCAACAACAGTTGCAGTTTGACACATGGAAACCACTTGTACCAGCGATCCCATTCATAGCTTGCTGCTCTCGTTTATGGAACTTTTGTCGACGCTTGCGCACTTTGTTCGGCACCCCGTACATATAGTTCGAAAATCGGCGATGCGAATGACGCACTATTGACACCCAATCGATCATTTTGATAAGTTTTATGTTCAATACTTTAGTTTATTTTCGTAGGTAATACGATATTAAATATATTTTTAGAGTGTACTCATCGTTTAGGTTTATTTTATTAACTGAAATTAATTTCTGATTAGTTGAATGTGGGTAATAGTGAAGGTACCATTTGGGAACGCGAGACTGAGGCAAGCGACCGCAAAAGGCGACTAAAATGCGTATTTTTACGTCTGAATCACATGTAAGCACATTTAGGACCAAGCGACCGCTGCAAGAGACCGTGACAGCACTTTCAACATCGGTTTTGGAGCAGTGTTTACACCCTTGCTGCCTGTCGCGGTCGCTTGCATGGGTCTCGCGTTCCCAAATTGTATCCTAATTGTAATTTTTATTTACCATAAAAATACAATAATTTTTAAAATTCATGCACTAATAATATGTTATGATGAAAAATAAAAAAGAAAATTCTACAAAAGAAAAATCTTGAGCGTGGTTGCAAAATTTCATTTCCATTTACGTGCTAGATAATGTATTATTTGTAAAATATATAAATTTGACAATATAAAAATAAAATAAAATAAAATAAAGACATAGTTGAACTAGGGTGTTTTTTTAGAGGTTTATTTTTCGAGTTTATTTATTTATTGATGTGTGTAGTGACAGTCAGTTTGATAGGTGACAGCTGTTTTGTGCTCAGTATATTTTGCCATGTCACTATGAATAGACTTACGCCAGAACAACGTTTGCAAATTGTGCAAATTTATTTCGAAAATCGTAGTTCAGTTCGCGAAACTTATCGTGCGCTACGTCCATTTTATGGTCGACATAATCGTCCATCGGAGCAAGTTATTCGAATAACCATAAATCGTTTTCGCACCAAGCATACTCTACATGATAATGTGCATCCTCAGAGACGTCGTACAGTGCGCACCGAAGAAGTTGTTGCTGATGTTGAGCGTAGTGTTGAGGAGAACCCGAATGAATCGATTCGCCATCGTGCCCAGCAATTAGAGCTGTATGCATCCACCCTATGGAAGATTTTGCGGAAAGATCTTGGTTTGCGAGTTTATAAGATCATGTGCGTCGTACGTTCTGCGAATGGGCAGGAAACCAGATTGTTATTGATCCTCTTTTTCACCAAAAAATTTTGTTTAGCGATGAGGCGCATTTTTGGCTGAATTGCCGGATCTGGAGTGAAGCAAATCCAGAATCTCATACTAAGACGCCGTTACATCCAAAAAAACTGACGGTTTGGTATGCTTTATGGGCTGGTGGGATCATTGGCCCATATTTTTTCAAAGATGATGCCGGCCAGAACGTTACAGTCAATGGAGAGCACTATAGATCGTTGATTACGGACTTTTTTGTTCCTTGGTTGAATGGCATTAATGTGGAAGAGTTTTGGTTTTAACAAGATGGTGCCACATGCTACACAGAGCGTGACACAATAAATTTATTGCGGGAAACCTTCGATGACCGCATAATTTCACGCAATGGACCTGTGAATTGGCCTCCAAGGTTGTGTGATCTTACACTTATGAAGTATTTTCTGTGGGGATACGTGAAGTCGCTAGTCTACGCCGATAAACTACCGACGTTGGACCATTTGGAAGCCAATATTCGCCGCGTTATTACCGATTACGGCCCCAGTTGCTCGAAAGAGTGGTCAACAATTGGACTTCACGATTGCGCTTTATTCGAGCCAGCCGCGGCGCCCATATGCCCGAGATCTTATTTAAGCACTAATGGCATATCATCAACTTTCCAATAAAGTCAATACCATGGCCGTTAACAAGATTTTTATGTTGTTTTATTTCATTGCAAAGTTCTATACCTCTAAAAAAAAACACCCTTTATTTAGTTATGGAAATAGGCGCTAAGAGTTTCTCACAATTTTGTGAATGAAAGAACGTTAGTAATCACTGAGACTATGGCAAAATATGCTTGAATTAAGAAATTGTTTTAATTTTGTGAATGGTAAACTTATAATCCATTCGGTTATTTTCTTTTTAAATAAGTTTAAATAATTGATTCTTTTAATATCAGAGCAAAATTCATTACAAATATAATTTAGGGCCCATATAAGTAATAACATTTCTAGTCAATTGTTTTTGTTGTTCTTTATGCAGTAATTGAATTGATTTTATATGGACAAATGACAGGTTTAGAGTATTTTTTATCTTTATATTGTTTTATTAATATAAATTTGGTACATATTAAAAAATTGTGTTTTAGTATGCAGCATTTCAGTCGGGTAATTTCTTGGAATTTTGAATATGCTTTTTAGGAAACATTTTTTCACTTTTTGTAGGCTGTCTATAAATGTTATTCCTGCAGAGCCCCATTTATTTATTGAGATTTCATAAGAGCATAATATAATATTTTAACACCGTATTAAATTCCGTTGGTATCACTGAAGTCGTTAATGTTAATAATTTGTTTTCAATTTTCTAAATAGCTATTAAATATTTGAATCTCTTTGAATCCGTTATTTTCTAGAGTTTCTAACAGTTTTTGATAATTCTCTTACAAGATCGACAAAAATTCACAATGTTGGTTCTTTTTCATCAATAGAATTGGTAATAAATTTTGTCCGTCTTAAATTAACATCCGAGTTGAGGTTTGTTTTCTAAAAGTTCTGTATCTCTAAACATCCTATGTAAATGTAATTTTCACATACATATTACATATTTAAAAACTAATCTAAAAAAACATTTCTTTTTAGCAATTGTATATTTACTTAGTTAAAGCCTTATTTCGATCTAAACTATATCTATCTGATACTATTTTAATATTCCTTTGAAAAATATTGTTGTTTAAATCAGTAGTTTCCAAATTTAGCTAGCGGATTTCGTTAGTAGAGCTCGATTTTTTGTGAAGAGCACACTTCGTCATAATGTGCACAAACCAATTTGAGTTTGTAGGCGTGGTCAGACAGATTTAAACGTGATCGAAGCCGCCTGCCGCTTATCACCGCTCATATAAGCTGAATTCAGTAGCGTACTGTTACTTATTTGTACTTGTTGCATTTATTTAGCTATTTTGAGTTTCTTGAGTTTTGTGCTTCGATTTTTGAGTTTCCTGAGTTTTTGTGCTTCGATTTGTGTGTATATAAGCTTTAGATTGTTATATTTTTTGAATTTCTAATTAATTTTGTGTATATTTTGGTAAGTAGGTACACTTGCAAAACTATAAATAATAATCTCAGAAGAAACCGAACATCCTGAAATATTTTAAATACCTTTTAAAACCAGATTTTTTGTAAACCATATTTTTCTTAAGAGCTATTTCTACGGTAATAAGATAAAATTCGTAGGTTTTATATATTTTATTACCAAGTTCTTAATATTTAAGGTATTGTACGTAATATTTTTTTTGTTGCTATATAGTAACTTAAACTACAGTTTTGTAGTATGAAATCAAGAAAAAAGTATTACCACAACGCCGAAAAGAAATTAAGAAAAAGTCTGAGTATGATCACTGTTTTAAGGATTCGGTTATATTATTATTCTGGATGAAAAAACTGAAACTACAATTAAACACTCAGATAAAACAAAAAAAAATATTTTTTCAATACAAATTGTAAAGAAAAGATTTCTCTAGAGAATTCTTAAAAGAAAATTCTAATCGAATAAAAAATAAAAGCAGAATCCTTAAAACAGTGATCATTTTTATTTTTTTTTCTGCGTTTTTTTTTTTACTATATAGCAACAAAAAAAATATCACGTAAATACCTTAAATATTAAGAACTTGGTGATAAAATATATAAAACCCACGAATTTTATCTTATTACCGAAGCACTAGCTCTTTAATTTGTATTACTATTTCAAAAATTTTCCTAGGCTAGAGGTTCGATTTGCTCTTGTTAAATAGAAAAATAAGTTTAATAATATTTAAAACAAATTTCCTACAAATATCTATATTTTTAGCTCGTTCAAAATGGAACAGAAAAAATTATTAGGCAAAAAGGGCCAAATTCTTCAAAGTCAAACGAAAGAAATAATTTCACGCCTTATAAATTTTATGAAAAACGAGGCTGAACACGGTATTCAAATACCATTACACAAATACAAAGAGAGAATTTTAGCTGCTACAGGGATTTCTAGAAGCAGTTATTCTAGAATTAAGAAAATGGCTGGTGAAGTAGAAAGTGGAGTTAGTACTTTAGTTCACAAAGAGGATATACAAAAAGAAGTACAGTTGTAAAATCTATAAGGCCTGAAGGGTTGGAAAAACTCAGGTATAATCCATGATTTTCATATTATTGAGAAGAGACTACCAACTCTAAATTGTAAGTTACTATTTTGATTATAATGGCAACGTATTTAATCTAAATATTATTTTAGGTTTATTATAAAAAATAAAGGATTGTTGTTTTGAATTCCGGAGCAGAATCTCATCACTTATAATATTATTAAACATGGGCTTTAAGTAAGTATAAATAACGTTATCTAAAAAAATCAAAATAAAATGATACCAAAATAATTAATTTCTCATAGTCAATTTTTGTACGTATAAAATTACAATGTTTATTTTTTCAGGTGGAAAAAAATGAAGACAACAGATCTGTTCTGTTGGAATCCTACGTCAATAGGAATAAGAGGACAAATTATTTATAATCCTTAATACATTATTGGCAAGAGGGCAGAACTATTTATTATTATGATGAGACCTATTTACATAGTAGTTATACACATTCGAAAGGATGAACCGATGGCAAAGGGAAATTCAAAACTCCAATGAGCAAGGGGAAAAAGCTCATAATATTGCATGGCATGCAGGGAGTAAGTTGATATTTACTTTAGGTAATAATCTATTTTCAATAGAAAATTATTTATTATTTGCGTCTTTACCTACTTCATAAACATCCATGATGCTTAACAATCGAAAGTTATGATCACCCTAAATTTAATTTAAACTGTTAAAGTAATTAATTAACAAGTAATTTAAGTACTTAATGTAGTGGTTTATTTTATTATCTTCAGTTTAGTTTAAAGATCTTTACCTGTAGTTAATCCTTTATTGTTATACAAGGGAACGTTTTTATTAATAACTTTTTCTTAGGATTAATATAATAAGTCTTCTCATCTTGAAGAAATATTTCTTCTAAAAACAGATTATTTTTTAAGTAATTTAAAATTCCTAATAATTTTTGCTTACCTAAGCAATTATTTCATTTAAAAGAGTTTTTTTGTAAGTGTAAGTATCATACAAAAATAATTATGAAAAATATACTTGTATTATAGATAATAATTTTTTTTTACTTTTTTTCAGGGAAAAAGACAGGAGATTATCATGATGAAATGAACTGGAATAATTTTTCCCGATGGGTTAGAAGGCAGTTACTACCAGATCTTCCTCCAAGGTCTGTACTTGTAATCGATAATGCAAGTTATCATAATGTAAAATCTGAAAAATCGATTACAACGCAGACCAAAAAAGCAGATTTAATTAACTGGCTCGTTAAAAACAATATACCACATGATGTTAAAATGACCAGACCAGAACTGTACACATTAATAAAAGTTCACAGACCTCCACCGAAATTTCTTTTAGACGATATTCTCGAAGAACATGGACAAAGTTATACGATTACCTCCATATCATCCTGAATGAAATCCCATAGAAAAAATATGGGCCATAGTAAAAAATTGGGTGGGTCAACATAACACAACATTCAAGTTGGATAATGTCGAAAAGCCGGCATGAGAAAAATTCCGAAACATAACGCCGGAGAAATGGGCAAACATGGTGGACCATTCCGCGAAATATGAGGATGCATATATTCAAAGAGAACACCTTATCGATGAATTTACAGATTCCCTCATATTTTTTGTAAACACGGGGTCATCCGATGAGTGGGAATCCGATATTTCCGACTTGGAAGATGATGAAGATGATGAAAATGTTTAAAATTATACAAATTAAATTAAAATATATTATTTATTTAAACTTTTAGTTGTTTTATTAATTTAAAGTTCATCAGAAATTTAACTAACGAATAGTTAAAATTTAACATTAACTTATTAATATGTTCGATATAAAATATTTTATTAATGTACACACGCCACTGCTAAGATTTCAGCACAGCGCCATCAACTAAAGCTCCACAAAGTTATGACGTACTGCGCGAACTGTGGCATAGCTATGACGAAATTTGCTGTTCACAAAAAAATCGAGCTTTACCAATAAATTGCCTCTGTTACAATAATTAAAATTCAACACGGCTTTAAGAATTTAGGCAATAAGCAATAGCAATAAACACTGCACCATTAAAATATTGAATTAGAATTTTTAATTTAAAATTTAATCATTTTCTTCTACCTACTCTTTTCCATAATATATTAATAAAATAGCTTATGATCTACATTATACTTCATCAAAATAATCTGTATAATCAACACATACACCTTAGATGATTGATGATCAAATGTGGTGGTGTCTTATCGAAACATTTAGCATTGTCGGTCGATAGTGTTGCGTAAAGGTCTGGCAATTTTTTAAAGTTTATTTTTTTTATTTTGATATGAGGTTAAATATAAAAAAGAAGCTTCGAAATGTTAATATTGATTGTAAATTCATTTAAAATTATATACATAATAATGGCTTTTCAACAAACTAATTATTCTTAAATTCAAAATAGTTTTATTCGTGGTTAGTTCATTAATCATTTTTTTTACTTTAATGTAAGCTGAAGTTTTATCGATTTCATAAAAAAATAGGTTTTGGTTAAAAAGTACCTAAATGAATAAATAATGAACTATTTATTTTAAATAACTTAAAGATATAATAGTGAACTATAAGACACATTAAAAAGTTCAGATGTAACTTATAATGACATCCTTGATATTGATAATTAGTAGGTTATTCTAGATATGTCTACCTATAGGCATTAGGGCTAATTGATTAAATTAACTACTGAACCTAATAATGCAATAATTATAAATACTGTAATTATTAACTGGCATGTTTTACAAGAAAATAAAATAATCACAGAAACAAAAATTTTGCTTTCTCGAGTTAGCAGATACTCTCAACAAACTTGTTAATCGCTTTCTTAATTTCCAAATCTCGCCTGAAGTTTTGAAGTAGTAAATTAATAGCAGCTTGATGAAATTACGTGAGAAACCAATTTATGGTAATTTATCATGATGGCGGTTTGCGGTTGACATTAAATTAGAAAAATATAAAGTTTTCAGGTACTCTGTTAAATCTAATTGAAAGTTTATTTTGACGAAGAAAAATAAATACAAGAATTCCAGAAAATAAAGTTTAATAAATTAAAAAGAAATTCTGATTGAAAAGGAGTTGGTCAAGATTGCTAAAGAGATTTTAGTCCGTCTTAGAAACGTTAATGATCACCTAATTACCATCAAGAAAGAGACCAATATCAAAACCTGTGTATCAGTACCTTCTATAATTCGTCAAACAACTTCTAATAATTCTAAAGACAAATTCAAGCAAATGATTGCAGTTGCTAGTTAATCTCTACATCGATGGAAGAAAAAGAAAACAAAGGAATTTATTCGACAATATCGTGACTTTTTTATACCAAAAGGAGGAAAAATAGGAAGAACTTCTGTTGTAAAACATAAAATTGATACTTGTGATGCCAGGCCGATTAGTCAATCGGCTTGAAGATTACCAAAAGCCAAAAGAGAGAAAGCTGAAAGGATTGTTCGGGAAATAGAGGAAGACAGCGTGATAGAACCTTTTACCAGCCCATGGTTCTCTCCGGTAGTCCTAGTCCAGAAAAAGAATGGAACTACGAGATTCTGTGTGGACTACTGTCAGTTGAACAATGTTACCAAGAAAGACACTTATCCTCTACCTCGACTCGACGATACCTTTGACACATTATCCGGAAGTAATATATTTTCTACCTTACACTGAAAGTCTGTATATTGGTGGATAACAATGGACCCAGTAAACAAAGAAAAGACAGCTTTTATTCGCCGATTCTGAATTGTGGCAATTCAATCTCATACAATTTGGACTATGTAGTGCCCCCGCGATATTTGCAAGACTTATGGAAAATGTAATGAAAAGGTTATCCTAAAAAACATGCCTGGTTTATTATAGTCTTGGGAAAGACATTTGATGAACATCTAAAAACCTTGGCAGATGTTTTTTAGAAGACTTCAAGCTGGCCAACTGATGCTAAACCCCAATAAGTGCCAACTATTTCAAAATAAAGTTAATTACCTGGGTCAGCAATGATGGCATGGCTGTAGATAAGGAAAAAGTCGCTTTTATCAAAGAGTGGCCACAACCAACTGATAACATTAAATAAAAAGTTTTCTTCGACAATGTACGAACCATCAAATATTCATCAGGAATTTTGCAGATATTGCTAAGCCATTAACACGACTCACAGAAGAAGCGAGATAATTCTGCTGGAACGAAGACTGCCAAACTGCCTTTAAAACATTAAAGAAGCATTTAACAAGAGCGCCAATACTAGGCTATCCACTACTAGAGGAAAAATTTAATATGTATACTGATGCCAGTAATGTGGTAATTGGAGGAGTGCTTTCAAAGGGGAAAAGAAAGAGTAATGGGTTATTTTATTAAAGTGCTCTCGAAACCTGAGCGAATTTACTGCGTCACTAGAAGGGAACTTCTGGCAGTTGTAAAATGCGTCGAACACTTCTACCAATACCGATATAAAAAAAAATTCCTAATCAGTAGTAACAGACTTAATTAAAGAACTCTCCCTTGTAAAATTCAAGGAAATATCGGATGGAACAAAAAACGACAGAGTTTGCGGGGAGCTTTTAAGTTATCCTGACAACACTACAGCAAACAAATACTTAACTATGACTAGACAGAATCTGCGCCTGGTCACAGGCATTCTGATTTTAACATATTTGTTTGCGAGACAAACCACGGTGGTAAGTTAGTAAATTTTTTTTTATAAGAAACTCAACTAATTTAACTAATCTATGAGAGTAGTAAGTTTAATTTAAATGGCTCCAGACCACACAGGTTAGGTAAATTAGTTATGTTTTTTTTTATTTTTTAATTTTTGTATAATTGTTTTGCAAGGCAAACCGCGATACTCCCTTAGGCCGCACAGTTAAAGACCACCAATTGTCACTAAATGTAACAACCAACTAGCCTAAAGACCATTTGTAACTACTGATAGGTCTTTAGCTACTGTTGTTAATATACTATTAAGGGATTGGGGCAGCGCCGTCACCAGCCAAAAGGTCCTGGACTCCAGAAGGAACATCCATTCACCAGTGGCAAATTAAAAATAATAAAAAAATTAAATTAAAAGAATAAAAATTATCCCTTAATAGCATAGTCGAGCGGTTCTTGGCAACTAGTTTTAGACTCTTTTAGTCCTAGGGGAATAGAAAAGCCGAGGCTTCTCAAATGTTCTGAATATTTTACTGGTTTGGAAAGGGGGGAGAGATTAATAATAAGTATTAAAACATTAACAAATGTATATTTACAATAAGTACAAAATTTGACTAATAGTCTTAAGCAAGAATGAATAAAATTATATTTAGGGAATAAAGCAATATAGCTACATAATAATATAAAAATATGCATAGGATAAACATGATAATTCGGGACGAAAATGTAAAATTGGCATTTATATGTAAATTAACACAATTAATTACTATCAAACAAAACACTTATTTACCCATAATTCGCAAATCGCAGCACAAAAACTTTACTCTACACATTTACTTTGATTTGGGACTTAAAGAATCCCAAAAAAACGAGAGCTTTCGCCCTCGGCGAAAGTTCTGTACCTTAGCCCGCAGTCGATTGAGAGTCTTTCTTTCTGTCTTCTTTCTATATAAACCAAAATTTACGTGATATTTGTATTTTTAAAAATGTCACGCTCAATGTAGCCATTGACTAGATTAATGACCTGAATGTTTTATTTTCATACGTGTCTTCCTTTTTAATTTAAAACATTAAAATACTTATTTAGAATTTTTGGTAAATTCTTTATATTTTTAATAATAATAATAATAATAATAATAATAATAATAATAATAATAATAATAATAATAATAATAATAATAATAATAATGCCAATTATTACAATGTTGACTTTCGATATAATGTCCTGTCGAGCTAATACATTTTAGATTAATTGTCTTTTCTATAAAATGTTATTCAATAAAATATATCTTCGATAAAATGTATTTTCGATGAAATTTCCAATTCGATCAAGGGGTTTTTGATCAATTTTGTGCCACCCATTTTGGTATTACTGTCGTGCAACTTTATAGCATTTAAGAATTTGGAGAAAATTGACAGAAAGTTAATATTTTTAATAATTATAAACAATATTTATTTTGTTATAAACAGTTTATTTTTAAGTTTTCACTAATAAATATCTTAATAGTATTAGTGATTATTTTTAGCTACACAGTGTTATGGGTTTATATTTTAGTTTGATGAACAATGTATTCTTAGCCTTTTGGAAACTTTTCGATTTACGAAGGGAATATATATGAATTAGCTATATTTGTATAAAACTATAAAAGGACACGCAAGGAAAACAAAATAAGGTTTCCTTTTAAAGATGCTGCAAAAAAATCACTTTATTTTATTGCAATACAATTCAAAATAGGAATTGCTACCGGGCGTGTTTCATGCATGGATGCATCTCGAGGATAGGAGTAAAGTAAATAGATGTACTATTAAAAGTATTATGACCTAACTCTATACCAGAATATATTTATCCAATCTTTCTCTACTTTGACAAATCTAAATAACAGAACTGGATTATCGCATCGGCAGCAATAAATTCAAAAAGTGTCCTCTTATGGTAGAAAGTAGATCAAGTAATTGTTGGCATTCTTTTTAGCATTGGAAATGTTTATGCTCGTACGTTGTATATGGGACCAAGTAAAAAATTGTTGTACTAGCAAAAAGTCATGTCCTCGACCCAGCAAGGTTATGTAGTTATTATATAGATGGAGAGTCGGGTCTGTCAATTAACGGATTAGGATGCGCTATGAAGGAACTCATTCCTATAAAAGTTTTGTCGTGAGCACTTCAGTAGTACTTTGGCTTATTTTACCTAGACTTTGGTGTCGTTTTCGAGTAACATAATAATCGGAATTCGACAAGTCTGTCTGTCGCTGACGGATTGAGATGCAACATATTTATAAATGCAAAAATTTCCTATGGTAATTAATTTCTGTAGGTATATTTTTGTATTTTTTATATTTTATTTCATAAAAGCAGAGATAAAAGCCAAAAGAGAAGTTTATTGTAGATATTTAAGCAAATGCGAGTCTTTGACTAAAAAAATAATGAAGTTGATCGATATTATCCATTTGAGTGTTATATTTTAAAAAAAGATATTATATTACATATTCCCAATTCATCGAAAAAAATATATCTGCAGTAAATCCCATAAAGAATAAATTACAGAAAGTGTTTTTTTAAAAATTCGAATAAACTAATTTAGATATAGATACATGCGCCTTTCTCACTAAAAAGTCTGTAGTAAACAAAAGGACACTTGAGTAAGGGCTGCTGCCCGAAACTCTTGTCGAAAGACTACTCCAGTAAAGATGGTTCCTTTGGGAACTTATGTCCCTAAGCACCTTAATTTGCAAAGTAAAGTTTTGTGTAGCGACTTGTGTGAAATTTTACCATGCTATTTAAATGTATAGTTTGGTTTTACTTTGAGACAAATAAGTATTTCCAATTTATATGACAATTCTTTTCATTTTCGTCCTAAATATATTTACTAAATATTTATCGTATATAGTTTAATTTTTCAATGATTTATTGTTAAATCCAAACCGGATAATCCAATAAGAAGTTCTCCATTTGTTATAAATCATAGGTTGTGTATTATAATTATCAATTTAGTCACAGACATAGTGTAGACCCGGCCTAACACATAAATTTTACTGACTATACAGAATTTATTTCGCAAAATAGAATTTCACGCTTTTGTGATCAACAGTTTCACTGTCTGTCACATCCAATAGCCCTTACAAAACGATTCGTAAATGTCTGCGGCCTGACAATTTTATCGGGAGATATTAAAAATAAAATAGCAAAGCAAACGAGTAGTTTTGTATGAAGTGTCAGGAATTGAAATGCCAGAAAGCGACAACTTTGCATCTATCAAAGGAAATTTTTTGAATTTTATCCGAAATTCGTTACCGAATGACAGTAACATAAATAATGAATGGTAAATCAGAGAAAAATAATGAGAATTTGCCGTTGAAAAATAAAATCTCGAAATGTTTAAATGAAGAAGTGCGATTAGTATTGTAAAAAAACCTTAATAAAATTCTCAGTTGTTTTATAAAATATGATCAGCATTAGGATTCTCATCTCTCAATTCGGCACGTGTTGAGACGACTATCTTCGTTCCACAGAATGCGATTCGTATGTCATGTCTCTCTCTCTCTCTCTCTCTAATCAATTCGTTACGTGTTGAGTACGCACATAAGAATGCCTGTCCAAAAGTGTAAAACTTCAACGTTCAACCAAAAATTGACTTTCCGCATATAATGGATTCTGACTAAACCCAATACAGCTACTAGTTATCCCATAAATTACTACTATTAGTAAAATCCTAATAAAAAACCCCAAAGTAAATTCACCAACAATAACTCAATAACCAACACTTGGCACAATTAATGACGTCATCGAATATCAAAAGTATTTCGCGACAACCACCTATTATCAAGCTTTTATTAAAAGTTCTTAACTCTAGGTGTAAAACTGGTTGCATACTCTTAAGTATCCATTTTCATAAAATAAATACGCTTAGTGACTTTTACAAAAGAAAAAGAAGAAGAAATTAAATAAATACAAAACAATAATAAGAATTCTACTCCGAGACGATTGGAATCTAAATTATTCGTTGGTAAATTGGAATACTTAGTAAACTATTTGGATATAAGTGAAATCCATTGTGGATATGTTGAGTAACGGTAAAATTAGTGGACTTTTCGTAGATCATTGGATTCGTTGAATCGACCATACTCAGTTGAACTCAAAAGAGAAATTCATGGATTACCACAAAAGCCACAAAAGCCACCAAAACAACATATAGTTGGAACCGCAATCGCTGTCCCAAATGAAACAGGACTCTTGGTTCAATTTACTACGATATGACTTCTATTACAATACCTATCGATGAATAATAACAAAAACTTAGCAAAAATGGTTAAAAAGGCATGGTGTTTCCCTACTAATCCCCGTAGCGACTAGCACAATCCGTGAATGGGATTGTCAATGCCTTCATCAGCACTAGAATCCAGAATTCTAGATCCAAGAGACACATCACTACACAAATATTAGAGGTATGTAACCCCTATTAATATTTAAAAGGTCATCTCAATAACAAACAGTAGTAAATAGTCGGAGGGTTAAAAATAACTTATTGCAAGACAATGATTAGGCCTTAACTCCTTCATTATTCGAGTCGAACCTCAAGGAAGCATGTGCTTGTGTACAAATAAGGGGTTAACATTTTGTTTATAGTTAAACACAGTTTAAAAATTAAAAAAAAAAGGTGGAATATAATGAATGCAATTGAAAATTTGGTTGAATTTAGAGGAAGAAAATTAATAATAAAAAAACGTACAGTCACAATGAATATCTATAAAGTTCGGCAGTCATCTTCATAAATAAAATTAATTAGATACCTCTCATCTTGCTAAATTTTCTAAATATTTTTAATTACCATGTTATTGCGATTATTTAAAACCATGTTTGGTAAATTTGTTTAAAATGGAATTAAATTAATTTTTCCTTTCATCTTTCGGCGGTTGAAATAACAGCGATGACAGATGACACTTGTCGGTGCTGGTATTACAATTTACTCCAGGTGTAATTCGAGTGAGTGGAGATGGATAGAAAATTAAGTTTGAAGGAATAAACGGTTATTTAGGTGATCGAAGGATTTTGAAAATGGAATGTGATTTTTTATGTTTAATTGTATGATTCATAATGTTGAGATGTTTTGAGGAAGTTATAATAAAGATTGAATAAAATTTGAAAGTTATTTAGTGTGGTATTTTAATTTTATTCTAAAAAACTTGTTTCTATATATATTTTTATATTTTTTAATACAATGTCAAGAAAAAACAACAATATTACTCACGTGATACTAATGTGCCAGCCCGGACTCTACAGAACGTTTTACAGGGAGTCAAAAATAGCACAACAGAACTAGCACTCCCCATAGGTGAATCTGGTGTTTAATCCTAAAGGATCAAAGTCACTCATTAAGCGTACTCATTTTTAGAGTGAGACAAAAAATAGAAACAAAAAACAGAAGCGAAACCAGAGAGTGCCATGGTTACAGAGGTAGGCTCCGATGAGTGAACACGAATTTAGGAGGAAATGGCTCTCTTGAGCTTATTTTGAGCGACTCGGACTGATTATCATAATTGAAGGTTAAATAAGAGGTCTGAAGTTGTATGAAATTATTCTCTTTTCAGTGTAATTTCAACATTTTCGTTAAAATCTAATATGTTAAAAATTTGTGTGTTCCAGATAACTAATAATTTGGAGTTTTTAGTTGGGCTAAAATTATGTTGGTTAAACCTCAGATGATTTCCAAATGCAGATTTGTCCGGCCTTGAAATTAATTTGAAAGATGTTACGATAAGCTAGTTTTTGAATTTTTTTGAATTTAATTTTGTTGATTGTTTGAATTAAATCAGGATCGTGTGCGTTGTTAAAAGGAATTTGTTAGAGTATATTTATTTCTTGAAAATAATTATGTTTATTTAATGGTATTGATAGAACTCTGTGAATGTAATAATAAAAATATGACATTTTTGTTGGTGAGGATGATTAGAAGAAAAGTGAATTACGTGGTCGATTCGAGTGGGTTTTCTATATATGCCAAATTCGAATTTGTTACCATGTCAGTTGACAAACAACTTTTTTTTTCTGATTTAAGAGTGAATTTTATATTAGGATGAATGATGTAAATTGAATTAGGAATACTTGAAGCTGTATTAACATCGCCTTCTATTAAGCAAAAGATATCATCGATATATTTGTGACCAATTAAAATATTTTTATGTTGTGGAATTATGTAACTAGTCTCTAAGTGGTAAATGAGAATAATTTCATATTTAAAGATGCAATTGTACAAGTACGTTTAATTTCTTACTCATCTTTAACTGACATAAAGTAATTACTCTAAACTTTTAATCTGTATTTTTTTTATAATTTCCAGTCGTTGAAATTTCTTAATAATCTGCGCATGCTTATCATTCACATTCACCATCTTGTTCAACTTAACAGAAGTCAAAACTCAAATTCCCGGTTTTTTAAGACACTCGATACGGTGGGGTTGCTTCCTGATTTCCAAGTTTCCTACAATTTTTAGTTTATTTTGTCCTCCTAGGGTTTTTCAACTGCAATCACTTGCATCAAATTTGTGTGCTGTAACTCATGTGACCTAAACATGGTTATTGACGTTGTTGACCTATAAACATTTTTTAATATCTTCAATGAGAACTATTTTCTTAATAAGGGTCACAGCTTATAAAGCCCTTTAGAGCGACTTCGTTTAGCTTCTTCGTCATTTACTACAAGTAGAACCATATTGGTGCCGATTACTCCAACTATTACTTAAATATCAAAATGATTTAATTTTCTCCACCTTATACTCAACATTTTAAGCCCATTTCTACACATTGATGGTCACCAAAGCTCTTAAGTTCACCGGTATTCGATCCTCGAAGTTAACTACCTATCTTCGGACTGTCACAAGAACCAAGGCTGTCTATTTGACTGATCAGATTTTTAGACCTGGGGATGGCTTTTAAGCCGAAACCAGTAGAATATTTAGTTTTAAATACAATTAAATTGTGTGGTGCTGATTTTCAGGATTTTTAAAACAGATTCGTATGGCCAAAACTGGTCTTGTACTTCTTTAGTGTGCTGATCATGAATTTAAAAAATTGACACTAAACACATTCGACTAAAGTTGTCAGATATCAGATATGTCACTGGCGTTCATTTGTTATTTTTTTAAAACATCCAGTATTTGCGAGGAGTTAACAATATTAATACTGATCTAGTCACAATTGTGTCACTATCGGACAAGCACCATCTTAAAATTAATCCAAAAAATAGAAATGTCGTCTTATTTTCCAATGATCTTCAAAACTTGCCTAATCTAAAAACTGAACTCAATAATCAAACTTTAGATGTTCAAGAATACTGCAAGAATTTGGGTTTAATCATAGATAAAATCGAGAAGGTTTATTATTTTTAAAAATTAATTTATTCTCACAGATCGAAACTGAAAATTAAAACTAAAAAACTACTACTACAGTCTTTAGTTCTGTCCCACTTTAACCACTGTATCTATGGCCCCTTTCTGCGCAAAGTATTTTTGTATTTCTTTTTATTATTCTACACTAAGTATTTATTTGTATGTTAATGTTTTTATATTATTTCTTTGCATTTTGTTACTGTACCATATATGCGAGAATCTTAAACTTTGTTTTATACATATATAAGTAGACATATTTTTGACATATTTTTAATTAAGCTTAGAATAGTTTAATGAAGGGTGGTGTGGAAGAATTGGTCTTATTGATCTAACACTATACCTTATATTTGAGGATTGTTGTTGTAGTAATGTAAACTTTATTATTGTACTACATATTTTTTTTTAATGACAAATAAAAATTATTATTAATATAAATACTGTTTCTTGTTACAAAAAATCCAACACAAATATAGCAACGATTGCTACTTTGTAACTTACTTACTTTTTTTAATTTGAAAAAGTAATAAAAAATAAAAGTACCTATGTCAATAAATCAGTTAAGGGCTTTTTTGATCACATAAATAAATAAGTAATAAGTAAGTGTAGCTAAAATTTACAATACGAGTTAATTTGTCTAAAACTTAAATTACAATAAGATATTGTACTTTTGAATAAGAAATTGCCTTAAAAGAAAGTTTTGGTTTCTGTTTCGGTTTCGGCTGAAATTAGGAAAGCAGCCGAAATTAGGTTTCGGCTTCTGTTTTGGGTATAAAACGTTGTTTCGGTCGGACACTAGAATATGATACGTTTTGTCATCATTAACAAATAATTGTTTAACGTTTTGTAAAGGAAAGATCTCTGGAAGGCCCACCAAAATAATAAAAGCTGTTAAGGATGTACAAATTTAGATGGTGTACAGGTCTCAATAAATTAATGACCAAAATAACAGCACAAACAGGTATGAACAGATTGAACAGTGACTCTCCTGCAAGTAAATGTCAAAAAGTATTGAAACAATATCTAACAATGCATCCTCTATATGATTCGGTACTGCAACAATTGTTTCGCCTTAATTTTGTTAAATGTATGGAATAGTACAAACGGTTCAATTTAAAATCATTTGTATGATCTCTATCGAATTTTACCGACACAGTTTTCACTTCTTTTTAGTTAAAAATAAATTACTTAGAATCTAACAAACTTTTAAAACTGACCAACATAAATCTGCTGATTTAGGAAATACGTAAAACACGATCCACTTTCCCCGTTTGTTTTTTTTTTTTTGAAATTACAATCGCGCAAAGTGTTTCGCCGGCTTATTATTTGTGACGCCGACGCTCGACTTACCGACGCTTAATTCTCACTAAATCCACATTTTTCGGCGAGAGAACCGCTCGAAATGGGCGGTAAACAAAACTCGGAATTAGGACGTACTTCTTTGATGATTTACTCGTATACGGAAAAAGTAAATGAGTTGTTAGCGGAGATAAATCACTTCGAAGCAGATTTTAAGTTTTTTTTTTTTTGGCAATTGCAACCAGCCAATTTTGAAAGAATGCGAGAGAGTGTTATGAATGTGGTTTTAATGAACTCTATTATGGATCCTGGATTGCATAATTCATTAGAAAATACACGTTAAGTTTGGCGTCAAGACTTCTGCCGGTTTGTTAGTTTATTTTTCAAATTATTTTTAATTGTAGTTTAAAATTCAATGTTGTCTATGGGGGAAGAGGTCAACAACCGATCACATTTTTATGTTAAAACAGACCCTTACTAACGAGTTATCGAAAAATAAACATAATTTGAGTTGAAATATAAATGTTTTGGGTTGGTACTTTAAGCTCTTCCACAGTATGACATTTATTACTTGACATTTTCGTTGTAAACAAAGTTTATTACATCGAAATAATACTGCAAAAAACAAATAATTTATTAATGATCGATTTCATAATGAAAATTTATATAAAACTATACAAACTGTTGACCTATTTTTGCAATGATCATAGTCGAAAATAGGAGAAATTTCCAACAAAATCTTCGAAAGACATGGTTAAAAATCATTTTCAAAATGAAATCAACCGATTAGTTCTTATAGATTTAATTAACAAATACGGGCACAAATGTAATTTATTTGTATTAGGTGAAATGGCTAAAAATGAAAATAATTTCTATGGTTTACCACCATACGAATGTGAGTTAACACACGATAAAGCTTTTGGGTACAAATTAATAATAAAATAGCAGCCAAAAATACTTTATTCAAGTTAAAAGACGTTAAAGCTCTTTTAATAGAGGCACTAACTAAAATACACTTAGAGCAGGAATATTAAGGATAATGTGTTAGGAGCCATTTTGTGCAACATTTATTGAATATTATTATGTGAAAAACGTCATGTCTTTGTTCTGGTTCTTCTTCATCCACATCGCACACTGACTTTAACCCTTTTTGCCCGTAACATTAATCATTTTTGCAGTGTAACCTTTTTTTTCTGAAATACCTCCCTAACTATGAGCTTACTTGTTGTCTAAATAAACTAGATCAGCATACCATATATTTCAGACTCAGCTATTTTATATATTAACCGACTTTAAAAAAGGAGGAGATTCTCAATTCGTCGCGATATTTTTTTTATGTATGTTTAGCGATAATTTTTTAACACGGTGTCCGATGTCAATAATTCTTTTTTTGTTAGAAAGGGGCTACTTCAGGGGTGGTCAAATATAAGTTTGGTTAAGATGTGGCGATGGCATCTGCACGTTTTTGAAGTCGGTTTTTTTTTTAATTTCTAATATGTCGTCAATTTAACTCATTTTTAGAAAGTGAACTTCATTATTTTTGCTGTGTGCTCATCATTCGGAAAAGTGTGAGCAACATGCACGATACACAGACTAACGGTATGTTCCTGCGCATGCAGCTGACTGACGGTGATGTCACGTGGAACATAGAAATATAAGCAATAAATGGGAGATAGTGTTTAAAATTCAATACTTTGCCAATTTTAGATTTTATGCAGTTACTTAAGCTTTATTCGTTATTTTGTAATATATTTGTTTACATATATAAAGGTTTAAGGTAAATAATAGTAATAAAAATATTAATTTTTCTTATAAATTATAGGTATTTTGTGACAAAATCCATAACCTGGCCACAAGATAAGTAAAAAATATAGACTAAAAATAAAAGTTTGACTCAAATTTGTACTTTCTGGGCGTGGTAGTTCTCTTGCAATATCTTTTCTTATTATGTGATATAAAAATAAGTGTGCAGTAACAAATTATTTATTTATAAAAAGTAAATTACTTTTTATTTGGTAAATTTAAACATTTTTTGGGACAGGAAACTACTGTTTTATCTGCTAAAATTTTAAAATACCGATTTATTTTCTTTGCTTAATGGGGCACCTGGTGAAATTCAGTTTTCTTTTCTTGCGTCTATTTTTAATAGGAATATCACAACTACTTCCCTCAAAGTAAATAGAGTAACTTCAATTAAGTTTGTCCTTTCTTCGATAAGAATTTACCCATTTTTTGTGGCATTCGGAAATATCTCCACCGCGCAGACCGGCATTTCAAACATTAATTTAGTTCTTCCCTGTTATATATAGGAAAATATAGTCACTACTAACACAAAACCAAATAAATTATTAAATTATTTTACACTATTCAATCGAAAAGTGTCAAAATAACTTGAAAGTTCGTCCCGCATTACGTCATGCGCGGTTTGGACGAATTTTGAATCGAAAGTCAGCATACCATTAGTATGTGTATCATGAGCAACATGTAATAAAGGAAGAATAATGTACAGATAATTTCGATTAAACACTCATGTCTGTTTTGTTATAAGTTTATAATTGATGATGGTTATTATTTTAGAAAGTTATGTTTATATCCTTTCTTTATAGAACTGCAATTAAAAATAAAATTGTCATTGTGTTTTGGTTAATTATAAGGTTAAGAACATCCTCAGCATATTAAATTTTTAGGTTTAAAAAACACCGTAATTAAAAATATAATACATCTTTCAATTTTTTTGGTAATGTATATTGACCTTTTTTGTGACATAAAATTTATTATTAAATCAAAAGTGTGCAAAAAGTCCAAGTTTTAGATAAATAAAGATTTTGTAAATAAATTGTTACTTTGGAGAAGGTTTCAGTTTGTAAGTATTATGACCTTACAACATACCTATTCTTTAGTTTTTTAATAAAAGCATGATAAACCTCTTTATTAAGATACATATCTTTCTAAATGACTTTAGGTAGTACAAAACACCCAGCTTGAATAATATACTGTATAATGAAGCTAGCTAAATAATAAGTTCTGAAAATCATACACATCTTTGTTATTCAGTCACATAAACTTCTGGAACGTGTGAGGAGAGTTAATCCATGGCACTTCAGCCTCATTAGGTCCATTGTGCATTCTCCTAAGTAGATAGTCACTTTCTAGCTCGTGAGCCAGTCTACAGATTTTATGTAGTTGACAACGTCGCCAAAAGATCCTTATATCGGCCAGTTTTAGCCAATTCTCGCCAAACACAAATCTTCTAATAAAAGGGAGCGTCGAACAATCTTAGAGGTTATGCTCGATGGTCTCTTTTTAGTTGCAGAATGCGGATTTTTACAGCCCTATGATAAGGAGATACATGACTAGTTAGAATGCCTGTGATCAGGCCTATATTCTGTCTAGTCATAGTCAAGTATTTGTTTGCTGTAGTGTTGTTAAAATAACTTAAAACTCTCTGGTAACTTTCAAGTTTCTTTTTTCACCCCTAAGATTGTCACTACCGATGTTGTCAGTCCAATAGAGGGTCAGGTCCAAAAGTATAAGGTTGGCTGCCTTCTTGACTAATGAATCAGTAGAACGGTTACCTTTCGATGTGTCGTGACTTTTGTCCCTTCTTTAAGCCTTGGTTTCTTTGAACACTCCGTTGCGGTGAGCGGACAGTCCGACTACCGCTGCAGCTATTTTCGCCCGAGGTGGTTTGTTAAAAAATATAGAAAATAAGACTTTCTTTATGTCTGTACGTGCTGTTTATGTATTATGAATGTAAACGAAAGGTACTAAAATGGATGCAAATAAATTGTTTGCGTTGTTATTATTGTTGGAAGAGGAAGAACAAGAGGAACTGGCAATTGCAACCGTAAAAGTTTTTAATAAGCCAGTGGATAAGTTGTTTTTGTGTCGTGCCTTTAATATTACTGTGCAGCGGAGGCTATTTGGAAATGAAACCAAATTAAGGGAGTATTTTATACTTTCTACAGATCTTTTTAAATTCGTGTTGTTTTATAAAGGACAACATTTCCAAGAAACCTACAAATAAAGTCATCTGTATGTGTGAATTTGTCTCTCATTGTTTTAAAAATAATAACAATATAATTATTTGTATTCACAAACTGTCTCCGTACACGACGACGATTCCGCTGATATCAAACTCAACAGATATGAACCGACTTAATGCGACAAATCAGCGGCATGACGCCGTTCTGCTCAGCTAAGCGGATTTAAGAAAACCATTCTCATTTAAATACTCTGGTTGGATAAAATCGTCAAAACGCGATGGTCGACGGACTGTCCGCTCACCGCGACGGAGTGTTCAAAGAAACCAAGGCTTAAGGTGACCACATTGTTGACGAATATTTCGGCCAAAGTGTCGTGACATTTTAGTACTAACCCTGAGTAAATTGGTGGTCTGTTCAGGATGAGTATTGCTTATCTACTATCAGTATAGATGAGCATGTTTTTTCCAGTAATACTTTTTCTGGAGTTTTATTTTACTGCTATGAGAATCCCCGTGATCTCGGTTTAAACTACACTCGCACTATTGCTCCTAACCCTTTTTATGTTTGGGTTTAAGGATCTGTAATATAGTCCACATCCTGAGCTTATTTTGTTTTAGAACCTTTGGTGTAGATATGAACCATACCTGCCATTTCCGACTCTTCTTTTTGTACTGTTATAATTTTGTATGGCTTATGGAACCTATATCTTGGTGAGATGGAGTCCATGTTTGCTTGAAGCAAGGCGTACACTGTTGTCATAAGCCAAACTCCCGTAATTGATAAATCACATATATTTAAAGTTATTTGACCATTCTGATACTATCATTTTTTCTTTATAATAAAAGTAAGTTTAAAATTAGTTATTTTTTCTTAATAACCTAAAATAATTTTTGAAATTTGTACATTTTTGTTATTGGGTCGTAGAAAAAAGATACTAACTCGAGTGAATTGTCCATATCCATTTTTTTTTTTTATCTTAAATGAGTTAATGACCTGATAAATATTAATAATTTAATTGTTACCAATATATGAGATAAATGGTGCAAAAATAAAACAAAATACTCTTATTTATATCATACTTTTATAAAATAAGAAGAATAACAATACTATCTTCGTCGTGCAAGAAACGGAGGAGTCCTTTATAATATAGGACGTTTGTTATATTTATCCATTTTAAGATTATCTTGAAGGTAATAATAATTTATCATATAATTAAATAACGCTTTACAGGGTTTTTATTAAACATACAACAAAAGTTCAAGAGGTTATTCCCTGATCTATCCTAAGAATATTTTGTCCTTTGATGATTTTTGATAATAACATTTTATGGCCAAAACTAACAGGATTCTTGTGTCCTACCTGGAGGTTGTCATTATCAACAGTTCTTGTAGATTAAAAAATTTTTGGTAATAAAATATTGTTATTGCCGAAAAAGTTTTTCGCCCTGTATCTTCTTAAAAATCATCAAAGGGCAAAATATTGTTAGAATGGTCCAGGGAATAACCCCTTTTAGCGTATGTTTAATAAACACCCTGTATATATTCTAAATCAAATTAAAATTGATTCTATCTTATTTTTCTAAAAAGTTAAGTGGCACACCCGGTAGCACTTCAGTTTCAATATAACAAATAAAATATTTCTGCTGAGTTTTATTTTAAATTCTTTTATATATACCAGTATATATTTTTGCTTGTTAGCAGTAGACCAACGTTCTATATATTTGTGTATTCTTTTACATAAGTACAGTAAAATTCCTAATTTAACGTTTATCTAAACACAACTGAAACTTTTAATGGCAAAACCATTAAAAACGTTAATTACAAAGAATTTCATTTAACGGGCAAGAAAACGTTCAAACAAATGCAACAAAATGTCGTAATTTTTTGATATTTTTATTAAACAAGTGAAACATATATTTGATTTAATTTACATAGTGTTCTACAAATCTTTATTTAATTGGATGCATTTGAAATTCTAGCGATCAAGAATAGTAGTTTGTGCAACAAGAGTTGTACAGTATATTTTTTCTACGACCCACTAACGGAAATCTACAAATTAAAAAAATATTTTAGACGAAATAACTAATTTTAAAATAATTTATGAATTTTACTGATTTTTAAAATAAAATAAACATGAAAAAAAAAAAAGAAAAAAAATTAGTCGCCAGCCGAGAATCGATCCCGGCTTTTCGCGTGGAAGTCAAGCACTATGTCCATGCCTCTACGGCCACTTTTACGATTTTGGTTTTAATACTCGTAATTAAAATAGTTTCATATAGTTTGATTAAAATTTAATTTTGTTTTTAAATACAGGGTGTCCCGAAATTAGACGGTCATATTTTAACAGCGTAATCTACATCCTAAAATAGGAGTAAAAGTTTATATAAACAATGGTCCGAAAACGTTTCTTTTTCGAGATACAGGGTATTAAAAGTGAAGTTTTGATGACACATTTTTGTAAATATTTTCTAAACGCTTAAAGATAACTAAATGAAATTTGGTACAAATGCTTACCTTTTTACGCTCTATGTAATGGACTAAATCTTAGTTTTTGATCATCTTCATAGATGGGTAAATTAGGGGGGGGCTTAAGGTAAAATTGCCCTAAGTTTTTTTGTTGTCAGTTTTTAACATTTTTGACTAAAAAATTTGGAAACCCAATGTTTTTTTTACAATAAAGCTACTCTTGCTGCATCTCGCTAGGACGCACCATTTTCAAGAGAAACGCATTTGAAAATTTCATGATAAATTTATATTATCTTATTCGAAAGTGCAAACAAAAATTAGTAGGCCTGGAATCCAATAGCTGCTTTTCAATTTTTTTGAGACGCTGTGATAAACAAAAATTGGCTGTCAATTGTGTAATTATTTGTACTTTTTTTGCGTGAAAGAAAAATACTTCTAATAAATGGAGAGATTTTCAAATAGAGAATTGGCAGATATTCATTTTGTATATGGTTTGTGTAATGGAAGGGCAAGAGCAGCGGTTCGAGCATACCGTAGACGGTTTCCTAACCGAAGAATTCCTGACTACCGTGTATTTATTAATACACATAGAAATTTGGTTGACCATGGTTCATTTCAACGTGATCGTGGACAAGGGAGACCACATGGGAACAACAATTTGGAACACGCCCTTAATTTATTTGAAGAGGACCCAAGAAGGAGTATTCGAACTGTTTCCACCCTTTCAGAAATACCACAAGCAATAGTAAGTAATAATTACTTCCCTTTTTCTTTATACTATTTTGTGATTCTTAGTTTTTATTGCTAAAATTTACAAGTACAAGTATTAGAAATTAAAAATTTAAACAAACCGACTTTAAAAACGTGCAGATGCCATCACCACATCTTAACCAAATTTATATGGGACTTCCCCAGAGGTATCCCCTTACTAACAAAAAAAATAATCATATAAATCGGACAAGGTGGTAAAGCATTATCGCTAAACATACATAAAAAATGAAGAGTTTGAGGATTTTCTCATGGACCCAATTATTAGATTTTGACAAAATTTATATTGGACCACTCCTGTAGTATTCCCTTTCTATAAAAATAAAATCATTGAAATCGGACACCGTGTTAAAGAATTATCGCTAAACATACATAAAAAAAATATCGCGACGAATTGAGAACCTCCTCCTTTTTTGAAGTCGGTTAAAAATAACACAAACAAGTTTCAGATTAAAGGCATTTTTAAATTTTTACTTTAGTTTCCTGGTTTTTTAAAAATAAGTTCATTCAGGTTGGAAGAATGTTAAGAATGCAGGGTATTCATCCCTATCATTATCAGCGTGTTCAAGCCTTAAGACCCCACGACTTTTTACCACGAATGGAGTTTAGTGAATGGATAAGAAACCATCAGGAACTGCTTCTTTTTATTATGTGGAGCGACGAGGCTACATTTAATAGAGATGGTGTTTTTAATATTTACAATCACCATTTTTATTCACAAGAAAATCCTCGGGTGGTGCGACGTCGATGTTTTCAAGATAGATTTTCTATTGTTTGGGCGGCAATAATCAATGACAGATTAATTGGGCCGATTGAAATTCCTGCTCGGTTAAATGTAATTGAGTATCTGAATGTTTTACAAACCCACCTCGAACCCATTCTGGATAATCTCCCACTAAATATTCGACATCAATGTCTGCACTTTCAGCACGACGGAGCGCCAGCTTATTATGGCGTTAATGTGAGAAATTGGCTAAATGAAAGATTTCCGGGTAGATGGATAGGAAGAGGTGGTCCCATACCGTGGCCACCTCGATCTCCGGATTTAAATCCAATAGATTATTACTTTTGGGGTCGTATAAATAATATGGTATACGCTACAGAAGTTGACAGTGCGGAACAGTTGCGTGAAAGGATACGTTTGGCAGGGAATGAAATACGGCAAAATAATTTTGAAGTAATGCGAGCTTCACATGCAATTACCCGTAGAGCCGAAATGTGCCTTCGTCAGCAAGGCAACGTTTTTGAACACTTACTTTAAATGTTGTATAAATTGATATTTTTAGTAGAATTTTTGTTATTTTTAATAGAATTTTTGTTATTTTTAGTAGAATTTTTAGTAGTATAGACAAAAACAATTTTTGAGAATCATTTGTTTATCGTCGTCATTTTGACCTATTTTAAGTCATCCTTAGGAAAATAAAAGTAGATACTTCACGTTAAAAAGCTTAAAATTATTATCAAATAGCATTTGCAATAATTAAAAGTAGGTAACTAATTTTTCTTCTCTAACTCAGTCAAACTTCATATTTTCAAGAAATTACCAGCTATTCTTAATTTCAAATACAGTTTTGCTATAATTTTACGATATTTAACGTATCTGACGTATTTTTACCATCCTAAGGATTACCCTAAAAGAGTTTAGACGTCGGCAGTTAAAGAAATAAATTCTCATCAATCATTTTATTGGGCAAAAGCCAACCAAACCATTAAAAAAAACAATTGATTAGTTTAAGTTTAAATACTATTTAGTTTTACCATTTAATGTTTCTTTATAAAATAAACATTAAATTAAAGCTAAATACATTTCTTTAGTCACCGGTTTTCCAAACCTGAAAAAAAATTCTGATTCCACAGACCTGCTAATTATTGTTTGCACTTTCGAATAAAATAATATGAACTTATCAAAAAATTTTCAAATGCTTTTTTCTTGAAAATGGTGCGTCCTAGCGAGATGCAACAAGAGTAGCTTTATTGTAAAAAAAACATTGGGTTTCCAAATTTTTTAGTCAAAAATGTTAAAAACTGACAACAAAAAAACTTAGGGCAATTTTACCTTAAGCCCCCTCCCTAATTTACCCATCTATGAAGATGATCAAAAACTAAGATTAAGTCCATTACATAGAGCGTAAAAAGGTAAGCATTTGTACTAAATTTAATTTAGTTATCTTTAAGCGTTTAGAAAATATTTACAAAAATGTGTCATCAGGACTTCACTTTAAACACACTGTATCTCGGAAAAGAAACGTTTTCGGACCTATGTTTATATGAACTTTTACTCCTATTTTAGGATTTAGATTACGCTGTTAAAATATGACCGTCTAATTTCGGGACACCCTGTATAATTAAAATAAAAATATAAATGCTATTATTTATGATTATGTATCGATTCTACACAAAAATAACTCATTTTAATCTATATTTAATCTTCATAATTAAAAAATATACTAACAATTAGTTTGACAGGATTGTCACTTATTTAAAATTTTAAAAAATAATAATAGTAAATATGATCTGTGATTGGTGGATTTAATTTTTTTGCAGTGTTCTCACTACCTAGAATGGATATTAAATATATTCGTTCAGTTGAATGCAATGACATACTTTTTCGTTTTGTAGTCTGTGCGTAGATAAGCTAATATCCATGTGGGTGTAGAAAAAGTAATATATATGCAGTAGGGTGGCGCAAAAAAACAGACTATTTTTTTTTTGAGTCTCGAGTGAAAAAATGTTAGTTTTTGATGTTTTAAGAGGCCTCTCCAAAGGACAGCTCAAAAAAAATTTTTTTAGAGGTCGCTCCAAATTTTTTTAAATTTCAAAAATCGTCAAAAATCGATTTTTTTTTAATTTTTTTTCTCGGTACGGTATAATTTTACAGACAAAAAAAATAAGTTTCTGAAAATTTCAATTCAAAATTTAAGTTTTAAAAGGTTGCTCATAATTTTTTTAAATTTATCAGTGCATTATTTTAGATTTTTTCGAGCGACCTTTTAATATTCAAATTAAAATTCCATACATTTTATCTTTCTTATTTAGTGCAATAATCGATAGAAATACACCACGAGATGAACTAAAAGTCAAGCACAATATAGAAAACATAATTTTTTTTAATTCAGTAATTTTATTTAATCAACTATAAAATTTTAACAATATTTCAATGAACTTTGTTATTAATTCTGAAACAAAATTTTAAATTATAACAGATTTCAACTTTAGGTAAATTAATATCATATATTATTTATATTATTTATATCATTAATTATTAAAATTATTTAATATCATATTATTTATTTAAAGTTCGTATTAAATTCATTTTACTTGCATTGGGATATAACTTACGATTTTCTTCGACAACTTGTAGTACTCTCTGTAGCTCATCTTCATTTTTTACAAATTCTAGATACTCCTGCATCAATGAAACACCACGCTCAGCAGTGTCATTAACTATATGTAATGCACGAACCATATTCAAACTCCTTAAGTAGGACTGATTCGAATTCCAGGTTGCAGGATGTGTTTCTAAGAACTCGTCACTCAAGTTTAAGACTTCGAAGAAATATCGTGTATTTTGATTCACGAAATGATGAATTTCCTAATTCATGATATCACTCTCTTTTATTTGGATACGGTTCAATGGCTGCTGTCCAGATTGTGTTTTTAAAGCTGACACCATTTTAATCTTTCCTTCAATTGAGATTTCAGAGTCAAAAAATGCCAATCCAATTAAATAGTCACTAATGTACCATAAATGTCGAGAAAAACTTTTTAGTGCGGCTGAACCTAACTTTTGATTTTGTTCTTTAAATTGGACCAGATCTTTTAATAATTGTAAATCAATTCTCAAGCCAATAGTAGGAATTTGGCAAAGAAACCAGGCTTTCAGATACATTTTAATTACAAATGCGTTAAACTCTTCAAGCTCTTTCAAGATTACTTTAGAAACATTAAATTGACTCCGGAAAAGATATATTTTTAAACAATAAATTATTTTGGACATCCACCTAGCTCGATGATATGCCCCTGGCTTATTTATTGAAAGATTAGTAGGATCACCAAGATAAATCAGGGATAATGTCAATAACTCTTTATAATCGTCTCTTGGATGTTGATTTGTTAATTGACCAAAGATAAATTCTTTAATTCCCACTTGATCTACAATGTTCCCACACTCAATTTTTTTTTATTAAGCTTTGGCCATTCTTTCTTGAAACGCTCAAATAATTTTATCTGAGGACCACTAGTTACAGATTCTAATTGTGAAGAAAACTGTTGCTGTTAAAATCAGTTCCAACATATGATGCCTACAAGCAAAATAAAGCATTTTCTTTTTCAACATTGTTTCTAAATGAACAGCAGCTCCTTCATGTAGTCCTGTGTTACTTGCAGTCGTGTCAAAGCATAGTGACCGAACTCGATCAGAAATATTCCACTCCAAAAGTGTATTGTAAATAGCTGTCGCTTAATTAATACCTGATGATCCATCAATTATAGGAATATCCAAAAGTTTTGCTACTCCTTCTCCTGTAACTAATACTGATAACCTATCTTCAGCTTGGGACGATGTTGACGTTCTCATTAATTTTGAAACCCAGTGCACGGTGAGACATGTATCTGGTTTGAATGAATCTTTTATATATTTACAGGTATCTGCTCGATGTTTTTGGCGTTTTTATTCGATCTAACATACTTGACAATGCTGGGGTTATAATATTTTTTTTGCGTGGTTCAGTTAGTTTTCTTTTTTTAGGAGGGGAAGGATAAAATTCGTGTGATAACACACTACAACCTGATGCATTACTTTTTTGAGACAATAGTACAGGTGGTTCCGAATTACTTGATGACAAAGCCTTTTTAGAGTGTGTAACAGATTCCGTTGTTAAATTATTTACTTTTGTTTGAAGTTTACATTCAAACATATCATCTAAACATTTTAGAAAAGCATTCTCGTTTTCACGCTGGACGTTTGTAAGCCTCAAACGATTCTTTTTCAATTTTTGCCAAGTGTCGAATATTTTTTTAATTTTTTTCTTTAATATGAAAGTCCTTGATAATTGATCCCAGCATTGTTGAATTTGTTGAGTAGTCAATTTCAAAGCGTCTGCAATTGTCAATTTATTCTCGTAGTGATGAAATAAGAAAAAGCTGAGTACTTTCCGACGAGAAGGAATTCTAGTAGTTATTAACTGTTTTTGATATTCGCCAATTAACCATTCACCTGGGCCAGATGGTTTTGTTGATCTCAATTGTCGTTTGGAGTACATTTTTAGTCTACAAAAAAATAATACATGAAAAACATAGTCAAAAACCAAAATATTGAAATATTTCAGATAAAAATTCTGAATAAAAAATAAATGTTTATAAAACAATTAGATACATTAAAATTTATTGAGGTTAGGACAAAAAAATGACAGAAACAACATAAAAATAATGGAACATACCTGTGCGTTAAACTAATATTTCAAACATTGTATCATTGAAAAAAATCACGAACTGACGAATAATTATATTTTAATTAACTGTTATTATCTATGAGATCCTTTACTCGGAGTGAGAAGTAAACAGAAAGTCATGATTAATTGTTTACAAACAAGTCCTGTACTCAGAAGTAAAGTGAAAAACGCGCTGGTCTAATATGGTGTCAAAATAGAGAACTAATAATTTCGCTGCGTCGGTAGTAGAAATTTCTATCTCAACGAAATGAAACCAGTAATTTTAGATTATTTAATACAAAACTAATCATAATTAAACGAAATATTAAGAACTGAGGAAAAACAATCAAAAAAAATATGTTTTCTATATTGTGGTTGATTTTTAGATGACCTCGTGGTGTATTTTTATCGATTATTGTACTAAATAAAAAAAAAATGCATGGAATTTTAATGTGAATATTAAAAGGTCGCTCGAAAAAATCTAAAGTAATGCACTGATAAATAAAAAAAAATTATGAGCGACCTTCCAAAATTTAAATTTTAATCAGAAAAAAAAAATCGATTTTTGAAGATTTTTGAAATTTAAAAAAATTTGGAGCGACCTCTAAAAAAATTTTTTTTGAGCTGTCCTTTGGAGAGGCCTCTTAAAACATCAAAAACAAACATTTTTTCACTCGAGACTCAAAAAAAAAATAGTCGGTTTTTTGCGCCACCCTAATATGCAGGAATAACAAATACGATGCCATTTGGAATGGAGCAGGCAGGTGTCTGTCAATGGAGCGACAGCAGAGGCATTAAAATATCTTATACAGTATGTCGCTAATGTATGGAATAAATTCATTATTTCTAAAATAATCGACTTTTAAAAAAAATCCAAAAACAGGTCAATTTTAATTTTTGAATCGTCATCACATGATGTAGATGTAACGAACATTACGTCACCAATATTACCGTGGTGACGTAATCGGCAATTTTTTTAAATGCAACCATGTGTCTCAAAACACCTCATTGGAAAGGTCTTCTAATCGTCTTTACAACGATGTAATTATTTGAATATTTATTTCTACAGGGTCGACCAAAAAGTTTTGGTCCAAAAAGTAACGATACGGAATATATGAGCTTTGGCGTGGTTGTCAAATACTGCCGAATTTACCGTTTCAAGGAATAAGATACTCTAAAAAATATACCAAAGGTCCAGAACGAAAATCTGATTAAAAATAAAATATAGTTATTAATACACCACACATTATTAAGTGTTTCAGAAATATTTCATACGTTCCAAAGATATAACAATGCATTCAGAAGTTTTTGAAATATTTCAGTTAAATATTTCAATGAAAATGTTTCTGTTCTGGAACATGGTATACATGTTACACAAAAGGTTACTAAATGGGTTATATTGTAAAAGGCCAACACATAATAAAGAATTTCTGATTTGTAAGAAGAAGATGTGATATGTAGTTATTTTATTTCATCCATGGCAGATTTCATACCATATCCAGCCAGAGAAAACCCTATATTCTAAATAATTATAGATTTGAGTTGTCGGTTTTTACAATTTCCTTTTTTTTTTTTAATTATTTATGCTTTGTGCTGTTGTTATATGAGAAGCAGAATATGTCTTTAAAAATTGAGCTGAGTACTACAGAAATAATGCATGTTTAGGTTAGATTTATTTACTTTATCTCATTTTTGAGACGTGTGACGACATTTGGTTTATCAAATTTATAGCCAGTTTTACTCTTATTTTTATTTAAATATAACCTACATTTGCTGACCCTCCACCAATTTTATTTATTAGTTCTACAGCTGATTGAAAAGCGGATTGTTTGTTTTATTATAGTTAATTTAAAACAATCATAATAAAACTATTTTTAAATCAAATAATTTGTATAAATCTTTTTTAATTACCTATAAGTAATTTGTTTCAGATTAGTGCATTTTTAAGAATTGATGGAAATAAAGCGATTCGCCAGCATTGGGACTGTGCCAGTAAAAGTAACATCCAAGTTATTTAACATTTCTAGAATAACGTAACGTATTAAGGAACATCGTCGATGTACCCTGGTACTGCCGCAATACTGATCTTCATGGGGACCTTAAAGCCGTACTGCTTCAACATAGAAGTCTTGAGATTATCCAGCTCCTCAATAATACCAATCTTATAAGAAGACTCAAGAGAACCAAGCATTTTGAGTTAATTCAGTGATGTTTGATTAAAGCAGAGTATAGTGCGTTAAGTGTTATACGTTAACGCTAGTATAACTAAATATTTAGACTAAGGTACATTAGTGAGTAAAATCTTAGTTGATGAACTTTTTCATCCCTATATAAGTTAGGTTAGAATAAAATTTCTGATTGATTTTATGCTATGTTATGTTGGGAATGGGGTGTTAATACACTACGACCTAAAAGATCTATTGTGCCCTATTCTGTCGCCAATGCACTAAGAAAATGTCTCAATGCCTATAACGGCCTTTCCAATCCTATTTTCTCAAGGAAGTGTAGGATTTGAAGTGGCTTCAAGTTAGGTAAATCTCCCTCTTCTATTTGATATCTTTCTAGATATAGTGCCCTTGGATTTTCGGGTGCTACACATTTAGTTACGATGTGAATGGAGGTTTCGTCCTCCTCCTCACAAAATATGCACTCACTATCCTCTACTACTCTCAGTTTACTTAGGTGTCCTTTTAGTCGGCAATTCCCGGTAAGGATCCCTGTTACAATACGTAGCCTGTTCTTGCTCAGACAGATGCAGGCTTCCGATCTTTTCTGATCCTAATGATCAGATTGTAATAATCGTAAATGTTTTTTTACTTGTGCATTTATTAAAAAAACCAATTTGTTTCAGATTAGTGCATTTAAAGAAATTGATGTTTAAAAACTATTTATTTATTTGTTTGTTTGTTAAGAATCAATGTTAGAGTTTTGTGTATTTTAAATAAACAAGTATGTTTTTAAATGACTTTTTTCTAGTCTAATAATATTTTAGAAAACAAAAACTAGAATATATTTCTGAAATATTACTATTTAATATTTCTAAAAGATTTCAAATGTTCATTTCAAATATATGAAATATATTTACAGGACATTTTTTCGTTTCAGGCATATTTCAGAAATGTTTCTAAGATGTTTCGTCATATTTATACAACATTACAAATGCTTCAATGTAACATTTTGAAAAATTTCCGAAATGTGTTTGTGCTGTATGGGGTATTGCCGTTTAAGTATTTTTTTGTTCTTTTAATTACAAGTAAACGCTTTTGATGGTTTGCCTGCGTTAGTTTATAGTACATATTGCTTATAACGATTAAACGGATTGCTTTATTTTTTTTCCAAATTGTTTGTTATAGATGTACTAAAATCAAATTTTCGCTCTATTGATTAATAGTTTCGAAAAAAGAAAAGAGCTTTACTCATATATCGATTTTTCGGAATACCAGTTAACAATACTTAGATACGAAATTTCACTAAAAACTGTTTGATGATACCTACATAAAAGTTATTTTTCTATTTTTGCCGACTTATCTAGTATTGGCTGGGAACACTCTATTATTATCAGTTAAGCTTATACCCCAATAATTAATTGACAGAAGTTGCTATTTGCTATTGTATAATTTTTTTTGGGAACTTGAAAATTCCCAAGGGGGGCAACTGCCCCCTTTGCCTCCCCTGCCGGTTCCCATCGATTCACTTTTAGTTAGACTGTCTGAACCTTAGATTAAAGAAACCGAAGATTTAACATGGTCAAATGCGCACACTGCCCTTTTCCCCCTCAATTCCCACTACCAAGTTCCACCAATTAAAGAGAATAAGTGAAGTCTTCCCCTGCCACCACCCATCCTCGACAACAAGTTGCAGACGGATAACGTGTGTATCGCCATTTTTCTGCTGTCCATGAAATTACTAGATATTGTTTACTGTATTGTTAAGTGAGTTTATTTTTGACAAAAAATGCCAAGGTATATAATAAGGGACTGTTATTACCATGCAAGCGCAAATTATTTGAGAGACAAGAAGTCTGTTCACTTATTTAGGTAAGTTTTTAATATTTTATTTTGTTATGACAAGTAGCCATGTTTATTTTGAGTGAAACTAAGAGAGATACACCAGGTCAGGAGTCAGGACTGTAAATAATAAATTGTAATAACTGAAATTTCTGAAATTATTGTTTAAAATTATCAGTTTTAAAGTTTATTTAAATGTTTTTTGAACGCAGAAATAAACATAATCTATTTTAGTTTCCAAACAAATAAAGAAAGGCGAGAGACATGGTTCTTGGCTATTATGAAATACATAAAGATCCTCGTATTTGTCATTTGCATTTTACTAATAATTCTTTGGACAGAGAAAAATCACCATTTAAAATTGATTTGAAGGGAAATGCTGTACCTACTGAGGTAGAAATAACAATTTGTAACATTATATAAAAATTGTTTACCACTTTATCGTTATTGGAGTCTTAAAACTGTATAATTTTTTCCAGAATTTACCAACCTTATAACATAAGGTGGCAAATGAAAAAAGTAATGTAGAAATATTTTGGCTAAAAACATGTAGGTACCGGCCAATTTAAAAAAAAAAACAAATTTTGATAAATTTGAAAAACTGGATATTTTTATTTTTTTGTGCGTTTGAAGGGGAACATCTTTTAATCATATCTTTAACTGGCATACGTGATGGCCCTCTACTCCGTTACTCTAACCAATGCAATTTAAATAAGGAAAGTACCAAAAGTATGATACATCATTGAAAAGATAATTTTAAGGAGAATTCAGTAATATGACTATTCAATGTGTTACTTTTGATTTTAGCGCCCTCTGGCAGTATAAAAAATTGTTACCTTACCTACTATAAAATGTAGCATTTAATTTGAAAACTAATTTTAATAATAATTTAATGTACACTATAACAAAACATAATTAAATAAAACAAGACTTATTAAATAATTGCAGAGTTCACAAGTTAAGAAATACAAACTTTATTGCAATCAACCAATATAAAAAATTTACGCTACGCACTAAATTCGTAATAAAATTAGCTTTCAAATGAAGTCCCACACTTTACTGTAGGTAACAGTTTTTATCCCGGCAGAAGGCGCTAAAATCAAAAGTAAAGCAATAAATAGTCATATAATTACTAAATTCTCCTTAAAATTGGGTTGTCAGTGATATATCATACTTGGCACTTTCCCCATATAAATTGCATTAATTGGAGTAATGGAGTGGAGGGTAATGACGTATGACAGTTAATGATATGATAAAAAGATGCCTTCCTTCAAACTAAAATCGACGTGTCCCAGCGTTTTTAAGATCCACGATATTAATGCCCAAAACCCCAATGTCAAGTTTTCGTTGGGCCATCCTGTAAATAAATTTTAGATCGAAAATAAATTTTGTCAGAATTTATAATTTACAAATAAATAAAATTATGTACCAATGTTCTTTTATTATTCCTATTACAGTTCATCAAATTTCTAGAGGCTTTCGACGGCTAGACAGAGAAAGCACTACTGACAGGCATCCCGACGGATTTACGCAATGAAAGTACACTCTGTGCATCAAGTATTTCACTATTTCATTCAGACGTAAATGTCAGATGTAAATTTCGCTAAAACATTTCTTTTATTTTCGTTTGTGTTTTTTGCTCATTACAGTTTAATAGAACCTAAGTATGGAGTATAATAGCAAATTAAGAGGCCGCGTGATTAACAGTCAATCTCGCGAAATAATAGCCAATGTTATAGAGTTTATGAGAAGAGAAGGAAACTTTAATTCACCTTCAATACCATTTAAAAATGTAAATGATCGTGTTGCTGCTGCCACAGGAGTATCTAAAAACACTGTCGTCCGCATTTCTGGAGAGAAAAAAAGAATCGATAACCGTGAGATATCGGAATTTTCATCACCAAGAAAAACCATTAAAAAACCAAAAACAGTTAATGATATAGATGCAGTTGCACAAGAATCAAATTTTATTTTTTTATTAGATAGCTATTTTTGTTTCTGAGTTGTGTTCATTTACAGGCTCAATTTTTTTCCGTTTCTCCTTTTTGATTTTATATGGGGTTTCAAGTTGTTTTTGACTTATTTCGACGTAAATCACAACAACACACTTTTTTAATAAAGCAAACAAGTGTTAAGAGGTATATGTACGTGTAAACTACAATTACAAAAAATTGATATGAAACCCATGAAACCACCAACAAAAATGTAAAGCTAGCTTCCGTACTAGAACATGGTGTCATTCGTCGAGATAATTTATCGTTTCGTTTAATAGATCAAGAAATGTAAATATTCCCCTGTTATTTTTTATAAAATTATAAGAGAAATAAATTTTTTTCTAAATAGTATAGTTTATTATTTTGTAGAAAAACAAAATTTCGAAAATTTCAGTAATGTTTCAGAAACAACCGTTATTAATAATAGGTACCATTTTCCTTAATAAGGTAGAAATAAAATATAAACTATTTCCACGATTTACAAAGGCCTACAAAAAAATTATAGGTATTTTCCGCTATCCTATAAAATTTATATTTTCTGACTCAATTTCAAAAGGGTGAAGGAATTCCAAAACACCTTTTATGGCATAATAATTATTTTCAATTCTACATACTATCTTTAGCTGCTTTTAAAAACGTTCTAAGAAAGTCCAGTTAGACCAATTTAATCCCTAAACTATTCCACACTTTTAAAATTTAATTACCTAAAAATATTAAAAACTATTTAAAATAACTTGTTCAGCAGACTGTACAATAGCTATCTTAGTCACACGTAGCGCGTTCTCTGTCTGGGAGTCGAACACCTCTAGAAATTTGATGAACTGTAATTCAAAAAATCAATCACTGCTGTTATTTATCCTGAGTACGTATCTGTTAAGTTTCCCCACTTACTAGTTCCGGCTGAAAATAATTGGCAGCCTCTGCGCAGCTCTTTGTAATATGCATGTTCTATCTTCGGTTTCTTTAATCTAAGGTCTGAACGGAAAGTCATTTTTACTTGTTTGAATTTAATTTTGGAAATATAATAATTTGATGAAATAATCGAGTTTTCTTTTCTTATGGTGCTTAAAACCTATTGTCATGCACAAAACTAGATTAAACAGGTGTGATAAACTATTATTTATTTTCTTCTATGAAATATAGTCGCGTCATTTTTCACACAAAAAATTTCAAATATTATATGTTTTCAATATTTCCAGTGATATCTTAAGCATTAAAAGTAAGTTCTCTACACAAGCGAACCCCTAAAAGAATATTCTAGCTTTGTTTTCACAAACAATATAAAAATTTAAAACGAATAAAACGGAATACATACGCAAATTGCGAACCGACTGACTCTATCTAGCATTCCTCGCTAGTGTTTCAATTTATTCACTATAAAACTCTAGAAAACCCGCTTTCCTTATTTTATCTACTTGAAAATTGCTTTTCGTTGCATATTGTTGTGCTAACAAGAGTATTATATTGATTTTATTTTCTGATACTATGTGCGCTTGTTAGTTTTGCGGTTAAGGAATATCATGCGTCTACAATCAATTAAAAGGAACACTGAAGGAAAATATGAAAACCATGTAGCTTTGTGTACATAATGACAATGAAAATGGAATTTTTTATTACTATTTAATTAATTTATGTCATAATTGTTTCGTAATTTATCGTATAAAGTGATAACAAATTGAAATTGATTGTACTTGGAGTAATTAAATTGCACGAAGAGTTTGTCAGAAAGTCATGACAAATGTATTAATACAATGCAGCTATTTGACTATTTCCTTGTGTGGTTTAAAAAGCAAAATATATTAAAATTTATTAACATCGTAAGTGGTTTACCGAATAGTCAAATGCAAGAAACCAAATACTGATAACCACTTCAGAACCTCCATAGTACATATCAAAGTTTACAAGTATCGACTTGTAAAGACAGACTAGTAAACGTCCTGGGATAAATATTGCCAGTTAATTAGACAAAAAAAATTCTTACTTGTCTTCTTAGTAGGAAGTCTTGTCTTGCTCTAATCCCTTAAGTCTCTTTTTGCTCTATTTAGGCCTCTTACAGCCTCAATTTTTCCAAATTTGGGATAGCCATGTGTATGTTTATGTATTAAAGATGGAAAAAGACAAAACACTTACCAGAATCTCTTATCCACTAGGGATAAAACTACTGAATTACAACCTTGAAGGAATCAAAACGAACTGAACATTTTAGGAGGTTGCGTTGTTGCAGAAACAACTAACTGACAAAGCTAACGTGAAGTCATACGACTGTATAGCTAGTACATCAGTAGGAGGTCTACCATCTCAATGGAAAAAATTATTCAGATTGGAAATTCTGGATCAAACATTTTTTGATTGATTCGGGTTTGTAGAGAAGTATAGAGTATCCAGAAGGTACAACCGTTGATAACGATTTAGATAATAAAGCACTAGCAAAAATTAATTTATCAATTAAGTCAAATGAGATGTGCGAAACTAAAGAAGCTACAATGGTAAGAGAAGCATGGCTAAATTTGCAAAAGACTTTTGAAGACTGTAATATTATTAGGCGTATTGGTCTATATTCGTCCATTTTTAAAACTAGATTTGAAGATTTCAGTTCACTAAATGAGTAAATTGAGAGGACTGTCAGTATTTCTGAACAACTTGAAAGTATTGGAAAACCGTTGGAAAATGAAGTCGTAGGACGTATTATTCTTGGAGGACTGCCTGAGAAGTTCCAACCTTTAATATTGGGAATTCAGGGTTCCAATCAGAAGATAACAGTAGAATTTACTAAATCAAGATAATGTTTCAAACACGTACACCAAATCTTCTGAAAATGCTTTCACAATAAAAGACAATCAAAAGAAGAAATCAATCAAAGTTCCTCGCTGCTATGGGTGTAATGAGTTAGGTCATAAAAAGCATGATTGCCCAAATCAGAAAAAAAAGCATTACTTTAATTCTAAACAAAAGAAAGACGGAAGAGCATTTTATGGAAATCTAGATGTAGGAGAAGATAGAAGTTCCAGTACCGTTTGGTTTTTAGATTTAGGGGCCACCACACATCTAACGAGTAATAAAAATTTTGAGGCTGATACCAATCAACATGTATCAATTGCAAAAGTTATTGTGTCATGGAAAAGGAAATAATGAAATACCTTTAATCACAGATATGGTTGTTATAGTTAAAGATGTCTGCTATGTTCCAGAATTAAAAATTAACCTATTATCCGTTGATCAGATGGTTAAGAAAGGAAATGTACTAGTTTTTGATGAAAATGATTGCAAAATTTTAGATAATAATGTCCAAATAGATTCAGAAGAATTTATTGGAACTGCAACTAATATAAATGGCATGTTTAGATTAAATATGTCCACACATTTCCAAGCTATGGCTGTTTTGGAATTACATAATCTATGGCATCGTCGATTAGGCCATCCAAATAGAATCCCGATGAATCTTATAAAAAATAGATTAGTAACAGGGGTTAATTTCATGTTGAAAACCAATGCTAATAAATGTTTCGAGTATTTGAAAGGAAAACAACAGAGAATTCCTTTTAAGAAAACAGGTGGCAAAAGAGCCAAAAGAAGTTTTACAGTTAGTGCACTCTGACCTTTGCGGACCCATGCAGACAACTTCTATTGGAGGTGCTCTTTACTTTTTAACCTTTATAGATGATTAAAGTAGATACCCTACTGTATATTTTTTAAAAGCGAAAAATGAAAGTTTAGGCTTCTTTAAAGAATACAAAGCCTTAGTTGAAAACAAAATGAATACGAAAATTAAGATTATTCGTACTGATAACGGTAAAGAATATGTAACTAGAGATTTTAAGATATTTTTAAGGCAGAATGGAATTCAACAACAAACTACGATTTCATACACGCCAGAACAAAATGGGGTAGCAGGGAAGCGTAATCGAACTCTAGTCTAAAAGGCAAGATCAATGCTATTTGATTCAGAGTTGGGAACTGAATACTGGGCAGAGGCAATAAATACTACAAATTATTTAAAAAATAGATCCACAACTAAAGCGATTTTTAAAAGCACTTCGGAAGAAATATGGAGTGGAGAAAAACCTGATTTATCGCATTTGAAAATTTTTGGTTGTAGAGCTATGAATCATATTGCTAAAGAAAAACGTCGAAAGCGGGACTCTAAGTCAGAAAAGGGTATTTTTGTCGGCTATTGTGAAGATGGCAAAGGATACCGTTTAATAAAACCTAAGAATAAATTGCTAGTTAAAGCCCGTTATGTAGTATTCTTTGAAAACCGTCCAAATACAGACTCTACTTTTAAAAATTCTAAAAACTTAGATGAGTTCACGAAAGAAAGAGACTTTTTCCAACCTGATGTTTAATATCAATCAGTAATTTAAGAGATTGCAGTTGCAGGAGAGGAAACAGAAGTTGAGGAGAAAAATGATACTCAAGACAAGGATGAAGAAAATCAAGATGAAAAACCTTGGTAAGGCACATTATTGTTTGGGAATGAGAATTGTGAAGGAGGGAGATGGTTCAGTTACCTTTGACTAAGATAAATATATAACTGATATACTGGAAAGATTTAAAATGAATAATATGTCACCGAAAAATGATGAAAGAAAGAAAATGGAGAATATTCCATATCGTAAAGCAGTTGGTAGTCTACTTTATGCTTCAAATAGAACTCGCCCTGATATAGCACATGCTGTAGGTGTTGTGAGTTGTTATTGCAGTAATCCAGGAAAAGCACATTGGTGAGCTGTGAAATGTATCATAAGATATTTAAAATCAACCAAATATAAGAAATTAGTATTTAGGAGGGATGATAAAGCTCTAACATGTTTTTCGGACTCTGACTGGGCCAATGATAGAGACGACCGTCGTTCCACTACGGGCTTTATTTTTCTGTTGTCCGGTTGAGCAGTTTCTTGGAATTCAAAGAAACAACAAACAGTTGCTCTGACTACATTGGAAGCTGAGTATATGGCATTGAGTAGTGCAACTGAGAAACTCATATGGTTGAAAGGTCTGCAAGAGGAAATAATCCCAAATTCACTGAAGTGTATTACACTCTACTGCGACAATCAAGGATTAATAAAATTTTCAGAGAATTCAGTTATTTCCCAGAGATCTAAACACAGATATAAGGCAGAGACCTGAAGTTAGAGTATAAAAGTTCAAAAGAGAACTTAGCAGATTTTTTGACCAAAAGTTTATCAAAACAAAGTTTAAACATGTGCGCAACAGGTATTGGACTACATGGTGCACAAGAAGAGAATATCTAGAATAAACATAAAGTAGAGGTGTTAGAATATTATGTTTATCATAGTATGTTATATAGTTTAAATGTTTTATATATAATGGTTGTCATATTTTGATATTTAAGTTGATTGTCATTTTTCTTTTAAATAAAGTTCACATTTATAATATTTGTCTCCACATCTAAGGTCTCCACCATTAATTCCTTTAAACAGCATTGCACAAGATACTCTGCTAACAAAAACGTCACATGATAAAATATCGATACTAAAAAAATAAATGAGCCTACATTACAAAGTTAAATAAAGTTTGCCAAGCAAAATAGAGACTAGAACTGAGCAATGAACAGTTTGAACGATTTAAATTTAAAAAAGAATTTTAATTTTTACAGGTGCTGCCATCCAGTGGGGAGTGGTCAAAACTAGTACTTTAATGAATTCAAAAATTATTTTTACAATAAATAACGAAAACTCACCACCAGGTGAAACTACGAAAGGTTTTCTTTTTAAATTGAAACATTACAAAAAACTGAAAAAATGTGGGGACATAAGGCGAAAAATTGACAAAAAATTAATAGTTTCAGTTTAAAATAATATTTGTTTATATAAACCTATGAACAATTTACTAATTTAGGAATTGGTACAACTGTGACAGTGAAATGGCAGATCTAACAAATTTTGAAAATTTGATATTTGACAATACTCTGGGAAAAAATTAAATTTAAAGAAAAGACTAATAACGAACAGGGCAATTAATAATCAGAGAAATAAAAGATGAAAAAATGAAGAACAAAAGTTGTATTCTATTTAAAGCAATGTAGAGAAAATAGAAGAGGATACATATTGGATCTGTGCATTCAAGCATCCTCCGGGGGAGACTTTAAGATGTCTCATTATATTATTTCTAGGTTCTCAAAGCTATTTAGAGAAGATCTATTAAAGATGTTGTGTAACATTTTAAAATCTGTTGAAGAATCAGTCATGTCCTCTGTCAATCAGATAGTTGGCAAAATGAGAAAAAACACTATTGTTTTGGTTCAGACATCTAGTGTTCTTCTTCAGTCGTGTTTTGAAATTACGAAAAGTTCTACCTATGTAGTAAGAATTGCAAATGTTACAGTTTAATTTGTAGATTCCGGATAAATCTAAGATGTCAATTTTATCTTTATTTCTAATAAAAAGCTTGAATAGAATTGGAACTCTTAAAGGAAAGGCTGGACACTTTATAAGAAATGTCATCTATAAAGTAAAGAGATACATACATCAATTTTTCCGTTTCCAAAAATACCCGATGAAATAAGACAACATTGAAAACCCGCTCTATAGGGTCGCCTATGGTTGGACCAAAATATTCCAGAAGGTACTAAAAGTGGGGCAAAACTCTCAGACTTCGATTTTGGCAAATGGTTATAGTGGAAGGACGTCTACAATTTTCGTAGCAAGTTCTGGCAATAATATTCGAGAAACTTTAATATTATGTATAAATAGACAACTGTTGTTGTTATAGTCAGTTTATAGGTAGATATCGATGTGTCATGATATAATGTTGTCAATTATAAAATTATTGTTTAAGATAAATTAGGTAGTTTAATTTGTAAATAAATTAGTGAATATAGTGTAAATAAATTTAATAAAAAACAGTTTAAAATAAACGTTATACTATTATGCAGGGGCGGCTCGTAAACAAAATTTTGGGGGTTCACAGTAGCAGAATATAGATCTCGGTACAGATATAGGTAAAAACTGTCAGTGTTTTAGAAAGGTATATTATAAACTTTCCAAAACACTGAAAGTTTTTTTCATACATCTGTACTGATACCTATATTCTGTCACAGTGAACCACCCCACGAGCCGCCACTGCTACTATGTACTATCATAGGAAAATAACTCAGGCGAGCATAGAAAAAATATTTCTTAGATAAATTCACGAATCCTTTTCGTAATAATATTGAGATAAATGCACAAAATCAATCGCACATACAATACTCATTACTTTCAGCTACCTTTTATTGTGACTGTTGCCATTTGCTGTTCCGTTTTTGATATTTTTATAGGAATAACAGTTGTTGACTTTTTTCTGTAATTGGAAGTAAGGACAAAAACCCCTTAAATTACAGTGGCATATAAAAACTTTTACATGATTAGTTATTTAGAACTTCCAATTTGAACACGACGCGACTGAAGAGCACATCTTCGGGTATCTCTTTTATCCACATTGTTAAAAACGTGCAACGTTTAAAGTAGGCTAATTGAGTGAGTTAAGTGGATGGAAACGTTGACGTTCTATTTTTCCGCCAGGGAAAATACCAAGTTAAAAGCTTTGTTGTTATGAAAAGTTCAAAAATGAAAGGTAGATAATTTTATTCAGAGGGAATAGTGAATGTAGGGCGATTTTACAGTTCGTTGACAATCGTTATTTGTACACAGGGTATACAGGGTAAATTTTAAGTTGATACTTTTTTAACTGTGTAAGGAAGTCATTAAAATAACTTTTTCGAACCTTAAAAAAACTCAAAAGAGAAAGTAACCTCAGTATGTCAGCCTAAAATTTATGCAATCTTGCAATGTACAAAAACAAACAAAAGGAAAGCTACCGAAAATGAGCAGATACATATAAGTTATGTCAGTCAGTCAGGTGGCGGTCCTGAAGGCTATATTGAATCAGAAAATGATATTGAGGTTGCATCAAAGAAGTGAAAAATCTAGTTAAAGTGCCGGGAAATCAAAAGTAAAAAAGGCTGACGAACTTACAAAAATAAGGTAAGAATTAACATCGGAACCAGATGTAAAGCCAGACGTAAAAATCGTTTCAAAAGTTTTTATAAGTATTATCTATCTTCTTAATTTTCTCCGAGACCATTCGTATTGTTTTTAGATAAATCTAGAATGACGTCACGATGATTACTGCTCAACCTAAGATCATTGCAAAGCCACGCTGGATCTATGAGATTTGATATCGCCCCTTTCTATCACGGCATTTGAACTACGCTAGTTGGGCTAATTTGTTAATTTAACTAGATCTAAATATACCTTATACTTTTATCGATATCAACTAAAATTATCTGATTACCGCACCTGCTTTGTGATATGTTTGTTGGTGGCTCCAAACTGGAAACAAACTGGTAAGGACGTAACCATACGAGTGTCCAAGTTTGAAAAATTCCAAGAACACAAATTCAAGAAATATTACTCTACGAACACAAGTCGTAGTTCGAGATACTTTTAAGTATCAGTCCGAGTACAATTTTAACACGAATAAATTATCCTGAACATCGAGGTACTGAGATCTCTAAATCTAGGGGAGTAATATATAAACTCCAGTAAAAGGGAAATGATTTAGGGTCCGTTTACAATTATAAGAACACCGCTACGTCATAACCAATACTTCGAATTTCGAATACATATTATCTATAAATATCAATAACTAACAACTAAATAAGTTATTAGGTATAAAACAATATTTCCTATATTCCAATAATATTAACACTCCAACTAAACCCCCAGTAGGCGGCAATAACCAAATAATTACTGATGACGTAGCTGTGTTTTTCTAAATTGTATTCGGACCCTCACTTGTAACTTTTTCGTATTTTATTCATTATATGCATCTATGTTAAGATTTTTGCCTTTTCATCTTGTTTTTAGAATAATTTAATGAAGCAAATACGTCTAAATTAAACAGAACATAGGTTGAGTTGTTTTTTAAGTTTTAAAAAAGTTGATGTAGCACAATACATTTATTTACTCTTATTTTGATATCTTATTATATCTTGATAGTATTTTGATGTAATTTAAGCAAATTTTGTTAATAAGAAGAGGTCAATTTACTCCTGAACTTACTTGCAAGGTTCAATTCTGAGAATTAACATAACATCGAATCAGTAAAACCGTTAGAGTACCAAAAATTACAGTATGAGATTTCATAAAAGACTAAGCTCGGAGAAAACACAATAATTATTTGGAGAATGATAAAAAACAAGTACATGGGAAAATCTTCATAGGAATACCATGTTACTATGAATAAGAAGCAGTTAAAAACAAGTACTGGGCTCATGTTGAACATATGAGCATGCACTAATAAAGGGACACCTGAACAAACCAGGCGTGTAAAACGGAAAACGTATTGAGCCCAATATTGTAAACTGCGAAATATTGAATAGCAAAATACAGGCAGTTTTTAGACAACCACCCGTTGATCCCATAGCATATAGAATATTCGGTTAAACCTGTACAAACTGGTACAAGGAACAAAGCTGACAGAGTTAGTATGAAATGATATAAGGCAAAACACAATAAGCTATTAAGCTCAGAAGAAAAAGGGATATGGAAGAAAAAAGGAATTTTTTTCTTCAGTTATGTATTTGAAAAGGTTAGGTGTTAAAAATATAAAAAGTCCCTGAATCTGGCTACGAGGTTGAGGAGATAAGAATTAAAAATACTCCAATATTGACTGGTCCTGTTTCTACCGAAAAGGGCAGCTCATCACAAAAAAATTACTTTTTGTCTAATAAAAGCAAATTTGCTACGAAATTATTTGTATTCCTTTTTTTTTCCTATTCCTGATATATTATTTTTTATGAGATTCATTCATCTGTCTATATCTGTAACGTGTAAAGGGTATAGGGATCCAACGGCACTCAGGCCTCCCTAGGCTCATTGTTCATCCTTCTAATTTGATAGGCACCTCCTAGCTCGTGAGTCAGCCTGCATATTTGATGTAGGCTGAGGTGCTCATAATACAGTCTGTGTTAACCAATTCTAGTTAAACACAAATTTTTTAATAAATGAGAGCGTCCGACAATAGGATGTGCTGGATGGTTTCATATTCTTCTTGTTTTATCCCATCTTTCCTTGAATTTTACAAGCAAATAGTCTTTTTATAGATCTGTCACTACTGATGTCAGTCCAATAGAAGGGCTAAGTCCAAATAGTATTTGGTTGGCTGTCTTCTTGGCTAGTCAAGATGGATCAAAGGTACGTCACATCGAAACTTAACCACATTGTTGATTGAATACTTCGGCCAAAACTTTGTAACATTTTAGTGCTAACCTAAGCAAATTCATGATCTGATTAGGACGAGTAGTGCTTGTCTCCTACCTTTATAGATGAGCGTGTTTTTTCCAGTGATATTGTGTCTGTTAACTTATTTTACTGCTATCAGAATCCTCGTGAGCTCGGTAAGTTTCATTCATGTTCATCTATTTAAAAAAAAGTCATGATGGGTTCCTGAACGAAATGGAACTGTTCCTGTTACATTAAGTCGTTCTTCTTCTTCTTCTTCTTCTTCTTCTTTTTCTTCTTCTTCTTCTTCTTCTTCTTCTTCTTCTTCTTCTTCTTCTTCTTCTTCTTCTTCTTCTTCTTCTTCTTCTTCTTCTTCTTCTTCTTCTTCTTCTTCTTCTTCTTCTTCTTCTTCTTCTTCTTCTTCTTCTTCTTCTTTCTTCTTCTTCTTCTTCTTCTTCTTCTTCTTCTTCTTCTTCTTCTTTTACCATTTAGTCCTAGGAAATTTTGTTATCTTTCGTTAGACAAGGACTGTTTTTTCACAACTAGCCACCGTTTTCGAGATAGAAAAGAAAAATGAAACCTGCTCCTTGTATCTAGTATTTTTAAGACCTAACCAGTTCGAATAAAATCCTGAAGAAAAAGTTATTTTTTCTTTCATATATTCTATAATCCCTTTATAGATTTGACAAAGCGTAGGAACAACCATACATAAAAAATCCGCGCTTTTTGTGGAAATCTGTCTTGCTTGGCAACGTCTTAATACCTCGAATATCAGGGAGCTTTAAGAATCTTGCGTTTCAGAAATTAATTTACGATTTTGGCGCAGACAAATTTAATGAAGGTACAACAAAAATGCCACAATGCTAATATTGCCGCTGGTGATGCGTGACGAATCATTGGATACATAATTATGATCCAAAAAGAAGCAGTATTCTGTGGTATTTTCAAATTTTCTTCCTTCGAAAGTAAGAACATTTCGGGGTGTTGCAAGAAAAGAGAAAGTTTTTTTATATATGTGTTTCTGAAGCATTTATTCGTTTTAACAGAAAATTGTCAAAATTACGGTGGAACTTACTGGCGTGAATGCTTTTTCGCACTTTTCTGCCAGAACATTAGATTTTTGACCTCAATAGCAGACTTATTAATTAGAAGTGAGGGTATCCATATGTAAGTGATTGGGATTGAGTACGAGAGTTGTAAAGAAACGTCATTTATTTATCGCAAAGTCGATTAAATGGTTAATAAATTCGTACTCAGAATTATTAAACTAAGCAAAAAATAATATTTATTATAAAATGTCAAATTTTTGACTACCTATCTATTATTGTTTTTAACTTACAGAAAGCAAATTAATGAAATACATAGGACGTTCATTTGACGAATATAATGTAACTTTAGGTGTTCCGCAAGATTTAAACTTAGGACTATTACTTTTGTTATGTCACCATTGGCGCTGTAACGTCATAGAGCTAAATTTCATCCACCCTATCCATTTTTTAAATTCAATGATATCACAGCGCAGGTGATGACGTCACTGATCTGAAGTATACATCATATAATAGTACCTACTATGCATAAAAACGTTTAATTAATTATTATTTCACATCACGTTGTTATGTTGTAACTTTTGTTTATCCTCTTGTTTTCATCTATGGGACCTTAGACTAGGTATTAAAGAAAGGACGCGTAACAAGTATATCGAGAACACGTAGTATTCTGTGCCGATTATCTACTGGCCGCCATTATTTTGGTGCTTAGCAGTTCGGTGATAACAAAGTTTTTGTTCGTCTTTATTTCTGATTTTTGAATTAAACGACATTTAATAATTGGTTTATTACAATGGTTTATTGTGTGGGATATCAGTATAAAAGTTTTAGCGACAAGAAATAAGCAGATATTACGTTTCACAGGTAAATGATAAACATCAATCGTTTTTACTATATATATTCTTATAGTTTTCATTTCATTTGGTGTTATACAACTAGGTATTTACATATTGTACATGTCTCACTCCAGAGCAATAAATTTTACCCACCAAGCTTGTTCATTTTATGCCTTTCATTGATATAGACCTTTTCATCATGTGATGAGCGCAAGCGCAGCCGCCATGTTAAAATAGTGCCAATTCAAAAGTTTCGTACTGTTTTGATCAACAATGGCTGGAAAATCAATATTATCTCTACATACAGATCAATCATTAGAAAAAATCGTTGATGGTGATTTACATTTTTATAACTCTGTGGAAGCACATAGTTGTGAGCAATTAAAAAGGTTCTTAAAGTGACGTGGATGTTCGGAACAAGGAAAAAAAGTGTGGTGATTGAGAGGTTAGGTTTCAATACATATTAACTTTGTAAAAAAAATTAATGTAAACAAATAATAATTATAACTCTATTCTAATTAATTAGGTATGCCAACCAATATTAGTACTTGCAATAACACTTTAACATGAAAGTTAATCACGAGTATAATTAATAAGATAAATTATTAAAAATTTTTGAAGGATCAACATGACATTTTTAATAATATTACTGTGTATACTGAAGTAGTATTTAATATTAAAAAATATTGTGTAATACCAGACAAGGATTTTCTTCTGTTGAACCACTTTCTCCATGAAAATGTAGTGAAAAAATATAAGTATCTTTAGTAAAATCATCTATCAATCGATCGAAAACCTTTGTCACTTCGACCACATTTTTTCACTTATAATGCTCATTTTGAACATGTTTTAATATGTATTTTGCCTAATGATTTGATTGTTTTTTTACGATATTGCAGGCAAGTCTTTTTATAAAATAACAATTTATACCGTGTGTCACTTTTACATACTCATAACAATACCGTTTAGTTTTCATTTCCGTAAAGATAACCTAATTAGTTGATTGCAAAAATTGATTTTTCAATTAAGACACTTATTACTTTACTTTTTTTATCCCATTTTTAAACGAATACACTTAAAATTAATATTTATCGATTATAATTTTTTTCACGTGGACATTTTAACATGCTTCTTTACAAAAAACAGTACGAAAAAGATGGCTAATACTAACGCATGCGTACAAAAAAGAATGTGCTGAAGAGGCCTATTGCAATACTCTAAAACAGTTCGGATTAAACCATTGTACAAACATGTTATCAGTCCTCTTTTTATTACCTAGTCTAAATAAGGGACAGATACTTAACCTCTTATACCCAGCTTAGAAACGTTTACTTTTGTGATAAAACAATTTAAATGTTCCGGTGATATTATATTGCTATTAATGGGAGTTATATAATTTAACATCCTACAAATGTTTGTCAAAGAAAGTAACAAAAAGAAGTACAGAAGATATTTATGATACTGCTAATGCAAGTATTGCTATTTACATGAATCTTCAGTTGTAGATATATACGTCAAATTTTAATGAATATGATCTTAAAATGTAAATATCTATGGGATATTTTAGTATTGCTTTAAAAGCATATCAAGTCCCTATAAAAAAACGTTACAAAAAAAGACTAGTAATGTTTTATGTTTAGTGGATACTGAAGGTCTCCTTGAGATTTTCCAAGTTTCAAATAAAAATGTTCCTGAGCAACAGCCTGTAAAAATCTAAGAACACCCTGTATTTTTGCATAAAATCACAATATTTTTTTTTTTAATTTGTCTTAGCCTTTCTTGTATTGCCAGTAGGGTATATGTGACTTCTTGTATTCAAAAGTTGGAGAGACGTTAATGAGTCTCTGGAGACTCGAAAACAAAGGACTGACGTAGTTTGACAGCTAACTTTCTGGTCCAGTTGCCTTGTATTTACACTACTATTGCCCTCTTAGTCTTAAAGGGTTTATCAACAAATTATAATTTTAAACAATTTCTTAATATATCTCCAGTTCAACCGATTAATTAGTTAAAGTTAAAATATTCTAACGCCGACAGCTTCAACAATACATAATAGACATAATAACAACCTGTTGCTCGTGTGAAAAATAATAGTTCAAAATACCGTAATAGTGCTTTTAAAGCCGTTCGTATAAAAACATAACCTTACATCTCCCAAAAACTCAACTTAACGATTAAGTGTACTCATAAGATTTATTTTTATCGGAAAAATGTTCACAATTTAGCACCTAAACATTGTCAAAAAAATCACGCGTTCCAATTGTGTCGCGACCCGTCAGAAACTAGGATATGCCCGGCGAATGGCGCCGCGGCGCCTAGCGTCGGCGCGAATTTCGACGTCTCCATGGATACATGCCGGAGCGGCACACTACGTGTATAGTGGAAGTGGAGAGCCACCTTTTAAATTCGCTCTACGGTCTCTGGATCCGTTTTGGCAGTTACGCGGGTTTAGAGGATCGATTACGGGGAGAAAAAGGCGACAAGCGTGGAAGGCGGTCAGTGGGTCGCAGATGGTCACTGGAACACCAATAAAGTGGGATGTAAAACTAAAATAATTTAGTGTTTAAGATCTGAAGGGTATACACGTTTTTTCATTACATTGATATGGAGAAAAACACTCGTATAATCGTGATTAAGAAATTATAAAAATAATTATGTAACAAGGGGAGTGTGGAAAAATTAACAAAAAATTGAATGAATGGATGGACCCCGCATTTTTTACATATATTTTGGTTACTGTCACAATTTGTTTCAATATGTTTTAATTGCAGGTATTACCACTTACAACTAATGATATAAACACCTTTAATTAATGTATTCAGAGTATGTTACTTTTCAGGTCATGATGGGCAACTTTCTTATGGACCTCAGATTTGCAGCTCTACAGGGTGAGCTTTTAGAGGGAGTCAAAAGTAAGAAGTGTAGAATTAATGTCAGGTGTAAATGGAGAACATTGGAGAAAATTCATTGATCATGTTAGGAAGGTGAACAATTCATTTTGGAAAGTGGATATAACAAATGAATAACTTAATAGACTTTATAATAAAAACTTTAGAAAAAATTCAAGAAAAGTAAAATTAACCGAACACCCGATCGGCAAAACAGTGGCATCCGGTATACAACTATTTTATTAATCTTGTCAATATGTCTTATACAAATTATTAATATACAATTAAAAATAACCCTTAAAATTGATAAAAATATTATCCTATGAAGGCGATCAGATCCTAACTTGCTTTTACATATGAAATATCATAAATGCACTAACTAACATATGCTATAAGCAAATATTCTTTCGGTTCCGTTGAACGGGATAAAATTAACCCTTAAAATTAAAAAAATAATTATCCTATGAAGGCGATTAGAACCCAACTAGCTTTAATATTTAAAAAATCAACATAGGACTTACTAACATTCAATTTAAACAAAAATCCCTTCAAACCCGGGTAAAATTAACCCTAAAACTTCAAAATAAATATTTACCCAATGAAGACTAAATCCCAACTTTCTTTAATATTTAAAAATATCAATATTAGACTTACTAACATACAATTTAAACAAAAATCACTTCGTACCCGTCAAAGACGCTAAAATTAACCCTTAAAAATTTTAAAAGTAATTACTTTATCAATGCAATAAATATTATACTTATATTTAAATTAAATAATAATAAATACTCTAAGCAACAAACGTTTTAAGCAAAAATCCCTTCGGTCTCGTATAACAAGGTGAAATTAACTGTTAAAATTGATAATAAATATTTAACCTACGATGGGTATCAAATTCCAAATTAATTTTACATTCATAAAGTAAAAACACACTAACATAAACTGTAAGCAAAAATCTTTTGGGGTCCGTCAAACAAGGTGAAATTAACACTTATAAATAAAAATAAATATTTATTGTTTTACATTTGAAAAATGATAAATACACTTAAAAAAGAACACTGTGAGCGAAAATGCCTTCGGACTTGTCAAACAGGGTGAAATAAACCCTTAAACTTTAAAATAAATAATTATCCCATAAATACGATCAGATCTTAACTTTATTTTTCTACACCCGTATTATAATAATGCACTTATGTGCCCATAATCCGTTTCATAATGATACCCATTATGATACAGATTTTTCATTACGATACAGATTTTTAATCAATAGAAACCTACAATTTTTCAATCAAGCATGCTGTTTGACGTTTGTCCTAGGTTCCTATGTAATTATTTTAGTTGTCAAAACGTATTAAATTTTCGTAGGTAGCTAAACTTCGATAATTATAATATTAAAATGTCTGATATTAGCGATATAGAAGACTCCTCCACACATATCGGAGAAAGCAGAAAATACAGTACAAAATATTTTACCGCAAAAATCTAGGGAAATACCAATACCTGAAGTAATACCATTAATTACAATTTTGTAGAATTTTTTATAGAAATACGAGTAATTACTGTTATTGTGTTCAATACCAATATAAATATAATATTTATAGGTCTTGATTATTTATCGGGTGTAGAAAAAATAGCGTATGCAACTCTCATGTAATGGTTATTAAAACACTCGCATAAACCATACGAAACTCGCCTTTGGCTCGTTTCGTATCCCGGTTAATGCTCGTGTATTAATAACCATCATTACATGATCGTTGCATAATATACTATTTTACATTTAAAAAATCATTATTACACTCACCAAAGTACACTGTAAGCGAAAATCCCTTCGGACTCGTCAAACAGGGTGAAATTTAAACTTCAAAATAAATAATTACCCAATGAAGACGATTCTATCTTAGTTTTAAATGCTTACAGTGTACTTTGGTGAGTATATTTATGATTTATCTATTAATTATTTTTTAAATGTAAAACAAAGATGAAATCTCATCATTTTCCTTGAATAATTGTTTATTTTGAAGTTTAAGGGTTAATTTCACCCTGTTTGACGAGTCTCCAAGGGATTTTCGCTAAAAATTTACTTTTATGAGTGTTTTTATGATTTTTTAAATGTAAAATTAAGTTGAGATCTGATCGTCTTCATTGGATAATTATTTATTTTTGATTTTAAGGATTAATTTTAGCCTGTTTAACGGGTCCTAAGGGATTTTCGCTAACAGTGTACTTTGGTGAGTATATTTTTGATTTTTTAAATGTAAAACCAAGTTATGATCTGAACGTCTTCATTAGGTAATTATTTATTTTAAAGTTTAAGGGTTAATTTCACCCTCTTTGATGGACCTAAAGGGTTTTTTTCTAACAGCGTACTTTGGTGACTGTATGTATGATTTTTTAAAACTGAAAGCAAGTCGGAATCTCATCATCTTCTTTGGGTAATTGTTTATTTTGGATTTTAAGGGTTAATTTCACACTATTTGACGATTCCGAAGGGATTTTCGCTCACAGTGTACTTTGGTAAATGGATTTATGATTTTTTAAATGCAAAATTAATTTGAAAATAATTTTCGCTTACACTGTACTTTGGTGAGTGTATTAATGATTTTTTAAATGTAAAACCAAGTTGGGATCTGATCGTCTTCATTATGTAATTATTTATTTTGAAGTTTAAAGGTTAATTTTACGCTGTTTGACGGTTCTCAAGAGATTTTCACTAACAGTGTACTATGATGAGTGTATTTATGATTTTCTAAGTTGCAAACTAAACTCTTCATTGGGTAATTATGTATTTTGAAGTTTAAGGGTTAATTTCACCTTCTTTGATGGGTTCGAAGGGATTTTCGCTAACAGTGTCTTATGGTGAGTGTATTTATGATTTTCTATGTTTTAAACCAAGTTAAGATCTGATCGTCTTCATTGATTAATTATTTATTTTGTAGTTTAAGGGTTATTTCACCCTGTTTGACGGGTTCGACGGAATTTTGGCATACAGTGTACTTTGGTGAGTGTGTTTATGATTTTTTAAATGTAAAATGAAGTTGAAATCTGATCGTTTTCGTTGGGTAATTATTTTTTTTTAAGTTTAAGGGTTAATTTTACCCTGTTTGACGGGTCCGAAGGGATTTTTGTTAACAGTGTACTTTAGTGAGTATATTTATAATTTTTTAAATGTTAAACATTCATACAGTAATTATTTTTAAAATTTTTAAGGGATAATTTTACCCTGTTTGACGGGTACGAAGTGAGGTTTGTTTAAATTGTATGTTAGTAAGTCTAATATTGATTTTTTAAATATTAAAGCAAGTTGGGATCTAATCGCTTTCATAGGATAAATATGTTTTGAATTTTAGGGGATTCATTTTACCCCGTTCGATTAACCCGAAGGAAGATTACGTTAGTAAATGTATTTATAATTTTTTATATATAAAAGTAATTTGGGATCTGATTGCCATCCAGGGTTCTAGACCTCCAAATTGACATTAAAAATCCCAAAAAAACCGAAACCTTACAATAAAAATCCGCTAAAAAATACAAAAAGTACACAATTTAAAATACAATATTTACTTAAACCAAAAGTTTACAAAAACTGGTTTAAAAACCCCCCAAATATTATTAATTTAATAAAAAAATCCAAAAATAAACATTGACACAACAATCATATTTATATGTACAGTAAAAAATAATTAAAATTTAAAGGTCAATGGCTTGAATATTTCTGGGTATGGGTCAACTGCATTCGCCAAATTGGGACGAAATTTTTTAAATTTTAAGAATTGTGGATTATTTCAGATTAGGATTTAACGATTTTTCCATAAAACACCAATTACCAGTTTTTCGCCCTGGTGCTAAATTAAGTACCCCACAAAATACCCCCGAAAAAAGTTCTGTCCAAATCCCCCAAATTTGAGGAAAATCACCCTATATGGAAATTTTGTCACCATCATACATTATGCACAATGGGCCTAGTGAGGCCCAAGTAACGTGAGTTAACCTATCCTCCACACGTTACAGATACGATGCGTAACAAATGATCAGATACATAAGAAGGAGACAGAATCTGAAGGGACCAAGCACAATTATACCGCACATTCTTAAACAAAATGGCGTTGTACCAAAGAAAAAGACGACATCTTTGCTGCACACTTAACCAACGTATTTCAAACTGAACAAGAAACTCTTGATGAAAAAGTGGAAGAAATCGACGCAGCATGCCAAATGTCTCCTCTACCTTTCAAAATGTTTTGTTCCTTTAGAAGTTAAGAAAGAAATAAATTTAACATACAAAGATCACCAGGATATGACTTAGTCCCGTTCCAAATATTAAAACAACTGTCTTGTAAAGTTATCACCCTCCTGACAATTATATTTAGTCGTATGCGGAGTTTATCCCATTTTTCCATAATAAGGAAATTTTCTGAAATTATGATTTCCAAACCAGAAAAACAGCATAATGAAATCACATCTTATCGGCCCATTAGCCTGTTCTCAACTATAGGCAAAATTTTTGAAAGATTGCTGCTGCGAACGATCTACGCAGACAACAATTATCTAATACTACTACCACAACACTAGTTTGACTTTCGACAAGATCATTCAATCACCCAACAAAATATAAAAAATGAAATATCAAAAAGTCTCGAAGAAAAGAATACTGCAATGTTGTATTCTTAGATAAACTTCCAATCGTTCGACAAAATTTGGCACAGAGGCTTGCAATATAAATCCAGCAATTACTTACTTTTATTCAAACCCTACCTCTCAAATAGGATACTTCTCTGAATTTAATAACCAGCATTTCAAGCCGCTGCAATTTTTTTTTTATTTAAAATTTACAATAATAATAATAATAATAATAATAATAATAATAATAATAATAATAATAAATCGTCTTTATTAGAGGAAAATAATGTATATATGTATACAAAGTTTTTTTTACAAGGGAATATAAAAAAAGAATACTGATGCAATTAGTGGCGAAGTCTAGCTGTAATAGCTACTCCTACTTGACCACTAAAACACCAATGTATAAAAACAAAAACAAATAAAAACAAACAAAAACAAAAAAATATATTTGCAATGAAGCAAAAATTTCAATAATTAATTTTTGTTTTTTTTAATTTTTTTTTATATGAAGCTAAAAAATAGTATTCAAAAATGTAATCAAAGTAAAAAACTGAAAAGGTCAATTAAATCTAAGCTCAAACAAAATTTTGAACGTAATATTTTTTAAAGTATTTTTTGAATAAATTTATGTTTAATTTTTTTAATTCTAAAGGAAGAGAGTTGTACAATTTAATAGAATTATATACATAACTTCTTTTAAATAGGGCTGTTCGATAACGGGGTATTGTGTAAGTTGTGACGTCGCGGAGGTTTCGATCATGAATTGTTTTACGAGTGATCAACTTTTTAATTAGTGGGGAAGAGCTGTCAATGCATTTTATTAATTTATGAAAATAGTTACCTAAATGGAGTGTCCTGCGTTCCTTCATATTAAGCCAATTTAATTCTCTTATTTTAAGAGTAACATGATCATATTTACGAAGATTAAATATTAATTTTGTGCACGAATTTTGAATTTTCTGAATTCTATACTGAGTGTTCAAGTCTAGGCAGGGTCCATAGATAAAATCGCAGTAGCTTAGTTTGGACAAGACGAAAGTTTCACTGAGTTTTATACGTAGATTATGATTAAGAATATGCCTGCTGGAGTAAAGTAATTTTAAAGAAAGATAAGCTGAACAGGTAATTTTACCTACATGTTCTCTAAATATTAAATCTGTATCTAAATATATACCAAGATTTCTAGCTGATTCAACAATTGGCAACTTGGTGTTATTAATATTAATATTAAATTGATTTTTAACAAGTTCTTTTTTTATTTTTTTAATCAAAAAACAAAAACGCAAGATTTCGATGCATTTAGTTTTAAATTATGTTGAAAAGAAAGTTCATAAATAAGTTTAAGATCTTCATTAATAAGTTGATTAGCAGTTAAGGAATTATCGTTTTTAAAACTGTAATATAATTGTGTATCGTCAGCGTAGGCTTGGACTTTACAATTTTTTATGGATTTGATAATGCAAGAAGTATAAATTAAGAAAAGGAGCCGTCCCAAGACACTGCCTTTGGGAACACCAGATAAAATATTCATAGAATTCGAAAATGTATTATTGTAACATACACGTTGAGACCTGTTGCTTAAATATGATTTTATCAACGCAACTGCTGCATAATGAAAACCATAATATTTAAATTTTGATACCATCAACCTGTGATCGATAGTGTCGAACGCCTTAGAAAAATCTAAAAGTGTAAGTACAGTAATGTTTTCTTTATCGTAAGCATCAATTATATCACTCGTTACAGTAGTTAGTGCTGTGGATGTGGAATAGCCTTTCCTAAAACCGCATTGGGTATTAGGAAGTATATCTGCCTTACAAGCATACTCGTATATTTATTTGTATAATACTTTTTCAAATACCTTGGATATAGTGGATATAGTGGCCCTGGCATTGCCAATTGGCCAGACTAATTTACATTGTTTGGATATAAACAATTACAAATCCACAATCCACTGTTAGGAAAAGTACCTTCATTAAAACTTTTATTTATTAAAATGGATAAAACGTCTAATGCAGGGGTAGGTAAGTTTTGAAATATTTTTACTGACATTCCTAATGCAGTTTTATTGTGTATGTCATTACAAATTTTTAATATTTCTAAGGAATTTGTTTCTCTTAAGAAAAATGAGTATTTAATTGGTGACGATTTTTTGTTAGATTTTCAGCGATATTGCAATAAAATGTATTAAAATCGTTAGGATTTATATTTGCATTGCATGATTTATGGGTGCTTTTGCCTCTCAATTCATTAATAATAGACCAAGTTTCCCTTGCCTTATTTTTTGAGCTCTCAATTCCTGGATGATAATACATATCTTTAGCTTTTCTAATAAGTGTTCCATATAAAGTTCTGTAGCGATAATAGTAGTTTAAAAATAATTCTGTTTGTGTAATTTTTTTTATATAATTGAAAGATCTCATATTTTTTGATGAACATTTTAAATTAGCTGTAATCCATGGCTTTTTTTGCTTAATTTTTATTTTTTGAATAGGAAAAGACGCATTAAAAAATTTGGTTTAAAAAAAATCGTTATGAAGGAAGTAGTAAATAGGGCCACAAAAGCCCTAATGGTATGCAGAAACATTGCGGATAAAAGATGGTGATTTAACATGACAGCACTGCGATGGATGTAAACAGCTATCGTCTCGGTGGCGTAGTTGTCTTGACTGGCTTACATTCATTTACAAGCAATTTTGTGGTTAAAAGACAACGCGGCTTCAAAACCTACGGCAGACCATGTGAATTTTTAATTAATTTGCATGGTTTGTTATAGGCTTTGATGGATGTCGTATTGGCAGAAATTTAATTTCTGTTGATGATGATGACATCTACATTATAAATCGCCATGCGTTACAATTTCGTTGATGGTGGGTGGGGGTTTCCGTGTTTTTCTCACCTGTAAGTCGAATAGCACCATCAATAATCTTAAAGCGCTCCGTCCCTTAATAATTGTATAATTTTAAAGATGGCTTTATTTAAAGAAGTGGGTTGTTAGAAATGAATAAGGAAGGTATAGAATCTTTGCCACTCCTAACCATTTTACGTACTAAATTATTTTTAAACTATTATATATTTAATAAAATGAACCCTTTAAATCAAATAATTGAGAAAATTTTATAAATCCAAATATAAAGTTATAAAAATATTATTTTTCTCAATTATTCTGCCTTCATGAACCTGATCCTATAATATCCAATCTTCTGCTACCATTGTAGCTAAAAAACGACAAGAGTCCTTTTGTCGACGGAAAAAAGAAACCATCTTACAAGACAAATAATGGAAAATTGTTGTCGGCAGCTTTCCTGGAACATAGCAAAGCCGATTACAGAAAATGAATTTTCATTTGCACCATATCGGATGCACAGGAAGGAAAGCCTGCCGGCTGAAATTCTTGTAGATTAGATCTTCCTGTTGGAAGTTTTATAGAAAGTCGTTTGGAATTAAAGTAAATTGTTCCCTTTTTTCTTGTTGAAAAATAAAAGAGCACAAGTTGGCAAAGAAGGTAATAATAACAGAGACCAGACTGCCAGTAGAGATTTATTTTTCTAGCTCCTAGAAAATTTCTTTTCCTAACCTTTTTTTAGTAAATATTTTATTTTCAGCATTTACCTCTCAAATAAAAGTCGCAAAAATATTTAAGTTGCAGAGATTTTAGCAAAATGTGGATAAATAATAAAATAAGAGAAATAAATATTGTTTTTAAAATGAGAATATAGGAAACATTATTATTCAGGAGTAAATATACTAATCAATGGTAAAGAAAATGTATATAAAAAGTAATATTATTTCCTTGGAAACTAAAGTTTCTTCTGACATTACTTCCTTAGAAAGTAAAGTTTCGTCCGATATTTTTTCTTTAGAACAAAAGGTGTCTTCTTTAAAAACCGAAATTTCTTCTGACTTGGAAAGCAAAATGTCTTCCATGGAAAATAAATTTTCGTCTAATATTTCTGCTTTAGAAGAAAAAGTGTCTTCCGAAATTTCTTCTATGGAGGATAAGATTTCTTCTGTCGAGGAGAAAATAATGTCTTCTGTAGAGAAGAAAATAAAGGAAATGGAAAAGAAGATAGAAGAATTGGAACATGCAGACCCGACGACGATGAAATAAAGTATCATGAGGTAAAGTCGAAGTTAAAATTGGAAGGAGCTGTAAACTCTGCTCGTGTCGAAGCCCCAACCTTCGACAGAAAGATTTCATGGACCAATTACCTTAAACAGTTCGAGACAGCTGCGAGAGCAAACGAATGGTCTGAGAGAGAAAAGGAAGTGAATCTGACAATCGCCCTTCGAGGAGACGCTGTAGATGTCCTTCAGACTATACCCGTGGAAGAGACAGATGATTTTGAACAACTGAAAAAGAGACTCAACATGCGATATGGCCACGAACATTTGGAGCAACTATACCAGTCACAATAATCGCAAACAAAAACGAGACGAAACCCTTCAAGAATATGAAGTAGATATTGCCAGATTGGTACGATTTGCCTACCCATCAGCTCCGAAAAACATGATGGAATGTTTAGCAGTCCAAACATTTGTTGATGGACTCCGTGACCACGAGATGCAGAAAACACTTCGCTTAGCCCGCCACAAAACATTGGTCGATGTCTTGTCTGCTGCTTTAGTGTATGAGGCAGCTACGCAGGCTTCTGGAGGATACAGTAAAGTGAGAACTGTAAAAGAAAAAAACGTAGAAGATAAACTGGACCAATTAGTTAACATAATGAAGACCTTTACTGATAAAGAAATGAAGGCGAAGACCATCAGATGCTGGAATTGTGGCGAACTGGGGCATGTACGCAGTTCGTGCAAACGACCTAGGGTCCCAACTGTATGAGACTTCTACTAACAAGATTGCGACTGCGGACTGCCACAGGTGAAAGTGTCAACATCCATGGGGAAATCCAGGTTCAATTGGGAATTGGTACAGAAAAGTTCACTCATACTGTTATTGTCGCTGATATTGAAAAAGATGTGATTCTTGGAATGGATGTAATGAACTTACATGGTTTCCAGTTGGACTTTAAAAACAGAGTGATCAAAGTTGGTGCCAAAGAGGTATTCCTACATCCATATGGGGACAGTACCGTGCCAGTTGCTGTACAGGAGGATACGGTGGTACCTGGCAGAAGTGAAACCGTTATAGTAGCACGGCTTCAAGAAACTATAGAAGAAGGAACACCTGTAATGATGGAACCTTGGAACCACGATAAAGAGGTTGGACGAGGCATTCTGATCGGAAAGGGGTTGGTCACGACTGCTAAAGAAATTCCAGTTCGTCTCATTAACGTTAATGATCACCCGATTACTATCAAGAAAGAGACCAGAATCGGAGCTTGTGTATCAGTATTTTCCATAATTCATCAGTCAACAACTTGTAATAATTCCAACGACAAATTCGAGCAAATGATTGCAGTTGCTGGTCAATCTCTGAATCAATTAGAGAAGAAGCAAATAAAGGAATTTCTTCGACGATATCGTGACATTTTTGTACCAAAAGGAGGAAAAACAGGAAGAACTTCTGTTGTAAAACACAAAATTAACACTGGTGACGCCAGGTCGATTCGAAGGTTACCAAAGGCCAAAAGAGAGGAAGATGAAAGGATTGTTCAAGAAATGAAGGAAGGCAGGTGATAGAACCTTCTACTAGCCCATGGATCTTTTCAACTGATGCTTAACCCCAAGAAGTGCCAGCTATTTTAAAATAAAGTTAATTACCTGGGTCATGTACCTGGAGAAGATGTAGCTGGTGAAGATTATGTGATCCAGTTACGAAAAAGAATGGACGATATGCATGAATTGGTCCGCTCGCATCTTCAAATCTGGCTCCATAACCCAAAAAGACAAAAGGGTTATTTTTGGAAGCTTCAAAGATCTTGGGAAGGTCCGTATCTCATCAAGAAAAGAATCAATGATGTCATTTACCGTATAAGTAAGATCCCGAACGGTAAACCAAGGGTAGTGCACCAAAACCGCCAGTCGCCATTTGAGGGTGACCATGACGAAGAAGAAGAAGAAGAAGAAGTAAACCACCTCCAAGAAACACCTGACCTTGTCTTTAAAGAATTTATGGGTGCATATGGAGACACCAGAAAAGCAAGACATGGTGTTGCAACCGAGCAACAACAAGACCTGCTCATGGTTCCAAAAGATTACTCGTTGGTCCATAGCACTTCCGCCATCATCTACGACGCTCGAGGTCTGGCATCTGTATTCCAAAAGACATTTGATCGATTGCCAGAACTTCAAGATCAGTTACCAGCCCCTGGAAAAGCATTAAAACTTCTAGATGGATCGCGTTTTTTTTTCTATTTGATAACAAAGAACACCTTCCGAGATCGATCCACCTATCAGGATATATAAGAAGCATTACTCAGTCTGAGGGAGCATGTTATGGAGTCCAATATACAGAAACTAGCTATGCCAAAGATGGAGAGCAACCAGCTGAATTGGAGGATCATTAGAAACATGGTGGAAGTAATCTTTCAAGATACTCATGTTGAAATACTGGTCTGCAGCCATTCTCCTAGCGTTCAGGTTATATCGAAGACTGTGCCTTGTTACTTCCATGCAACTGGAAATTGTAAAAGAGGATCCAGTTGCAAATACAACCATTCAATTTTAGTTCCAGGAGGAACTATTTCTTAAGGAGGGGACAATGTCATGAATTCCTAATCCGACCCTGTATACGCACGCAATCAGCTCGTGATCGAAGCAACGCTGACATGTGGAAACAGCCGGACCGTGTCTCGAATGTACAAGAATACGACGGAATGTCTATCGCTGATGCCCTGGAAGCGACTGGAATGGCGGAGAGTGCCGCTTAGTCATAAAAAGGAATGTTCGAGAGCCTCTCGTATCTTCCAGTAGCGGAGTTGGACTAATATAAATAGCCGACGTATCAGCGCCGAGTTTAGTTTAATATAGAACATTGTATTGAAAAGTTTAAAGTGTAAGAAATAAATTAGAATTGTTAGTTAGTGTCTAAGCATTTTATAAATTAAATAGTACGTCTAAAATAAATTGTAAATAGTGTGTTTTTAAATAAATAAACTAAAAATAAATTTGACTTTCTTCACAATATTGAGCGCTAATTCCAATAATAGAGTTCTCAAATGCATCTAGGAATTGTAATAAAGGTTGTTTAGATGGTCGGTATATGGCACCTATTCTAAATATTTTCTTGCTAACAGTCAATTTTACCCAAAGTTGTTCAATGATACTATTATCTAAAAAATCCACAGTCGTAACGGGCCATATAGAGCTGATATATAAGGCTACACCGCCACCTGTAGTAACACTATCTCGATCCTGCCTAAATAAGTTATAATTTTTTATCATGATAGCTTTATCTAAAATATTTTCATTGAGCTTCGTTTCAGTAATACATAATATATCATAGTTTACATGTTCAACAAACTCCCTTAACTCAGTAATTCGAGCCGGCAATGAATTAACATTAATACAGGCTACTTTTAGATTACTCATTATTTCCAAACAATATTCTATTTACATTAAATATTACACCTATATAAATTTAAAAACAACGAAGTTTTTCTTATATATTTAAAAATTAATAGCTACAAAATAAAATGAAAACTATGTGAATAGCACAAAAAGTTATACGAAAGGAAAAACTATGATATTTTTTGAACATTATTTATTTAGTCTTTCAAGGATGAAGTATAAATAAAATGTCTACCTCTTGAACCTGTAGTACGTTTGGCAAATTAAATTACTGTACTTCTTTCTTCTCTAGGCTCTAAATAGAATAATAGTAGAATGTGCAACAAGAGTGGATATGATGGCCATATCGAACGAAGACGTAGTTCTAACCTGCCGCCGCACACTGGGGCAACAAGCCATCAAAGTTGGCAATAAATCACAGACTCTCTTTATGAATTTGTAAGTTAAATATTGCTTTGTAGAGGTTTTAGTATAACAAATGAAAATACATAGAGGGCTTATAAAGTGTTTGTTTGCTAAAAAAAAAAAAAAAATAGAAAGTTATTAAGAATATAATATAATAAAAATGTATATTCTATTAAGCCCTCTGTGTTTTTGCTTTTACATATAATATAATAAAAATGTCATGGACCTGTAAATGTAATATTATAATAATTTCATTTAGAAAAGCTATGATAATTGTAATCAAATTTAATCCTCTTTAGAATGTGAAAAGATATTTTCTTTATCGTCTCCACGGTCATCATCAGTGTCATGAATATACCATGGCTATGAAGCTGGACGAGTCCAGATTTAAACAAATCTACTGCCTTTTTAGGAAACTGCTGCAGGTTCCTTCTTTTTTAATTTTCGTTGGCTCGTGATTACAAGGTCGAAACTAAGTAAAAACGAATTAAAGACGTCCTCATTAGTTTTCTCTGTTAATTGGTCTATAGACAACAAAGCAGAAGATATTATTTCAGGCCCATGTATAAAGTATTTGTGCAATGTCGGAGGCTATTGACCGTGAGTATTTTTCAAAAAAGTATCTAGCGGTGTGTGTTAGCAAATTCTATTAATTTCATCCTTTCCAGAACTTCTCATGATATTAAGAAGTTTCTTTCTCGATAAAAACATAGTGTTCAACCTCGTTCCTGAAATAAAATAAAAAATAAATTAAATTGTTATGTGCGAAACACTGTTATGTTTTATTTTTACCTGGTGGGCTATAAAAAACTGTATTTTGTTTTTATTTTCATTTTTTAAATATTAAACCGATTTTACTGTTCTTAGGATCCATGTTATAGATAACTAACTATGCTCCCAGATCTACCAAAAATAAACTAGCTCTAAATCGACTCATATTTCATTTAGGTTCGCCATCCTGGATTTTAAAATTTCCGCCATTTTAATTAAATGGTCGGAAAGTATATTTACATACCTACCAAATCGGTCAAAAACTAAAATAGCAGCGTCGCAAAGCATAATGATGTGTTATTATAAGCTTCTATGAAAACATAAAAACTAGACAACTTTGATTGCCTATATCTTACGATTGAATGGACCAATCGTGCTCGGAGAGGTCTTAAAATAAAGAAAATAGGTTAGATATTTAACTTTTGTTATTAGATGTTATATTTAATTTATAATTATTACGCAAAATGGGTTACTTTTAGGCTCGTTTTTTTTTTCTTCAATTAGGTCGGCCATCTTAAATTTTACGTTTCTGGCATTTTGTTATGTCTGTCTGGAAGCATATCTATTTGCCTATAAAATGAGCCTAAGGACAATAAAATTGATTTATTAATAAACGAAATATATTAAAAAAGACAGAATTCGTTTTTGACGCTCGTCCCGCCATATATTTATATACTTTGAAAAAACTCAAATAGTGAATAAAAGTGCAAATAAGTGCACAAAAACTAAACGATTTCGAAAAGTACAAACAATATTCATTATGAAAAGTCGAAATTTAAAGCTTGGATGCTTTGGAACATAACAAATAGCCTTCATGTATTTAAGAATATTTTAAAATTTTAACGTTTAACCTTCATTTTACTTAACCCCAATATCATAAGATTACGTTTATTTTTCTACAACTTTTTACTTATTAAAATAATAATACATAGCTGAACTTAAAGGCTCGATGGCAGAAATTTGAAAATAAAAAATCAAAATACAGCCTAAACACAGCACAAAATCAAGTTAAAAACTACGAAATAACAATGAATATGTACTCGCCTCAGATAAGTAACTTGGACTGAGGGTGGTGATGAAACGCGTGAGACAGAAGATCGCACTTGTTTGTTTTATTATGTAGTGGACAGTAATATATCAGAAAAAAATATGAGGTAGAGTGTATATGCTATTTAATTTTTTTATTTATTGCCAAATTTGAGGGCTTCTTGCCCCAGTGTGCGCCGTAGGTAAACTGCTCAAGCACCTGCTTGCAATACGGATAATCCACTCGAGTTATACCATATATTTTTTCTACGATCTAAAAATTGTTAAAGTTAAAAATTTGCTAAGCCGCCATAACATTAAACGATAGCAACTTGATAGCTGACAAAGTGTTAAATACATCCCGTCAAATAGAAAATTTGAAATACGTAGCATAATCATTACAATTTTTAACGATAAATAATATGCTTATTTTAATGTTCGAGTAAAATCAACAAAAATCCTTTGTAACTCAGAGATTAATAATTACTCCATATTGGTACCTATGCTATTTTGGATGCGTCTATATTTCATCTATTAAACCTACATTATGTCACGTTTTCGCGGAACGCCCAATATATTCAATGATGACGCTTTAAATTAAATCAAATCCACTTAGATTGTCTCTCGAAATTAAACGGAAATTGGTAGTATTGAAAGTAGAAATGGCATTTAATTATTAATTCCATTTAAAGCGATAAAAACAAGAACACGTACTAAAACTGCTAATGCTCAGTTCTAACACGAAGTCCTATACGAATAAAATTACGTGGATTTAATGATTATCTACAAATTCTATTTAAAGGGAACGACGGCGAAGATTCGAGGAATATTCAAAGTCGATTAAGTGGAAACCTAGGCATTTGAAATCATTAAATATCTAGCCTGAATAAAAAAGAACATTTGGAGAAATTCGATTTACGACAAAGCCTTTATCGAGACAGAACTATTTCTTACTGGATTTTACAAGTTTAATTTCGAAAAGATCGTCTGGAGTCATATTCCGATAGAAGAATTCATATATGAAGAAAATTCAAAGAATGTATTTTATGTATTATTTATTTCATCTTAGAATAGTAGTGGATCTGATGGCTATATCGCGCAAAGACGAAATTTAAGCACGACGCCGTAGGCGGAGTGCTCAATCCATTCAAGTTGTACAGTATATTTTTTCTACGACCCACTAATAAAAATTTACAAATAAAAAAACATTTAAGGATATTAAGACAAAATAACTAATTTTAAAATAATTTATGACTTTTAATAACTTATAAAATAAAATAAAATAAACGAAAAAAGATTTAATTCAAAAGTCCCAGCCGATACTCGAACTTCCGTTTCTCACGTGGAAGGCAGATGATCTCTCACCACTCATCCACTGGCAGATTTAGAAAATGTATTTAATATTCTTAATTGAATTGACCTTATAGAGTTTCATTAAAATTAACAAATTAATTATAATTATAGTATAAATAAAAATAGAAATGCTATTATTTATCGATTCTCCACAAAAATAACTAAAAAATATACTGACAATTTTTCTGATCATACTAAAAAACAGTATATTGAAACTAAATATAAATACAAAAAATTTATTTCAAATAAAAAACAAGAATATCATACAGAAAGCATATCTAAACTCTTCAATGTATCAAATGCTAAAGATTTTTGGTTACTATTAAGCACATAGGCGCCGGAACTCAAAAAGTGCTGTGGGTGACCGACCTCCATGTGAAAAATGGGGGGCTCCCCCCCTCTTTACACCCCACTTAGGGTCACCACCGGTTTTTTAAAAGCACTATATAGAAGCTATTTTAAAGCGATAATTTTATGAAAATTTTCTTAAAAAAAGGTATTGTCAAAGGTCGAATTGCTGGAGTTTTGAGGATTGATGCGGCAGACGGAAGTATCAACAATTGGTAGGCTGGAGGCTCCCCCTTAAATCGAAATATCTGGCAAACCTATATGCTCGGTGCAGCCACCACTGGTATTTAGTGGTGTTGCGGTGGTAGAGTACCAATGCAATAATTAGAAACACAATTTAAACAATTATTAACTATCTTGAATTTAGAAGGAGATTTTTGATGATTTATTACACATAATCGAGTATTGTATATACCTATACAGCGTGACCATTTAAAAATAAAACAGTTAATTAAGGGCATCCCAGGTCATTTACGAACAAACGCTTCGACATGTTAATTTTTGATTTTAGGGGGAAACATTTGTTTCACATTTGTTTCACCCACTGAACGAAAACCCTCTAGCAGGGGTGAAACTTACCCTTCAAATGAAAGTATTTTTACCTAGATTATAACCCTAGAGTTTAAAATCACTACTATCTTTTTATAGAAAAGATAAATTGTAATAAATAATAATAAGAGTTATAATAGTGTCTAAGAATTAAATAAATTAATTAATACGTTATAAATAAATTATAAATAAACTGTTTTTAATAAATAAACTATTTTTAAATTAAAGAATCGTTACGCAACGTTCTTTTTAACGGTGCTTGATGATCTGCAGCAACTTCCAAAAACACAAAAAATACAGCTCCGAACGATATTATTTTCAGAAATTGTTTTTAAAGTAAAGAATGGTGGAAAGGCTATAGTGTGTTTTACTTTTAATACATAAAATTTTTTTTAATAAGTGATATTTAACAAATAATTAAAAGTTATGGACTTTTCACTTAAAAGATAAACTCTTTTATTTTTGCTCTAATTATTTCAGGATTATTTTGCATTAGCATTGGGATTATTGCTACGTGCAATGTCACAGCTTACAACTCTGACAGCCAATCAAACACTAATATGACAGCTTCTACATTTCACTTATTGCCACTTTTTATCTACGTTGTGCCGAGAGCCAGGTCGGGCCCGAGGACAATTCTCTTGGTCGGAACCCGCGACAATTTTATAAAAAAAATTCTAAAAAAAAAGTCTTCAGGCAAAAATTTCTCCTCCTCTCTATTGAATTTCTCTATAAAAAAAGGTCTTGCAGCAAAAATTTTTCCTCCTCTTTACTTAAATTTATCTAAAAAAAAAAACAAAGTCTTCAAGCTAAAACTTCTCCTCCTCTTTACTTTAATTATCTAAAAAATATCTGATGTGTCCAACACATGACTTTCCTATCTAGTTATTATAGGCTTTTTCCGGTTATTTTGTACAACCAATCGCAGCATCTCTATAAATGTTTAGAGGATAAACTAAATATATACATTGTTCACATACATATACCTCGAAACATTTTTCAATAGATATTCATTGAAAACGAAAATACTGAAAAATTTAAATTTCCTACAATTTTTTCATTACGGTCCATTTTTGAAAAATCATGTATAAACAAAAATTATGAAGATCGATATCTTTAGTTCAACAATTTTCATAAAAATCAGAATTTTACACATTTTGTTAAATTTCTCGAATACGGGCAATTTCAGGAAATTTTGACATAAGGCAGAAATTATAGATAATAATATTAGAAGTAAATTTTTTTTAAACAATTTTTTTCTCCAAACATAAATAACAGTTATATTCCATAAAATATAAAAACGGCCTCCTATAAAGTACCCCCCCAGATGTTCCGACTTTGCCCAAAATCTAATCATTTTACGTCTGGCCGAAATAAAACAAGTTTAATATTTAATGTTTTTTCTTTATCCGTTTTTGAGTTTTCTTCAAAATTCGAAATTTACACATTTTCTCAAATTTCTCAAATACGGACCATTTTAGGAAAATTTTGTATAAAACAAAAATTATAGATAATAATATAAGAAGTAACTTTTACTTAAAGAATTTTCTTTCCCAAACGTAAATAACAGATCTATTCCATAAAATATAAAAATGACCACCCATAAAGTGCCCCCCCCAGATGTTCCGACTCTGACCCTAAATATAATCAGCTTATTGAACGCTGGAATAAAGCTTAAGTTTAAGATTTGGTGTTTTTCTTTGTATCGGTTCATGAGTTATGGTGGATACAGACACACACATACACACACATACATACACACAGACACACAGACACACACACACAGACACACACACACAGACACACACACAGACACACACACAGACACACACACACACACACACACACACACACACACACACACACACACACACACACACACACACACACACACACACACACACACACACACAGACATCATCCCGAAAATAGTCAAAAGGGATTCAGGGGACCCCAAAACGTAAAAATCCGTCGAAAACTGGAGGTCGAAAAAAAATCATGATTCCTATACTTTCCTTATATCTGTATACAGATAGGAAAGTAAAAACAAATGGTGCAAGTATGGTTTGTATGTACGCATTATTGCTATTATTGTGTTATGGTGTTATGGCATGTACAGTATTGATATAAGGCGAGGTAAAGGCTCAACGGGTTTTTAAGATTGGTAGCTTTTCCTTTGTTTTTTATCCCCAATAAAACACCTTGTAAAATGCCCTGTATAATATTGGCAAATGGCAAAATAAAGGCTTGGTTTCTAAGAGAGGAAGAAAAAGCTATCCAACTTCAAAACCCGCGGTTATTCCATAAATAATGGATTGTATTGTATTGTTCTCCATAATTTTTGAGAGTTATTTTTATTTGATTCTATCTTTGGCTTTCTGATAATTAAGTTTAGTAACTTGAATTAGTGCGGTTTAAAGAATTTCTGTAATTAATAAATTTCTTTTAACACTTTTCCATGTCTTTTTGATATGCTTTATATAATTGTAATCCACGCTTTCTTGTTAATTAATGATCTTTTTTGTTAAAGTACAGTTGTATTTTTAGAAATAAGGGTGTTAAAAGTATTAACAAAGTAAATTGTTGCTTCTTATAGGTACATCTGTCATACCGTATAAAGCATTCCAATTATAAGAAGGTAAATCAGCTTTGAGATTAGTCTTATTTAATTTATTAATAAATCTAATTTTGCAGCTGATATCCAGTTATATCACTCGTTTAATAATGAATGCTCATTTACTGCCCAAAACCTTATTAAGCGCGTAGCTAGGTTGTTTTCTTTGGGGGGGGGGGGGTCAAATTTCTCACATTATTGGTGAATGCGCAGCATGTTATCTTAGAATATGGTACCAAGGCAACGTCTAGAGTATATGAAAAGAGTGAGTTTTACAGTAAAGTTTTTCATTTTTTATATATTTATACAGGGTGTTTCAGAATAAAGTACCATAATTTTGTGGATTTCTAGACCTTAATCAATTATAACGAAAAGTTAAATATAATTTTCCTATAAACATCCCAGTTTTAATTCTACAGGGTGATAAAGTGAATTTCATAAATTTATATTTTCTAAATATCTTCCCTTACAATAAAGACTAACTTAAAAATATGTATGTGATAGTTGATCGTTATTATTAAGTAACATACTCTATTTCGAATAATTACCATAACCGATTGGCGTAGAATTAAGGGCTAAAGAAACAATTTTATTCACCCTATATTTCATAAATCTTAAGATTAATAAATATTTCTCACGCCATTTGTCACAAAAAAGGGACTTCTGGTAGATCTTTTTAGACCATTCCATTTCCGAGGTGATAGAACTGATTTATTTTGAAAGATGTCTTAAATATGGCTAATTTTAAGTTCAATTAATTTAATTTTCTCAAATGCAACACACTGTATATTATTTTCGCATAAAATTCCTTATAAATTTATCTATCCGACGATACCAACATGTCCCAATAGTGCGTGATTGATCGATAGATGTTTTATTATTGGAAATAGGAAAAACAAATTATTATAAAAGTTTTATGACTATGTTTAATAAATATTCTTAAATATTCAGGGTGGTCCATAAACGAGGGGCTGACTAAACTTATACATTTTTATATTTAATTATTTTCACATTATCAAACAACTTTAATATACTTCATTTATTTGCTGTTGTATATATAGGGTGTTTTAAAATGAAGGGTAACGATTTTCTCATTTTTTTAAATGAAGTACCCTATATGTCATACCACCAATTAATTAATACAGGGTATTCCATTTAAAAAATTAAGAAAATCGTAACCTCACGTTTTGACACACCCTATATACAACATAGCAAATGAATAAAGTTAATTAAAATTGTTTGACGATGTAAAAACAATCAAATATGTATTAATACCTGCAGGGTGTTTTGCTTTAAAAAAGTATGGATTTGGTCAGCTTCTCGTTTATATTTAAGAATATTTGTTAAATATGGTCATACAACTTTTATATTAAACATTTCTTCGTATTTCTAATAATAAAACAGCTATCGATCAATTATGCACTGATGGGACAACCTGTATATGTGTTATTAACTACCACATTGGTATTGTCGCATTTGAAAAAATTGAGTAAATTGAACTTAAAAACACTCTGTATAGAATAAACCAGTTCAATCACCTCTATTCGTTAGCTTAGTATTTTATAAGTCTGTATATTAAACAATTTTTAAATCAATGTAAACCTACCTAAATTATGATAATTTAATTTGGGGTCTGCATCATTCTCTAATTTAAAAAAAATATTGTTTGGCAACAATATAATATTTTTTAAAAACATTCTGGGGTTAAATACAGTATTCCCAAGCCATTTTAAAACTAAAATAAAATATAGGGTGTTCTATTTAAAAAATAAATTTGTATTTGTCAGGCAAAAACGCAACACCCTGTAAATCCAAAAATATTTTTAAAATATGTATTTTTCAAATCGATATAACTTTTATTAATACTTTTTTGCTTGTCAATAACACTAAAGGGATCCTATATATAAATTTTAATTTTCAATTTGTAGGAATATTATTATTTTAGATGACAATATTTGAGAATCTTTTTGTTTTATTGTATTTATTTTATCTCTCTATTTTTATTTAATATAACGTTTAAAAAAATATTGATGTTGACTGTGGATTAGGGGGGGGTAATTACCCCCATTACCCCCCCTTATCTACGCCCTTAAACCTTATTAACGACTCTCAACTCACAACCTTAAAATAACTTCCAATTTCCAATAAACTATCAATTAAGACTAAACGAATTAAAAATTAAATTAGGCGGTGCTCTCTTTCAATTTACGAATGTAAATTGATGATATTATTATAAATATCAAAAAAATGTTCTCTTTTGTTTTCAAAATTTCTGTCATATCATATATGTAATATTTTCAAGGTCCAGAGGTTTTCTCGTTTCTCGGAGAAATTCCTATCCCCTCTTATTCGTCCATACTATTGATAGTTTATTCTCTAAACACATATATTTTATCACCGAAACCATCCACTTTAAACACTTATTATTCAATATGCGGAAGATACTTGTGCTATGCACACAAATTTCCAGCATAATTTTAACTAAATTTTACTCTTTCGCGCCATATCCACATTCATAATCCCTAAAATTCCCATGTCTTGGGCATAAATCTCGCGAAACTATGTATATTGCGCCACCTGTCAGATTCTGGCCGCACTAAATCTTCAGCCGAGTCGCTGTAAAGAGGAATTTTCGGAAAATTAGCAGCAGCAGCAGCAGCATCATCCTGCAACCGGTTGGAGTCGTATTTCTACCGCCATCTGTTGCACAAATGGTGCTACTAGCCGGTTGCAGGATTTAAATTGATTTTGGTGTTGAGGCGTTGTAGTCGAATACATTTAGCTTGCAGGAAATTGTAAATAACCACCTACTAATTTGATTTTTTAGCCACACAGGTGGTCTTTAGAAGTATGGTTTATTACAATTGTTACAATATTGTTTTAAATCGGATTTAAAATGGTTCAAAATAGAAGAAATCGACAATAAATTACAATTTTTACAAAATTTACAAATTAACGTGTTTTGATTTTTGCGTAAACTACTTGCTTGCTTGTTTGGGGTTCTATGACTGCGGATTTTACATCCATTCGCCTATCTTTATTGTTTTTAGTCCTTATTTTGATTTTACAATGTTACAATGTTTTATTTTCATGTAATTCCTACTAACTAAAATTTGTACTTAATATAAGTAAATTATATATTTTTTTTCTCCTTAGAGGAAACATAAACAGGTACACATTTTACGCCTAACGGTCTTTCTAGATGATTTGTAAAATAACATGGACGACCACGGTAAGTTTGAACAAATGTAAAATACAAAGGATTTATAATATAATTTTACATTTACAATTTAACATTAATATTTAACAAATGCACGTACAACAGTTGGTATAAATCGGAATTATCGTTGATTGAAATTAAATAGCTTAAATTAATAGGTTGATGGATGCCTGGAATTTTTAACAATTTATCTAAAAATACATTTATTTTGTTTGCAAAATTTATACACCCTAGAATTATATGTTGTGGATCGCCAAACTCCCCACAGGAACAATTTAGGTTGTCATTCATATTAATTTTGTTCAAATAAGACGATGCAAGGGAATGGTTAAACCTTAATCTACAAATAGATTTTACCATTGCTTTTGTGACTGTGATTTTGGAAAACTATGGCTTGTCTAAAATATTTGGTTGAATATTTTTGTAATATTGACCCTTTGTATGATTTCTATGTTTATTAATCCATTCTGTTCTATATAGTTTAGCCATAACGGCTTTAATATTGTCCGCTGTACAAAGGTATTGTGTTATGGTATCTAAGTCTGTAGCATTTTTGGCTAGTTTATCAACTTTTTCATTGGCATCTATTCCACAGTGACCTTTTACCCACGAAAAAACTACTAATTTTCCAACTTGTTTTAAAGCGTCAAATTTAAGTAATATCTTAGCTTCGATATAATTTATTTTGGACCGCAGTTTTATATTGCTAATCTTTTCCAGTGCACTTTCACTGTCGCTAAAAATGACAAATTGAGTATATTTTATGGTTGTAATATAATTTAGTGCTTCAAGCACTGCTAATATTTCTGCCGTAAAAGGTCTTTACAAAAACATACCACATATTCCTTAGACCAAAATAAGTCGATTTAAGTAAAATTACCTTTGTACAGAGTTGCTTCGTTTGGGCTCCAGAGGGCCTTGAAGTTACAATTTTTAAATCGTTTTTCCCATATAAATTTAAAACGGAACATGCCATTTTGCTGAAATTTGGTACATTGGTAGAGTTTTATGTGGCAAAAAAATGGAATTAAAATTTTGTCCGATAATAATACATAGGCGTAGAACTTGATTTTTTAAATAATTGCACCTTTAAAAATTCTACGCCAATGAAAGTAAAGGAGTTTGAGTATGAAATTTAGATTGAACAACTCATTTACTTTAAAAAAGGTACTCTTGATAAGACTCGATTACTCTCATGGTTTTAACGAAATTTGCATTTTAGTAATTTTAGAACAATAATTATTAAAATACAAACTTTGTCAAAACCATGAGAGTAAATCGAGTGTTATCAAGGGTACTTTTTTGTAGTAAATGAGTACCCAATCCAAATTTCATACTTAAACCCCTTTTTTGCCATTGGCGTAGAATTTTTAAAGGTGCTATTATTTAAAAAATCAAGTTCTACGCCTATGTATTATTATCGGACAAAATTTTATACGATAAAAAACATAAAAATTTACTTTTTTCATATCTTCTTCAACACCTCTAATCGAGACTTTTAACAAAAATACTCGATTCTTGCCATGTACGATTTTTTGAAGAATATTAATTATTTGCCTGCAATACGTATACAAAAACATTTATTGTTGGTTTCCATAGTTTCATCTAAATAAAAATATTATCAAGTTTTAACACCTAATCTCTTTTTAACGATTAAAAGTGTTCTATCTGATTCAATAATTGAAAAAACAAATGCGTGGTTTATTAATATGGCTGTACAACATACCAATGCAGAATATACCGATATGTTACTGACATTAGGATATTGTGAAGGAAATGCTCGAGAGAGTGTCAGGGTGTACTCTGAAAGGTTTCCAAATCGTCGTGTACCTAGCCACCCAACTTTTGCTGCTGTTGAGAGACGTCTTCGGGAGACCGGTTCCTTTGCTTCCAACACTGTTGATAATGGAAGAGAACGTTTTGTAAGGATTCCTGAAGTTGAAGAAGACATTTTAGAACGTGTTGAAGAAGATCCAGAATTAAGCACCGTACGAATTGGAAGGGAACTAGGAGTAAGTAAAGATGTCGTTCATAAAGTGCTTGGAGAACAATTGCTATATCTATACCATAAGAAGCCAGTACAAGAATTATTAGTCCATGATCCTCAAATTCCTTTGGGTTTTTGTCGATTTGTTAATATGCAAAGAGAAAGAGATCCAAACTTTGTCAAGAAGGTTCTCTTTACCGATGAAGCGGGTTTTACAAGAAGAGGTATAACTAATACCCATAATGAACATGTTTATGCCGTTGAAAATCCGCATGCAATAAAGGTAAACCATTTTCAGCACGAATTCAAAATTAATGTGTGGGCTGGAATAATTGGTAATTTCATTGTTGGTGCTGTCATACTTCCACGAAGATTAACTGGAAAAAATTATTTGGATTTTCTACAAAATACGTTGCCAGAATTGTTAGAAGATTTACCTCTCCAACTTCGGAGAGATATGTGGTTTATGCAAGATGGAGCTCCACCTCATTTTTCTTTAAACGTTAGAAATCACTTGAATGAACAATATCCACACAACTGGATAGGCAGAGGTAATGACGCACCTGTAAACTGGCCACCACGTTCCCCAAACCTAACACCAATGGATTACTTTTTATGGGGACATCTGAAATCCACAGTTTACAGGGAACCTGTAGAAAATGGGGAACAACTCTGGCAACGTATTCAAGATGCAATAAACAATCTTAGAGGTGATGAAGAAGTTATGGAAAGGATACATTTTAATTTTCTTCGACGTATAAATCTTTGTATGCGTGTAAATGGTGAACATTTTGAACAATTTTTGTAAAATCTCTATTTTGATTATGTTGTAAATAAATATTTTTGTGAAACCTATAGGTACACTCTAAATTATTAAAACAGAAATTTAGCGAAAAGCATGAGAGTAATCGAGTCTTATCAAGAGTACCTTTTTTAAAGTAAATGAGTTGCGCAATCTAAAATTTTATACTCAAATTCCTTTTCTTCCATTGGCGTAGAATTTTTAAAGGTGTAATTATTTAAAAAATCAAGTTCTACGCCTATGTATTATTATTGGACAAAATTTTAATAACTTTTTTTTGCCACATAAAACTCTATTAATATACCAAATTTCAGCAAAACCGCATATGCCGTTTTAAATTTATATGGGAAAAACTATTTAAAAATTGTAACTTCAAGGCCCTCTGTAGCCCAAACGAAGCAACTTTGTACAAAGGTAATTTTACTTAAATCAACTTACTTTGGTCTAAGGAATATGTGGTATGTTTTTGTAAAGACCTTCCACAGATATGCTCATCGATGAATTTAGTTAAAACATTTTTCTGCAGTTAGCATTTTCGTCGTAGATTCGCTGCTTTTAGAGGCATCTCTAAAAATATAATAATTCTTAAATAAGTTGTTAACGTCAGATTTAAAAAGACTGTTTCTTATAATGTTTGGAAAATTTGTAGTTTCTTAGGTAGTAAGTTTTAATTTGATCTATTTTGTTAAAATCTATTTCGTATATTTTATTTATTTCTGTCTTGTAAAGGGAGTTTTCATATTCTTGTAGATTTTCATAGCATTTAGCTAAGCATGCAGTTATCTTCTTTATCCAATATTTGTTACATAAATCTGCTATGAATACTTCGTGTATTTTTGAAATAAGTCTGGATTTTTTGCACCAATTGTTATTAAAAAGTGGCTCGTTAAAATGTTTCTTCTAATGTTCATTGGATATTCGCAGCATTCTACCTGTAGATTGTTAATGGGAGTACTTCTTAAGGCTCCAATCGATAGCCTAAGACATTTGTTAGCCACTATTTCTATTGTATTTAGATGACACTTAGCAGCATCTGCTAGACAGGATGAATATTATTTACATTTTCCATACGACTATTAAAACTTTAAATTTTCTCATACCATCCGAAAAATAAAAATTTTCTTGATTTCCCCCTCTTCCTATCATAAAAGCCCTATCATGTGACATATCTATCGACGCGTCTCGTCGAGCCCAATAATATAGGGTCTTTTTGTTCGATCTTCTCTTTAAAGCAAAGTTTTTCCCGGAAAAGCGTTCGAACCAAAATTTCCTCTGATTTTCCTAGAAAATGTGTATCAGATATCGAAAAAATTTTGATGCCAGATTATGTGGAATGCCGAGAACTATACGCGAATTTTTATATTTTTGGGAACATTCGTCGGAAAAGTTGGAAAATAAAATGTATTTTTCGATTTTCACCAAACGGAAGGAAATTTCCCGAAACAGATAATTCCCCTGTCGAAAATAAAGTTGGTCTAGCCGGAAAATTGATGAAAAACCAGTTTCCCGAAAGAAAATTTAAAGTTTTCCGACGGCCCTACGAACGAACCCTTTGAATTTAGGGTTTTTGATTATTTATTTACATATTTGTTCAGTTATTTACAAACACCGCAAATTGCACAAATAAATTCTTTGACGTCAGGTACAAAGGACTTAAGTCACAGTTTTGCAAAAATGAGATAAAATAGGGTTTTAAGTCAGAATTTTACGCTCTTATAAATGGCGTAAGTCAGAAATTTTTTTATAGTGCTCGGTGCTAACGTCTCAAGTTTACTTTTTCTGGAAAACAGACTGACTTAAGTCCCTATTACCTGACGTTAGAGAATTTATATAAACTATTGTTCGCCCAGTGGTCGTAATTCGACCATAATCATTATTGTAAATTTGAGAAAAACATGCATATGCATTTGGATGTTTCTAACATTTTGTAATGTGAGCCAGTTCATTATTCAGTCATACTCCAAGTCCCTCTCTGTATTATTTGGCCTTTGAGGTTCAACTTGTCCGATTATTATACATAATTAAACCCCTTAAGACCAAACCTATATGACGACTATGGTGGAGACACTTTCGCGAACATTCCAGAGTCAACGAGATACTATTTCTAGTCTAAATATAACGTGATAACGTTTCTGGTACATTCTGGTAATTTTGGTGGAGGAACATTCTAGACCATTAATTTATATATAAATATTGGTGGATGAGCCATCAGAGTAGTAGTTATATGGACAGTGAAGATAAATAGGAATTAGTAAATAGACAGTGGTGAATATAAATAGTGATCAGTTTAAAGACATTCGAAGTATATATATGAAAAATCTTATTTGTTATAGAATTTAAAAAAAAATAATGTTATGAAAATCAATTTGTAATATAAAAAAAAAATTAACTCACCCTTTATTCTCCCAATATAATTTTAAAATCCCAGGGTCCGTGGGTTCACACAAACAAGGAGAGCAATTTGGATTTCAGCACACAGAAAATTCTTACCTACACCTTAATCTAACCAATTTCAATGTTCCATGGGTTTACAATATTGAATTTTGAAACTAAAAATTTTAAAAAACTATTAATTTAACAATTATATTAAATAATATGTTCTTTCTTCTTTCACTTAAAAATCTCTGTCTATGTGCTATCGTCTCTGTCCATTCTCCGTGTCCAACTGTCCCTAGCCTGCACCTGTCTCTTCCTGTCTGTTTGTATTTACCTGCTCCTACTCTTCTCTATTGTCTCTACTTATGCTTTTTACAAACTACCCTCCTGCCAAATCTGCTCTCACTTCGTTGATTTTTTTTTTTTTCATAAAAATTTCTTTACCTTTTACTTTTTTTAGTCCTCTTTTATTTTATCTTTAACATGTACAACTGTTCAACTTAAACATTTATCTATTTCTTACTTTCAGTATAACATTTACTTTTCCCATTGACTTTTAAAATTTCCAACTGACAATCTTTTTTCAAATTTTTTGTACAACCCCCAAATTCTCATGACAAATCGATGTCCTGATTTTTTTTTTATTTCAATTTTCAGGACCGACCTTACCCATGAAACATTGATTACAATTTTTATAAATGTGAAAACCCAAAATATATATAACTTCTAATTTTGAAATAAAATATCATATCAAAAATCCCCCAAATTTCGTTTTTCATAAATTTATTTCTATAATAAATTTTGAAATACGAAATTTCCAAATTGTTAAAACAAATTTTTAACCAAAACAAATTTTCCTTTCTTACTCAATCCAAATCATTGCTACCTGTCTAAATTCCAATAACTATCAAAAACAATTCAAAATATTTAACATCAATAAACCAATTAATGGAAACAAATTAACTCAATTTTAAAACTCTAACAAATTAACTCTGTTCCAAAATTTTTAACTACAACTATATAATGAAATAAAATGACTAACTTAACTCATAAGAAAACTCACTTTTCATACCAAATGTATCCCAATTTTTTATATTTGTATTCAAATTATATCATTTCTTTTAATAGTTTGTTTAAAATTTCCTCTGTTCCTGTCCTCTTTATATTCATAATCCGCTCTATTTACAATTAATTACTTTCAATCCAATTTCATACATTATTTACACTATTTCTCTTTATAATTCTATTTAATATTTCCTAATAATATTTATTATAAATCATCAACTTATCTTTATACATAATATATTTCATAATTCACATATTTCATAATACACATATTTCATATTACACCTATTTCACAATACACATATTTCATTTATTCTCCTTTTACTTAAACCATTTTCTTTCATCACCTTTTTACTTTATACTCTATCAATTCCATTCTTTTAAATAATCTTTTCTTGAACACATTTTTTTTCTTTATATTCTATTCTTTAATATTCTATTTCTTCTTCATTTGAATACATTTCTCTTTTATTTATATTCTATTCTTCTTTAATCTATCTTCATTGGAATACATTATTTCTCTTTTATTTTAAATATCTCTAATCAGTCTCCTATTTTTATTTTTAAATTTTGTTTGCTAAATATTCTTTATATTACTTCTTTAGTGAGCTGTTAAAATATCCTATATTCAATAGAATATTTCCTATTTCCAATTCGTTTACCACATTCTAACCTTATTTTGATTTTCAAGTTTTTCCGTCCGTCTATTTAAATTTATTTCTTTTCTTTGACTTTTGTCCTTACTCTTTCTTTCTCCGATAATCTTCTATTTTTCATTATCTTTATCAATTCCTGTCTATATTTCATTTTAATTTTCCTCTTCCATACATTTTTACTTTTTTGTTTAGCACTGAATTTATTGTTTATGCTTTTAGATTTCTTATTCCTTATTATGTTTTGTTTCTTATATTTCTTTATCTTTTTAATTATTTCTTTCTTTAATAATCCTTCTACATTTATTTTTATTTTACCTTCCTTGTGCCTTCTATTATCTTCTTTGATTATTTTTCTAATTTCCATTTTCTTTCTCGATTTCTTCTTTAATTCTTCAATTTTTGTTTTTCCATTATTTTGTTTATTTATACATACTTCTTCAATTTCTATTCCTATCTCTTCTATTTCTTGACTACAATCTTTTTTTTCAATTTTTTGTCTCTATTATTTTTTTAATTTTTTGTTCTTGTAAATCTTCTACTTCTATTATTCTTCCAATCATTTCTATTCTTATTTAGAATAGTTGTGTTATAAAATAAATAAGTGTTTAAATAAATTATTAATAAATAAACTGTTGTTTTAAAGTAAACAAACATCACAATTTTTTTATTCTTATACGTTCGTTCATTTTATATCTGCGACTATAAAGATTTATGCGTACCTACGATACAATAAAGTTGTTCTTCTCGTGTTCAGTACTTTCATAATTAAATAAAAAATGCATTCAATAAAATAACAGTAACTCACAATTTAAAATCCCTCATTTATTGATATGATATGAAACACAATTTTTATTTTGAGGTTACTCTAAAAAAAGGGGGGTTTTGTGTGGGTAACCTTCATCGCTCTACTATATCCGACCTCTGATTGCACCCTGTCATAAACCATGTCGAAAATAATCATTAACAGCCCAGAAAAGAAATCCAAAAAAAGGGGGTGGGGAAGGAGGTCAGCCTACTCCTCGAATTTTTCAAATTTCTTAATTTATATCTATACAACCAAAACTCGAATTGTGATAAAAAAACATTCACCCCCACATATATTTAGGGGAAATGGGTGAACTTATCCCTTCCACCTACATTTAGAGGAGGTGAAGTAACTTGTCTGTTGGGGGTGAAATTTTTTTCGTCTCAGAGTCTCAAAGTAGGTGTTGGGGAAGAGCCTACGGCCTTTCTTTTAGTTTTGTCTATCCCTTACAATTTAGGCGTGGCAGAGGAAGAGGGGGCAGTTGTAGGAGTGGGGGAAAGTTTTTTTTGTTTCTCCGATCCTCTATCTGTCCATTTAATATTTTCTACGTCAGTTCGAAATAAAAGAGTGCCTTATGTTCTCTAAAGGATAATTTTATTATTCAATCATAATTCATAATTGTGGATCAATAGGACTAATTGCATTTTTTTTATTAATAACACCAAAGCTCGTCAATAGCTACTAAACAAAACTTAAAAGAAGAAAATCAGTTCACACTCAAAAGAGAAAATGGTACAGAAATATTTTGTCTTTGCCTATTTATATAAAAATAGTAATAATTTGCTTCAAGTAGTATTTTTTGAAACCCTAAAATTCGATATTCGATAATTTAGCACATTAACCAAAGGAGGACTGCAGACGTATGCAATAACTAGGGATGCGCACGATGTATCGATGTTTAAAAAACATTTTTCGGTTTCGATTAACGATTTTAACATCGATGTTTTTTTATCCGATGGTATCAGTCAACATAGAGTTTTTTTATCCGATGTTATTTGTTAACATCGATTTTTCAATTTACATCGATGATTTTCTTTTCAATGTTTTTTGGTTTTTGGTTAAGGCGTCACGTTTCAATTGATGGTTTCAATAACTTTTTGTTAAGCGATATTTTTTTTTGCTCTTCAATGAACGTTTTTGGAAAACATCGATGTTTACAGACACATCGATGTATGGAAAAACAAACATCGATATTTAAAAAAATTGATATTTAGACAAATCGATATTTGGAAAAATCGATATTTGAAAAATCGAGATTTGAAAAATCGATATTTTCTTTCGCGGTTATTGTTTTTAAAAATTTGCGCATCACTAGCTATAACTATGGGAAAAGTAGTGTGAGTATTCTCTCACGATTTGGCCTTGCTGCCATGTCAATTGACAAAAATTATAAAGAATCATGTCAACAGCGAAAGCAGTGTTGCAAGACGTAAGATAATTATCGTATTTGTACGATATACTGAAAAAAGTTAAAGATTCCCAATTTTTCGGAATTTTTATTTTCCATTTTCCAACTCCAGCTAGATTGAATTTTTGTTGCATACACATGTTTTTGTAATATATTATTACAGAGGTATAATTAAAAACATTTTTAATTACAGGGGGATTCACAAATGTATGATGGTAGTTCTTTGCAACATCTCACTAATTCTACTATGACGTCAGGGAAGCATATTTTTAAAAAGTACTACTCAATATAGTATTTTGTCGATCAAATATTGTACAATACAAATTTCTCATAGTAAGAACCACAACATAAAATATTTTTTTAAGGATTACTTTAAAACCATGTACATACTTATGAATTGATTTTTGGGAAAAGTAATATCATTAAAATATGTGTACCTCTAAACTTTAAAATATTTAAGGTGGCTTATTTGTTGGAAGATTTTTTATTTTAATAAGTAAAAAAATTACGAACACCCTAAAATATCCCCTGTCATCAGTAACCATTTATTCGGTATATAATAATCTGAACACTGTTTTAAGAGATGAATTTTGAATGCGATACTATGACCAGTCTTCGAGATACAGGGCGTTAAAGTGGAGAATTGCTGATTTTAGTTTATTTTTTCTTCAAACTGAAAAGTACAGAAGTAGGTAAAAATTTTAAGTGTTTTAGAAAAGTATAGGTATAGAAAGGTATAATACACCGAAGACTAAAACTTTTTTACCTACATCTGTACTGAGATCTATATTCCGTTATTGTGAACCCCAATATTTTGGACACCCGCCGCCACTAGTTTAAAATAATTGTTACAAAGTGCTTCACGAACAAATCACAATATATTTTTTAAACACTAAATAACTACAGTTGCGCCACAGAGAAATTATTTCTTTAAATATATTTTTATACAGGGTGAGCCATCCAGCCAACTACCAAAAGATAATTATGTTTTGAAATTATTAAAAAAACGAGCTTGCATTTCTTAAGTGACTTTTGAGTAAATTAATAACATTACAATAGGTGTGTAACCATAAGATTTTAAAATATAAAGGTTAATCTGTTTCTATTAGATATAGGAAATATGTAGTGTATAATATTTTATTGCCAAAATATCATATTATGTAGTATTTTTTAAAAATATGCTTCTTTGATGTCACAGTAAAATTAGTGAGATTCTGGAAAAACTATACAGTGCTCTTCAGATAAAAGTATCCACCTTAAGTAACTTTTGAAGGACTGATTATTACAAAAAACAAAAAAATACGTCAATTAATATTCGAAGGTTGAGATATCGTGCTATATTTAAGTTTGCTGAAAAAGTCACCCTTTCACCCCTACTATCATCCCTTCAATTTTTTTAAATGGCTTCTCCCATTTTTTTATCCATTTTTGGATTGTTCTCGTTTAACTGATTTCAAAAATGTATAAAACATGGGGTTTAAAATAATTAGTTTATGATCTACAGGGTTCCATTATTTGAGTGACAAATTTTTACATCTCACCTTACTGACTGCAGCAAAATTGGATTTAGAATACATTATACCTTAATCGTACCGCTAAAAACTTGTTGAAGTTTTTTATGATACATGGTAAAGGTATTGGAGATTTGAAAAATGAATTTAAATTACTTTTATAGTGTATTTTGATACTTGTGCACATTGATTTGTTAAGGTTATTTATTTGATTTGAAAATGGTTTACAGTTTACAAGAAAGAATTAAACTTGTAGGTTTATACTACAAAAATAACAGTTCTGCACGAGCTGCTGCTAGAATTTTCAACGAAACACACCAAGGAGGTCATGCAACTCATAAGTATGTAATTGATCTTATGCATAAATTTACATCAACCGGGTCAGTTGGCAATAAAAAACATAACCGACTGGAACTCGTAAATAACGAAGCAATTGAAGTCGCAGTTTTAGGACAAGTAAGTCTTGAAAATCAACAAGTACAGTCACTGACAACAATAAGCAGAGAAGTAGGTGTTTCATCTTCCACAGTTTATCGAATATTACACAAGCATAAGTACCATCCATACAAAATTAAATTGGTTCAAGAGTTGTATGAAGATGATTTTGATCGTCGTCTTGAATTTTGTGAACTATTGAGTCAGCGCTTGACTGACAATCCACATTTGTTGCACAATCTTTGTTTTTCGGATGAATGCACATTTTCAGTTAATGGTTTAGTTAATAGACATAATTGCAGATATTGGGCTGATAGTGATCCACATGTTGTGCGTGAATACCACACACAGAATCCTCAAAAGTTAAATGTATGGTGTGGTATCCTAGGTGACCACATAGTCGGACCTTTCTTTTTAGACGGAAACTTAAATGGAGAGTCATATCTTGAGTTATTGAGAGAAGTAATTGATCCACGTATTACAACAATAATAGAAAATGATCACAATCTTTCTGAAGATTTGCTTGTCTTTCAACAGGATGGAGCGCCTCCACATTTTGCTTTGCCAGTACGACAATTTTTAAATGAAACTTTCCCCAATCGTTGGATAGGTAGAAGAGGCTCGATGATGGAGTGGCCACCTAGATCACCGGATTTATCACCTCTAGACTTCTTTTTATGGGGTTATTTAAAAACAAAAATTTATGCTACCCAACCAGAATCTTTAGAAGATTTACGACAAAGAATAGAGTATGAATGCCTACATTTAAATGCACACGTGTTCGGTAATGTCAGGGAGGCTTTTCAATCTAGGTTATACCATTGTATGGAAGTAAATGGTGGACATTTTGAACAATTTTTATAATAAATTTTGAAAATGAAATATTCGTTTTTTCTTTGGAAACGCTTGTGACAAAATCATTAAAATAAAAGTTTTGCACAATTCAATTTTATTTTAATTTAAAATTCTGTAGATCGTAAAATAATTACTTTAATCCCCATGTTTTATACATTTTTGAAATCAGTTAAACGAGAGCAATCCAAAAATGGATAAAAAAATGGGGCAAGCCATTTAAAAAAATTGAAGGGATGATAGTAGGGGTGAAAGGGTGACTTTCTTAGCAAACTTAAATATGACACGATATCTCCCCCTTCGAATATTAATTGATGTATTTTTTTGTTTTTTGTAATAATCAGTCCTTTAAAAGTTACTTAAGGTGGATACTTTTATCTGAAAAGCACTGTATACCATCATACATTTGTTAATCAATTTGTAACTAAAAATATTACGTATGTACTAATGTATTACTAAAACATGTAATAAACGTGTGTATACAACAGAAATTCAATTTAGCTCGTAAGTTTGAAAATAAAAATTTAGAAAACTAGGCAATTTTCAACTTTAACTCCCTGTATCTCTAAAACTAGTAATAGGATTGAATTGGGCCTATTAACACTTTTGGTTATTAGGTTCAGCTCAAAACCATACCACAGTTTTAGAACATTTGACCGGTCGTCACCATATATAAGGAAATAAGTGCGGGGTCCTTTGGATAATGGATGCGTAAGTTTTAAACCTACATATACATGATATCTTTAAAAATCTATAGACAAAAACATTTAAAATATCAAAATCAGAAAGGTATACAAGAAGAAATTATTTTTGAAACATTAGCTTAACAAGAATAGGTTAGGTGTTAATTTTTCTTTTGTTTTTTTATGTGTACTCAATAAAATTATTACCAAATTACCCATAATCTCTTAAATTAACCAGCCTCCGATAATGTCACACTAGTAAGGTCAGTTTTGTATGATAAAATTATAAAAAAAGGTAATTTCTACAGCATTGTACAACAATTTGATTTTGATCGTCTGGCAACACTGGTGAGTGGAAGAGTGTAGGAGTACTCTCATGAGTTTAAGAATAGGGTACCTGATAGTCCTATACTCCTACACTATGAAATTTAACACAAATACACTCGATAAACTAAATTACATAATTGAATTGTTCCAAAAGTTACCCAGTCTGTTTTTTAATACATTGATAGATGACGCAGCTATAACTTCTTTGGATACATTGTTCCATGTATCAAGAACTCGGTTCGAGAGGTAGTTTTAGCGTGGTAATTTCTTGAAGTTTTTTAATTTTAATTCAGGGTCTCGTAGTTGGTGGTCATTAGATAGTGCTACTAAATACCTCAGGATGGCTTTTCTTAAAATCGGGAAGAGATAAATATTGAGAGAAAATTTTCAGTTTCTTCTCCCTTGTTAAATTTCGTATTTTTGAATTCTAATTCACCAAAATTAGTGGAGAATTTTCACTCAAAACTTTCTCCAACTTTTAAGTAGAGAAAATTCAGTTTACAGGCATGTGAGTAGGGTAGAGCGATAATCGCAAAATTTTAAAAATTTCGAAAAATCGATTTGGAATACCTACCAAAAGTTACCTATCATAATGTTGACAAAAATGTATTAATACAACCTTTTGATCAAATTACATCTTCTGCCCTCTACCAGCCATTGAAAAATTACAAAAAAAAGACTAAAAAAAAATTGCAGGAATTATTACTAAAATTTAAACCATGTGATTTTAAGATATATTATGTATAATAAAATTAATTTATAACATTTTTCGCCCTATACAAAGTGGCATAGCCAGGTGGGGGCCACATCAATTTATCAAGAAAGCGAAAGCCAGAAACTCATATCAAGATAGATCATGAATTGCCTTCCACTTCCTATAACAGTATCAATACAGATATGCAGTGTATACGTCAAACTTCCCACCTTGGCCAAAGTTTGTGACCACTATGGATTATCAGATAGATCTGCAGCAGCAGTGGCAACTGCAGTGCTACACGACCTTGGAATTGTTTCCAATGCCAATACAAAAAACGTAATAGACAGAAGTAAGCTGAGAAGAGCAAGAGAGCAATCAAGAAAAAGTTTTACGCAAAACTCCTCAGAAACTTTGAAAGCCATATACTTTGATGGAAGGAAAGATAAAATCTTCGTAATCAAAAATATTGAAGGCAAGTACCACAGAAAAACCATACTCGAAGAACACATTTCTTTAGTTCAAGAGCCGGGCTTTATATTTTTAGGTCACATAGTACCCCTTTCTAGATCGGCTTTAAGCATTTGTCAAAGTATTGTCAACTTCTTAGAAAGTAATGGATATAATCTAGAAGAACTAGTGGCAGTAGGATGTGACGAAAAAAAAAATGGTGCCATTTCTCAACTAGAATTAAAATTAGGATGCCCTTTACAAAAATTTGTTTGCCAGCTTCACGCTAATGAATTACCTTTAAGGCATCTTTTTCAGAAGCTGGACGGTCAAACTATGGGTCCAAGAGCTTTTGCAGGAATTGTAGGAAAGCAAATAGTGCAGTGCGAAAATATACCAGTTGTAAACTATAACATTATTGACTGTGAGTTACCAGAAGTAGATTTCCTTGACTTAAGTGCAGATCTGTTTGAAATTTGTGTTGCAGTTTCTACAGGGAAGTGCCATGTGGATTTATTGAACCGAAGCCCAGGAAAGTTAAGTCATTCTCGATGGCTCACTTTCGCCAATCGCATTTTACGTCTTTATGTAAGTACCATAAATCCAACTTCAGAATTAAAGGAACTGACCAAATTTATTGTCAAGGTTTATAGTCCTTTGTGGTTTCAAATTAAATGCAACTCATCATGTGTAAATGGTAGGTACCTAAAGCAAGATTTGAAAAGTGTTATAGACCCTGTAATTCAAACAAATGCCTATTTTGTTTATCCGGAAAATCTTCTGTTATGTATCCTGCATGACACTCGCCCTCATATAAGAGAATTTGCACTTTGTCACATTCTGAATGCAAAAACTAAGGGCAATAATAGTTCAACCAATGTCAGACCTTTTATTATTCCACAAATTAATTTTGACGCAGATGACTATGTTGATCTGATTGATTGGCAAAAAAATAAAATAACTTGTCCCCCATTGCTTCAAACTTTAGAAGTGGATAATTTGAAAAATATTATTTCCGGTTCTCCTGAAAAAATCATCGACATCGCTGCATTTCCCTGTCACTCCCAATCAGTAGAGAGATATGTGAAACTTGTTACAGAAGCATCTTTATCAGTTGTTGGGTCACAAAAAAGAGACAGTTTTATTAAAGCAAAAATAGATTCGCGCAAACTCATGCCAAAATTTGACTCAAAAAAAGACTAAAAACAATAAATAATCGAAATGGATAAGGGAGGGTGGGATGGAACTCGTCGAGCAGTTACCTCCCCGTGGTGAGTTCTGGGTTGTTTAAACAATACTGGATATTCAACATTTATGTTTCGTATATAAATCGAATATTGTTTAAACAAGCGAAGAACTGCTCTGTTTGCCGTAGCGCTAACTCTCAGTATCAATATTAATAAAAAAAGAAAAATAAATACATAAGGCAAAAAATCTAAGTTTTGAAAATCGTTTTGGAATAGTGTGCAAAAGTTGCAAATTGGTATTACAAAACTAATGTTTATTTTCGGTTTTTCAAAATTTTTTCATCTTCTGCCCTCTACCGGGCTTTGGGTATTTTATTTTTTTTATTTTTTCAAAGCCCGGTAGAGGGCAGAAGATGAAAAAATGTTGACAACCCGAAAATAAACATTAGTTTTGTAATACAAATTGGCAACTTTTGAGCACTATTCCAAAACGATTTTCGAAACTTCTTTTTTTCCGCGCCACCCTAATGTGCAGTGTATGTCAGAATTTAAATAAATCAAAATGTAACTATAGTTTCATATTTATGTTTCGTAGTGTTTTCAAGTATATTTATTATACATTTGTTACTTTTCTTTTAAAATGGATTTGGACGCGAAAATAATAATAATTTTTATTCATTCTGTAGGATATAAATAAAATATTATAAATGTTAAGCACATATACAATTAGACAAATGAAAATATTAATAAATACAGATGAATGTTAGATAAAATAACAAAAACATGGAGCAACAACTTGTTAAATTATAAAGAGTACTGTAAAACTATCCCCGTACACTATAATACACCCCCTTTTCAATGGTTACTGCTTCACATCTTTTAAATTTGTTTGGACTTTGACTCATGTTTTTAAAATGATTAATTATTTAGGAAAGTAACTAGTCACCGTCTACAATCGTAAAGTTTTAAACAAATTTAGAATGATATTCAAACTGCCAAGAGATTCGGATTTCTAGTTCGATAATTATTAATGAAAACGATTGTTTAAAACGTGCATTTATACTATTTTTAATGAACAACAGATTTTAAAATGTTTATAAGGAAAAAAGTTAAAATTCCGTTGTCGATAAAAACAAATTATAAAAACTTAAAATCTATAATAAAATGCTGTAGCCGGCAGTATTATTCGCTGTCAAAAGTTCGAAGTTCGTAATTTCTATTTGATCGGATGATCCAAAACAATCTCGCAATTCTGTTTCTATTTCCACCATCCACTTTCTCGTCCCTTGGCTTTCACGTTATTTTAAGAATACCATTTTTTTGGGAAAATGAAAATAAAGTGAATATATTCTCCGGGTAGTTTCAGTTTCTCTCGTTTTCAAGCATATACGCACCCAGATCGGCGTATCAGAATTTGACAATGCGAAAGGATATATAAAAAATCACCTCGCAAATAACGTTGGCAGAAGGTGGTTATTTTTGAAACGAAAAGCCTTTGCGCGTATGGGGAGCATTCTGAAGATAGTGTCAAAGAGTACATACAGAGGATCAACTTCATGTGGAAGGGGAAAGCACGCGCTGCTACTCTGGCGCACCGCTTAAAGCCGGGATCCAACGGCGCGTGGAATGGCACTCCTCGGCGCGTGGAGCGGCAATCCTGGGTTGTGAAGTAGAGTCTCAAGGGTCGGACCGTTCCCACGGCGCATGAGGATCGCGCAGATGTGGACACGCGCTTATTGCAGTCTGTTTTACGACGGCAGTGTTGGCGATAAACATTTCATAATTTGGTTTAATTTTAGGAGTTTACAGCATGGCAAAGGGACAAAAAATATAACGAAAATAATTTTTTAATTAAAAAACTGACTTCAAAATCGTGTAGATGCCCTTAAAAATTGAGATTTTTGATTTTCTCATAGTTAATCAGATCCTGACTAATTGTATCTGAAACTACCCCTGAGGTATCTCCTTTCTAACAAAAAAATAATCATGGAAATCGGACACCATGTTAAAGAATTATCGCTGAACATACTTAAAAAAAATACGACGAATTGAGAACCTTCTCCTTTTTTGAAGTCGATTAACAAATAAGATGGTGGAGAGTGTCTTTGTATAAAAATCGAGATAGATAAGTACATTATACAGTGAGTATCATAAGTCTTACTGGAGTCTTGTTAGGAAAATCGTCGAGACACGTCGATTTTTGATTTCTACAATGTACATTTTTGTATAAATAGTTTACTCTTAATTTCATCCCTTACTGGAGGGGAGCAACCCTTTCGAAAAATTTAAATGGAATAGGGTGGTGAGTGATAGCTCATTTGAAAGGGGGTTTGAATTTCTATTCAACCGTGCAAAAAATTTTGAAATAAATAATTATTGTTTCAGAATACCGAAAATTAACATAGCACACTTATCCTTAGAATTAAAATTGATTGATATCGGTTTTGGTTTAGACGTGAAGTAAGACTTTTTGTCATTAGATAAGGTCACTGTTAGTTTAATTGCTTTCCTGTTTGTGATGTTTTGTTATTTTTAAACATTAATAAATCAACACGTAATGAAGTAAATTTCAAAATTTTTTGCACGGTTGAATAGAAAATGAAACCCCCTTTCAAATGAGCTATCACTCATTACCCCATGCCATTTAAATATTTCGAAAGGGTTGCTCCACTCCAGTAAGGGATGAAATTAAGGGTCAACTATTTATACAAAAATGTATATTGTAGAAATCTAAAATCGATGTGTCTCGGCGATTTTCCTAACAAGACTCCAGTAACGAGTTAGATAGGGGGGGATAAGACATGATGATCACTGCAGAATATTTTGCAACAAGTGTTGAAAACTGATTTTCACACACGTTATATACTATAATTTTTCTACGACTGCAACTAATATTAGGTTATGACTTTTAATTTAATTTTTTCAATTCTGCGATTGAATATTGTACACTCATTTGCTCTTCAATTCTCCTCCAGGCATCATAAACTAAGTTCCTGTTTTTATGGTTTGGATCCCGTGGGTTCCAAATAATCGGCTCGGCTTCATAAAATGATAAAAATTCTAACACCACTTCGTTAGACCACTCCTTGGTAAAAGTTACCACGGCACTGACAGTAATACGCTCCTAGCCGCGCCGTTGGAGCTGTAAGCACGTGTTGCTCGCCAACGTCCGCGCCCCTTTGAACCGTGTTGATTTACCGACAGACGACGGGACGCAGATATTTTTTTCTTAACCATCCTCCCGAGTCCTACCGCTTGCCGAGTCCTACCGCTTTCCGAGTCCCTCACATGTTGCGTTTACGCGTTTAAAATAATTGGGGTGGTAACTTTTAAAGTTGATTTTGTTGCGTACAATTTTATTTTCTAATTGTTGGGTTTATATAAAATGTTCATTGGAACCTCCAACCTTGAGGTGTTCAGTATTTTCCTTTTTTTTTTCAGTAGGGTTAAAATATTCCATTCTTTCGATACCCTTATGAGGATTGTTTTACCAAAACTCAATTCGAGATTCTTCTACTTTCTACAAATTTAGATTTTAAAATTGTTAGTAAGTGAATGAATCAAGAACTATACAAATATTGAACCTATAATTTGGGTCCTGTACGCTTTAGTTACCTCGAAATTTAGAAAAAAAATTGATTACACTAATAGTATGAGAGCTTACTGTTAATTTCGACTGTCATCTGATAACGAAATGAAATATGCTCTAAAGGCATGTAACAACATTGTACTTTACCAAATTGCACCTGTGCCAATCCCTATCCTGAGCAAAGTGGTTAAAAAAAATATTTTATATTCAAAAAATCACATAATACATGACAACGACAATTGTGTTTTCCCTAAAAATTACAATCCTAATTCATTGTGAAACTAGCTTTTAAACCTGAATTATTAATATTTTTACCTACCTTTTAAACCATGTTTATGTATGAAAGGAAGAAGGATGGCATTGTATAAATCATTTGCAGAGATAGTCAATAATAATTATAAACTCTTGTTAGACAATAATTTTAAACCATAATCATAGTAGTCTTTTTGTCGTTTCTATGGCAACCTGTAAAAATGAATCACAACAATAGGCATACAAATAAATTTTTAAATCAGCAAACATTGATTCACATTTTTAATTATTTTTACCTACTAATCATGGATAGATATTTTTGTGCAATGTTAAGAGGAAGAAAATGTTTCTTTTAAACGATATATATCAAGATATATTTGAATGTTATTTTCTGGAAAACTTTAAGGGCAAACAAAATTAGCGCTATCATGCCTTATGTGATTTTTTTAATATAAAATAATTTTTTTAAGCCACTTTGCTTAGGATTAGGTTTGGCACAGGCGTCATTTGGTAAAGTACAATGTTTTTCCATGCTTTTGGGGTATATTTCATTTCGTTATCAGATGACGGTAAAAATTTGCAGTGGGCTCTTGGGCTATAAAAAGTACCCATTACATATTGTGTACTTCTAAATAAAAGGATAAGAAAATTTTTATCAAATTTACAATTTTATAGGCTATATCGTACCTTTTTTCACAATTAAAGAATGGGTAATATCAATATTTACGTATTTTATCTTGTAACTAACTGAAATTCATTTATAAAGATTTTCCTTGCCCTAATTAATTAATTAATGTTACGATATAAAAATATTTCAGTCTTGTTAATATTCACATATTTTATGTAGTATAAGGTGTAAAGTACTGAAACTCTTGGCAAAACTGTAAGAAAATGATAAAATGTTAGGTTAGGAACATCAAAATCTTAACTTTTCTTAGAAAATATTCTGTTATCACCATTTTTTTAGAAATTTATTCTATAGAATGGGTACTTTTTATTGTTTAAATTAATTTTTCAAATTCCTTCGTACCTAAAGCGTACCGGACTCTATTTTTTACTTATAAGTATACCTATACCTTGCTTACAAAAGTGAGAAACCGAAGATACTTTTTTCTTTTATTATTTATTTATTTCTATATCATTCTAAATCGAAACATAAACTAGCTTGCACACAGACATTATAATGCATCAGTGAGTTATCAATGTCTAATTTATTCTGTATTTATACTAAGTATTCATTTGAATAATTATTAAACTTTGTATTTATACTTGTAACTATTCCTATTTATTTATATTTTCTTGAATATATATTATTATTTTTATTATTATTATATCATCTTTCTGCATTTTTAACATAACCTATTTTTAACTGCTACGACAATAATAAGAAACATGTCTACTTTTCAATCAAATCAAAGATCGGTACGCGCATACGCAGCCAGTAAGGACTCGGCAAGCGGTAGGACTCGGGAGGATGGTTAAGAAAAAAATATCTGCCGACGGGACTCATCGCGCCGACCGAAGATTGGCAAGCCTGCCCTATCCAACGGAGCGGGAACTGGCAAGTTTGGCGCGTGGAGTGCCACTCCGCGCGCCGTTGGATCCCGGCTTAACACGCCTTCTCGAACAGAAACCAGAAACATTGTAGTTGTCATTGGTAAGATTCGTACTTAAAATAATTAAAATGAATAAAATAAGTAGGGGAGAGTGGTACACATTGAAACGGGGTACACAATGAAACATTGCAATTTGCCAATTTGAATTTGCCGCTACAACGCCACTAGCGCTGTCGTGGATGAGTCTTATGATGTTGCATCAGCCACCCGTTAGTTGCTTTTGATATTCGAAAGAGTGCACATTTCATGACCCAATTTGTGTTTTTTGTGTCTTAAAGTAAAAAAAAGGAGCCAATATAAAAAGGTATGTTATTTACAATTAAGCAGTTTTAGTATCCGTTTATATTTGTAATGAATAAATAGGTTATGCATTTCTTAACATATAAAATATTTTGTACAAATTGTTCTTGTCTTAGATTTACGTCCAATTAAAAAAAAACATGTTTCATTGTGTACCACCTTGTGTCATTCTGACCGTGGAATTTTTAGTTGTAGGCAACCATGGTAAGAAAGAAGAAGGAATGAACAAGAGCTAAATTTACAGGAGATCAAATGACCGCAGCAGTCCAAGAGGTCAAAATAATAGGGAATTCCTTACGCATTGCTGCATTACGCATTACGCATGTTTGATGTAAATTTTGTCACACTAAGGCGTTATGTGCTAAAGGAACGAAATGACCCCAATACTAAAATGGAGTCGAATTATGCTGTTAGATCAATATTTAGCACCGAGAAGGAAAGATCTTTATCTGAATATATAAAGACCTGTAGCAAAATGGCATTTGGGTTAAATACTCAAAAAGTGAGAGAGCTGGCATATGAAATAGCGCTCAGAAACAATATTAATATGCCAGATTCCTGGAGAAGGAATAAGTGTGCGAGTAAGGATTGGCTAAGAGCTTTTAATTAAAAGAAATGCGTCTTTAAGTATTAGAATGCCAGAAGCTTGCTCTTTATCCAGGCTTACTTCTTTTACAAAACCAAATGTCGAAAGATTTTTCCTACCTTGAGAAAATATATGGAGGTAACCCAGCAGTTGTTCAGGAAATTCAAATTTCTAATTTGAATGAAACTACTACTACGACTGTACAGCGTCCACATAAAGTAGTTACACAAAAAGGGGTGAAACAGTTGAACCAGTGCACAAGTACCGAAAGAGGATTACTAGCCACTACTTATGCTATAATTAGAGCAAACGGAACTTTTCTACCGCCGATAATTATTTTTCCCTGAAAGAAGTGGGTCCCTCATATAATAAATGGCGCGCCCCCAGGAACATTAGGACTAGCAAATCTAAGTGGGTAAATGACCGCTGAACTGTTTGTTGAGGTGTCAAACCACTTTATTAAACATACTACTGTGACAAAAGAAAGGCCATGCCTATTAATATATGATAACCATGAATCACATATGTCCCTGGAGATAGCGGAAAAGGCAAAAACAATGGAATCATTATCCTAACCCTCCCGCCACATACGAGTAACAAGTTGCAGCCTTTAGACAAAGCAGTGTTTTACTCTTTTAAGAACTTTTACAATGGTGCAATAGATTCGTAGCTCCTCACCCACCCCACCGTACCTATGACGCTATATCAAATAGCTGAATGTGTTGGTATTGCCCACTCAAAATCAATGACGCCAGAAAACATATTTAACGGGTTCCGTTCAAGGGGTATCTACCCATTCAATAAAAATATTTTTACGGAGGCTGACTTTCTTGTTTCATCGGTGACTGACAGACCTGAAGACGCCCAAAAGGAGAACCTCCAACAAGGAATGGTTGTAGTCCAAGAAAATCTCTCGGTAACTGACAGACCTGAAGACGCCCGAAAGGAGAACCTCCAACAAGGAATGGTTGTAGTCCAAGAAAATTTGAACGATGAACAAGATGCCAGGCAGCGGCAACGACACCGCTGTTGCTTCATGTAGCACAACCGATCCTCAACAGTGTGCAGATGATAAGAAAGACTCTACTTTGGAAATAGCGTCGACTGCAGAAGATTCATTTATTTCACCTTTTGAGATACGGGGCTTTCCAAAGGCAGCTCTTCGAAAAAATTTAAATCGAACACGAAAATCGAAGAAAAGTGTCATTTTAACCAGTACACCAGAAATGAAAGAACTTTCGTACAAAATAGAAAAGAAAAAAACTCCTATAACAGAAGCAGTTAAAAGGGTAAAACAAAATATAACTGCAGATAAAACGGATACAAAGAAAAAAAGCAAAACATGTGAAGAAGATTCAGAGACGGACACTGAAAGTGTAGATTTGCATTTTGCGGATTCTTCAGATGATGAATTAACCTTAGCTGAATTTCAGTACCATATGATGCAGGAAAAGAAGAAACAATCAGAATTTTTAGCAATTGATGAAACTACTGAAATTTTGAAACATTCTTTTGTCTTGGTCAAATTTCAAAATAATATTCACTATGTTGCTAAAATTTTGGAAGATGTAAACTCTAACAAATTTAAAATTTCGTATTTGAGGAAGAGTGCAAAAGTTTCAAATTCATTCTATTTTCCAGATGTTCCGGACATTCATATGGCGCTGAAATCAGATTTTACAATCCTGTTACCGAATCCGATAAATACAAAGAACAAAAGACTTTCATCATATTTTAAATTCGGAATTGATTTTGGCAAGATGATTGTATGCTAATATTATGCTATTACTTTTTATTAAAAACAAATATTTTAGTTTTTTTACCGATAGGTTGAAAAGAAAAAATGTTTATGTTCCTTTTTTGAGTTGATTTAGTTTGTTTTAGTATTTTACCAACATTTTTTGAAACTAAAAAATGTTTTCGTTCTTTCACAATTGATTTTTTTTAAATAATAAATGTTTTTATACGTGTATCATTTTGTTTCATTGTGTACTACCCCATGTTTCAAACTGTACCACCAGTGGTACACATTGATACAAAAACATCTATGTAGATTTTATTTTTTTTTACCTAAATAGTATGGTTTTCTAAAATACTAACTACAATTATTTATAGCTTAATAAATTCTTTAAATAATAAAGTCGGAATTTATACGAAATATTCGAAAAATCGTTTCATTGTGTACCACTCTCCCCTAAATAAATTGTTTTTTTTTATAAATACCGCTCTCAATGACAAATTAAAAAATCTGATGTGTCCAACACATGACTTTCCTATCTAGTTATTATAGGCATTTTCCGGTTATTTTGTACAACCTATTGCAGCATCTCTATAAATGTTTAGAGGATAAACTAAATATATACATTTTACACATACATCTACCTCGAAACATTTTTTTATAGATATTCATTGAAAACGAAAATACAGAAAAATTTAAATTTAGCACTTTTCCATTACGGTCCATTTTAGAAAAATCATGTATAAAAAAAATTATAGAAATCGATATCGCAAACAACTTTTAGTTCAACAATTTTCATAAAAATCAGAATTTTGCACATTTTGTCAAATTTCTCGAATACGGACCATTTCAGAAAATTTTGACATAAAGCAAAAATTATAGATAAAAATATTAGAAGTAACTTTTATTTGAACAATTTTCTTCTCCAAACATAAATAACAGATATATTCCATAAAATATAAAAACGGCCTCCCATAAAGTACCCCCCCAGATGTTCCGACTTTGTCCAAAATCTAATCATTTCACGTCAGGCCGAAATAAACCTTAAGTTTAAAATTTAATGTTTTTTCCTTTATCCGTTTTTGAGTTTTCTTCAAATTTCGAAATTTACACATTTTCTCAAATATCTCGAATACGGTCCATTTTAGAGAAATTATGTATAGGACAAAAATTATAGAGAATTATATTACAAACAACTTTTATTTGAATAATTTAAAAAAAAAAATATTTTTTTTACATTTTGTCAAATTTCTCGAATACGGACCATTTTAAGAAAATTTTGCATAAAACAAAAATTATAGATAATTATATTAGAAGTAACTTTTATTTGAAGAATTTTCTTCTCCAAACGTAAATAACAGATATATTCCATAAAATATAAAAATGACCACCTATAAAGTACCCCCCCAGATGTTCCGACTCTGCCCAAAATCTAATCAGCTCATTGGACGCTGAAACAAAGCTTAAGTTTAAAATTTGGTGTTTTTCTGTGTATCGGTTCATGAGTTATGCGTTATACAGACACACACACACAAACACACACAGACACACAGACACACAGACACACACACACACACACACACACACACACACACACACACACACACACACACACACACACACAGACATCATCGCGAAAATAGTCAAAACGGATTCAGGGGACCTCAAAACGTAAAAATCCGTCGAAAACTCGAGGTCGAAAAAAATCATGATTCCTATACTTTCCTTATATCTGTATACAGATAGGAAAGTAAAAAGGGAAATAAAACAAAAATACGAAGATTAAAATATATTTTTAAGAATTTTTCCAAATTAATAATTTATCTTTATTATCATTTAATTTTTATTTCTATTAAGGTAGTTCACTCGCGACAGTCGTACATAAAAATATCGCATCATAGTGAATACCAAAAATTCGAGATTCTCAATGCTAATCAATTTTATTTTTGTAAGAGACTGTACAAAACACATGTATATAAACACATATGGACATGTTATAATTTTAATAAGATTCATCGGACAACCTCGCTAATATAAGAACGGTATGGTATAGAAATTTGTGACTTACTTATATTAATTTTAAGAGTTTGTTTTGATTCAAACAGAACCGCTGATTCCAGTTCTCAAACACAGTGGACGAATTATTTTTTCAAGAATACGTCGCGAGTTTATAATAACCTCTTAGCTGATCGAGTGTTACTTTGTTACGTGAAGTGGTTACAATGTTGCCAAGTTATAATAATTTTACGAAACTACTTGATAACTGCTATAAAAATATTTTTATTTTAAAAATCTCTATCTCTTTACTAAGAAGGTCAAAAAATTCAGTGATTTTTTATTAAATTTTATAACTTCTTGATTTATTTAACATTAGTTTTTAAAAAATATGGTAAGAACCGTTTTCGAGATATCTTAAAATAAATGCATTGCTTGTGTACATGACAGGCTTCAAGAGTGTTAATTATGCACATTTTGATTGTTAATATCTCGTTTCACAGACGGTCAAAAAATCTGATTTTTTTTTAGTTACGTAAACGACACTTTCATAGACCTTATATTTCAATTTTATTGAATTCTTATGAAAATCCGTTTTACGAGTGAACTACTTTAAGGTATTTTAATGTGTAGCCTCTTCTCGGAGACAGTACTTGGAGGTAGAGTAGCCTCTTCTTCTTGGAGACAGTACTTAGAGGTAGAGTAGCCTCTTCTTGTTGACAGTAGAGACAGTACTTAGAGGTAGAGTAGCCTCTTCTTCTTGGAGACAATATTTGGAGTATAGAGTACTCTTCTTGGAAACAGTACTTCTTCTTGAAGCCACCCACTACAGGTTTAGAAATAAAAGAACCTCAGTACCGTGTGTAAAAGTACATATACATGCCAGTTTGGAAATCTAACGGATTTATGCATAAACGGGACGAATATTAAAGTTACATCGTCTGAACAGAATATAAAATGTCACGAAAAATATTAAAGTTACGTCATCTGAACAAAATATAAAATATCACGACAAATATTAAAGTTACATCATCTGAACAGCATATAAAATATTTATAAGGCAAAAATAAGTTAGGAGCCATAAATTTCCGTTTAAACTGTATTTCCAGACTGACTTGTAATTCAATTATTTAGTTGCCTCCCCGCGTATATATCAAAGTAATTCAATGATAATTATTAATTATTAATATATATAAGAAAGCTTAAAAAATATTATTAGTTAGGGTAGCTATAATCTATATAAAATGAAATAAAATATAGAAACCGGCTTTGCCAGCATGGTTGTAATAAAAAAAAGCACATGGCAGAGCTTTGGTTTTGCAACGAAATCCAGCAAAATGGGAATAAAAGAAAACATTTACCTGACAATTATCCCAACGTTCACACTTAATAAACACAAATTAAAGAAAGATAATTCTAGCAATTCATATTATTAAATTTATTGGCACGCTAGCACTTCTTGAGTTTAAACACCAGAAAAGGAAAAACCAATTCACCGTTTTAGGTTTTATATGAACTCCTGGCTGAAAGAATCGCTATGGGCTATGCGCTGGACATGAGCAGATCATGCGCAAATGATGCTTTGTAAAAATCGATAATGGTATTAATGATAGGGCAAGAGTCATATGTTGTGTTACAAGGGGTTATGGAGAAGTTGTTGTTAAAAATAAATTTGAAATGAATTTAAAATTAATTTCACGTAACAAGGCGCTCAATCACAAATCACATTTATGGCAGTCCTACTTATTTAATGATTTACCATTTCTATATAATAGGCGCTTGAATCAAGATTTCTTCGAGAACTTTTTTGGATCCATTGGACAACAAAACGGAAACTGTAAATTCCCACAGCAATCCAATTTAAAAGATCTTTTTAAAAACTATTGTGTTAAATTGTTTCACTCCGGTACTGAAAACTATAAGGGAAATGCAAAACAAAATTTATTAAAATTGCACGATATTCAAGAAACCTCTGTATTTGATATAATAGCTTCTTCACAGAGTTGCTTACGTGACAGCGAAATCATTACAGGTACTGACTAGAAATAGTGATGTACTAAAACAAAATTTCGAACGTTATGTTTGAGGCTATTTAACTAAAAAATGTTTGAATAAACATACATGTGTGGTGTGCACAAACTTTGCTCAGAGTGTACAAAATGTTGACGATAGTGCTGTTTTGTTATTTTAAGGCATATGAAACTCACAGTCTTAGTCCATTTGGCAATTTGCTTATGCTTGGCAATAATTTTATTTTATTTATTGTTCGACTGGGAGCAGCATTTGATTGCACATTTTCCATTAATTTACGTTATTAAGGTAGTTCACTCGCGACAGTCGTACATAAAAATATGGCATAATGGTGAATACTAATAGTTCGAGATTCTTAATACTTATAAGAGACTGTACAAAACACATGTAAGCTTATATATATATATATATATATATATATATATATATATGGATATGTTACAACTTTAATAAAATCCATCCGACAACCTGGTAAATATATGAATTGTGTGCTACAGAAATTTGTGACTTCCTCATACTAATTTTAAGAGTTTGTTTTGGTTCAAACAGAACCGCTGATTCCAGTTCTTAAATACAGTGGACGAATTAATTTTTCAAAAACACGTCGCGAGGTTATAACAACCTCTTAGCTAATCGAGTGTTATTCAATGACATATATAGATTAATAGACTGCTCATCCATATATAAACAAGACGACGAAAAGCGGGTCATATTGCTTGGATTGCCGAGTGCTCATCAGGCAGAATCGGTCTGGCCCAAATGAGTTTAAAACTCATATTTCATCAAAGTAGGAATTGAATTAAAAAAAAAAAAAAAAACACGTGTTGCACTCCGGGAGTGCCGGCAGAAGTGAAAACTTGAATAGTAACGTTGTGCATTTTCTCCCTCCCACCCTCACTTCTTCCCTCCTTCCATTATAAAAGCAGATATTATGCAAAAATTGAATGAACTTTTTAAAGATTTTACTAAAAGTTAGTAGCTTTTTCACATTCTAAAGTTTGTTCCCTTTAGACAATTAAGGATTATTTTGGCGGTGAATGTGAATGATTTGATGAATAATAATAAGATTCCACCAGTAGAAATCTGATCAACATCATAGTAACATGGACTAGGTACAAAGTGCAATCTTAGTTGACGTCAAGATCCGTATACCTTAGCATCGGTAAGGGGCAAAGAAAGATTCTGACTTACAATCACAAAAAGAACGTACAACTAAGCTTAGTCGATGTAAGTTAGCTCAGATTAGTGTTAAAAAGAAAGCGACTATTAATAAAAAGAAAAGTAATCCAGCTAAAACAAGAATTATGGCTACTGTCTTTAATAATGATATGTTGCCAGTACTAGTAGAATGTTAAGTGTTATCTTCTTCAGGCAATGGATGTACGTATGCATAATTTAAAATGTTTGGTTAATTATTAAGTATTATGTTCAATGTGTTTTTGCAGTTAATGAACATATATCTACTACTGAAGCAGATAATGAAGATTTGTGTGCTGCTGAAGAGCTTTGCTTAATTTACAAAACTTTGTTTAAAAGCAGAAAATTGGGATCGATTGTTCAACACAAGTGAAGAGTGGTGATTTAGTTGATCCGTTTTCAAACAGAATTGTTAGTGCTAAGGAACTATCTACTTTAATAGGATTGCAATCCTTCCAGTTATTAGCCACCATTGTGGAATTAGTGGCAAAGTTGTTTCTAAAGAATAGGAAAAAGGAGATCAGTTATGTCTGTAAAGGATTAAGTTATATTTACTTTTATGAAGTTAAAAACTGATATGCAAGATATAATGTCTTATCCATTTTATTTGGAGTGAATGAAGCTTTTTATCGTTACATTTTGTAACAGTTTTTAATAAAACTGGTAGAAGTTCTTAGTATGGTATAATTCGGCCTTTAAAACAAGAAATATTAAATAATGTGCCTCTATGTAAGTAAGAGTACTACTTGATTGTACCGAAATCCCAATACAGTAAGCCAAATGTCTTTGTTGTAGGCTAAAAAATTACTCTGACTACAAAAAGAGGCATACTATTAAAATATTGACTGGAGTGTCACCTACAGGTCTCATTACTTACACAAGTGAATCATATGGTGGTAGAACTTCAGAAATAGACATTTTTTAACAAAGTTCAATACTTAAAGTGTGTGAATCATTTCTCGATAGTAAAATGTTTAACAAAGGTTTTCTTATTGGAAACATAACAGAAGCTGAAGGTATACAAATTATACAGCCTCCTTTCCTCAATAAAAAAAAATCAGTTCAGCCATTAAGAGGCTTTACTTAATGCCAAAATTGCCAGAGCTAGAATTCACATAGAAAGAACCTATCAAAGAATAAAAGTGTTTGTCTCTCTGTATTGGTACTTATGTCCGTTTTTCTTCTATTTATATTGAGTTTTTATTATACGATACTTCTGTGTATCTAACTAACTTTTAAAATGTACTTGTAAAGCCCAGATAGCTCTAACTCGGGCCTTTGAATAAAATAATATTTATGTAATTGTATTTACAATAAATACTTTATTATTAATATTATTATTATTATAATTAATTATAATTTATAAAATTATTATAGACGAATTTACCTTGTACCTACTTGTATTGATACTTGCGTGAAAAATGAAATATTACTTTTTATATTTCTGTAGCTGGTCTTCCAACCCTTTATAGAACAATTCACCATTTAAATTAAAAAACAAAACAAGTTTTTATACTCAAATAATTAAAAAACTTAAAACAGAACATAAGTATATAATTAAAACTAAATAAAATAAACAATTCAACAGAATGTCCGACTGAGTAATGACAATGAGAACAAAATCTCAACTAGACTAAACTTTCTTTAAAACCGGTCCTGTGAAAGGTTTGTTTACCAGTGAGCACTTAAAATTGAGACAAAACACAAACATTGCATGCACTAGACAAAGTGAAAACATCTCCCAGTTCGACCCGCTTTTCATCGTTTTATTTACGTATGGATAAGCAGTCTATTTAAACTATATATGTCATTGGTGTTATTTTGGTATCACGCGCTGATTGCAGCGTATACAGTGTTGCCAAGTTATAATCATTTTACGCAACTAGGTGTCTATTGCTTTAAAAATATTTTTATTTTAAAAATCTATCTTTTTACTAAGAAGGTCAAAAAATTCAGCGTTTTTTTAAAAAATTTTATAACTTCTTGATTTACATTACAATTATTTTTAAAAAATATGGTAAGAACTGTTTTCGGGATATCTTGAAATAAATACATTGCTTGTGTACATGACAGGCTTCAAGAGTGTTAATTATGCACATTTTTATTGTTAATATCTCGTTTCACAGACGGTCAAAAAATTTAATTTTTTTAGTTTCATAAAATACACCTTCATTATCCTTATATTTCAATTTTATTGAATTATTAAGAAAAGCCGTTTTACGAGTGAACTACCTTGTTGTATTTTAGAATAAGAACATATTATACATTAAAATATATTAATAGAAATTTAAAAAAAAGCGACAATAAAGATAAATTAATAATTTTGAAAAATGAATAATATAGTTATTTATACAACAAGTGCAAAATGTAAGTTTTGAACGAGTTCCATATATAATAAAATACATTAATAGAAATAAAAAAAATCCGTCGAAAACTCGAGGTCGAAAAAAATCATGATTCCTATACTTTCCTTATATCTGTATACAGATAGGAAAGTAAAAAATGGTAAAAAATAAATTATTAGTTTAGAAAAATGTTTAAAAATAATTTTTTAGTCTTCGTATTTTTGTTTTATTTTTCTTTTTTTATCGTGACTAAGACCGGTATTCATAAAAAAAAACAATTAATGTACATATTTTATTCATCTCAATTATTTTAAGTACGGATCTCATCATTGGTAAATACAATTTTTAAATACGATCCTGATTTCTCTTCAAGAAGGCGTGTTTACCGGTTTCAAGTGGTATCTTACAAATATCAAAGGGACCGACGTGGAGTTGATTTTTTCTATGTACTCTGTGGCATACTTTAGAAACATTTTTTTTGTGGATTATTCGTTATATTTAAGAGTTTTTGTACTCACCTACTAAGTTTAGAGTGACAGAGCATATTTCTTACCTGAAAAAATAAAAATATATAATTAAAATAATAATATCGCTCCAGGTTTCTAGAATTTGTGTATCATTATTAACATTTTTTTGGGGTAACCTTTCTGCATTATTAACTATATAATTTAATAGTATTAGTGGATAAAAAACCGTTTGCCAATAACTAGCAATATCGAGAAATCTTAAAATACGTGCAAATATGCACCAAAAATCCTGCGTCTGACATAGACCGAAAACGAAATTAATTCATTATACAAGTATATCTGTTAGCATTATACCTAATATCTGATAGTAAGTTAATATAACTTTTACACTTTATTAGTTATGGGTGGGGCAGAGCAACTTGCTTATTTGAATTTGGCACCCTGGAGGGACGATTGCGCGGAGGAAGGTGGGGGTAGACACAGTTGAAAGAGTGGCAGAGAGAGATATCGCGCATTGTGTCGATGGCGCTGACGCCATGCGTAGAGTTAGTAGAGTTAGTGCGTAGTAAATATAATATGACAGATGCACGTTGCAGGGGTTCGCAAGTTGTTAACAGTGATTTATAATATTTTAGGAGTATATTCGTATAAAATTATGTTGTAAACTTTGTTCTTTGTGAGTGATATTAGTAAAAAAATTTAAAAAATGAAGTACACAATTTACACATGTAACAGCAACAATCAAAGCTGAGAATTTAAAGAAGATATTGCTTTTTGCTTTCTTCGACAGTAAGAGGTTAGTTTAAAGTGGCTTAGAGTACTCCAGTTGGGGTTCCAGGGGGCCACGTCTCCCCTAGATAAAAAATTATCATATTCCATAAGCCATTTATTAAAAAAATATGCTAAAAAGGGAATTTTTATAGGCAATGCTACTTCCCCTTTTTTTTAAACCGCATTATTCCTAAATAAATATACTTAGAGTAGTAGGAAATTGCAAACGCTTTAAATTGGCTGATATTTGTAAATGTCATCAAATTACCCCCATATTGTCCGTCGATCAATCATAGATTAAGTCTAGTTTATGTTCCCCGAAACACTTATTCTTAATGTTAAAACAGCATAACCAAGACGAAATTAAACGAATGCAGTCTTAGGTCAAGAAATTCAGAAAAATTTAATTTTGCTTGTATAAGTACTTAAATAAATATTCTGATGAATATATCCCAATTTTAATCGAATAATATGCTATCTAGCTTTGCCAATAATGATAAACTGATCCAAAAATTATCACTTGTCAATACTGACACTTCACGCTTCGCTTGTCAAAAACTTCGTCTTCAACCAATGAACATGTCGATGTCAAACGTGTCAAAATTCAAAACGATACTAGCGCCATGTGACTGCGCTTGGCCGCAGCGTAACTCAAAGCCACTTCTTGAATCCCAGTGAAATTATTACATGGGATATATTGGTGTTCAACCGTTCAATAGTAAGTAACACATCAAGTGCGGATTACTCCAGACGAGGGAGCACTGGAACAGTTAGGAGAACAAACACAGAACGCAAAAGCGCAATACACCTCTACTGTTCTTCCAGCGCACATACTTTGATTTTCTTTTACTATACGGAGAATGGTCGCACTGCGCAGCTTTCTGAGTGCCTTTTAAAAGGAGATAGAAAACTCCGTCATTTTGAACCCTTATTACTTGTTGCCTACATCTTGGCGCAATATTTTTAATAGGTGCGTTTTAATCATCCGCTTCTGCTTTGGAATTGTCGGTTTTCTTGTTTTAATCTGACAGGTTAAAACGACTAAACCGACAATTCCGAAAGCAGAAGCGGATGAATAAAACGCACCTGATATTTTGCTTGCTGCTGTCAGTGTCAGCGAATATTATTTTTGAAGTCACAGTTTATTGCTAAAGAATCACTCGGACCAGTTGAAAGTTCCAAAATAACATCCACTCCAGGGATACAAATTCAGGATACGCAGAAGACTGCTGTTTTATTATAGGCGGTTGTCATATATTGTATTATCCGAGTTGCACAGTGTATAAACTGAAACATTAAGATCAAAAGTGCCGACGCAGAGTGAGCGATCTGATTCTTTAGCTGTAAACTGTGTCACAAGGTTCAAAATGGCCGCGCCCTATGTTGGGCGTGTCGGACCTCTCTCTTGCCTCGTATAGTAATCAAAGTATGTGTTCCAGCGCAACAACAGTCTATTTTTATTTGAAATGCAAACAATATAAACTTAAGCACGTGAACGAACAAACTATAAGTACAGGTACAGGGTAGTCTGGGTGGTGCAACTACGAAAAGCAATAAAAGAGTAGATTTAAATATATAAGGTATAGAAGTTGTTTTTTAAAAAAATGTGGAAAAGTTTGAAACACGAGCAGGTTTTTCGAAATAAGTTAAATTTCCTACTCCGGCTTTCTCTAGTATCAAGCTAATCAAGCCGGATAAACCTTTACGACCCACTCTTTCGAGTGTTAATTTGCCCCACCCGTACTTTTAAATCGTGCTCATGGCTTAGACGAAATTAGATTTTAAAAGAAATTGGACATTTGTACTTGTCCACCGCGACATTTTCACATATATTGTGGGACGCCGTTATTTAGAGTGTGTCGTATAGCTTGTTCTTTTGGTCTTTTTTGTTAGACCTAGTAGCTTTGATAGTGGCGTCCGTATGTATTTACATGATTTTAACGTTTCCTTTCCTAGTGTTAGAAACCTTAGTAAACATTTCTAGAATTTTATCCTTTTTTTCTTCCTGGCATAGCCTTATATGGTCAACGCTCAACGCTCTGTAGTTGGCTCATTGGTTTTGTATCCGCATTAGCTTGTTAATAAATGACCTGTATGAAGATATGCAGTGGCGTGCGGTTTAGTATAACCTTCAATGCTGCAGTTGCTGTAGTACGCATGGTAGATCATTTAGACAGGCGAGCCGCTGAATCCCAGTAGGTTGGCCTGTAGCATTTGACTGCTCAATTGGGGTTGTCCACGCCACTCGCTATTCGCTCCGTGCGCGACAGCAGCGCCAATTTGTTTTGGTATTAAAGGAGTATTTCTGCCTAGGCTGACAAATACAATTTTTATTAGAATTCGTAAATAAAAAGTATATATGTTAGTTTTAATAAAAGTATATGGATTTATAAAACAAAACATTAATTTATTATTATTATTATTATTATTATTATATATTTTTCACGCTTAAATTGAAGAAAATTAGGTATAATCATTAAAAATCAATAATAAAATATAGGCAGGCAACAGTATTTACTGGAAAATGTATGAGAAGTTGCCTAAGTCTAATAAGTTGTCATTGAAGAAACCATTTATAATAGCGTGAAGTTAAAATGTATAAAAAGGATCGCTACTTATATTTTCATTTTTGTTCTAAAGAAAACATAGAATGAATGATTAAAACTGGTTTCCGATCAGTAAGTCACAAAATTGCATACCAGCCAAATATTATAATCAACGGCAGAAATCTTGATATCTAGTCCTTGCTGAATGAACATTTAAGAATAAAGGGATATTAAAGAACATCGTAAAATGATAATTTATTGTTTATTTAAAAACTTTCTAGTTTCTGATGTCTACTATTTCCAGCATTACTGTTATTATCACAAAAATAAAGGTAATTTTTCTTCTTATTGTACACCTATCCATTTATTTCTTTGATTTAATTTCCACTTTGTTAGTGAAATTTGTTATATAAGTTTCACTGTTTTTTTTGCTAGTATTTGTACAATTTTCAACACAGCAACTCCGGTTGCTTATTGTGTTGTTTTTACCTACTTTTTTGAAAAAAAGTAAAATGTATACGTGTATTTGATATGCCAAAATTACAAAATATCCCCCTAAAATGCACGAATTATCCGCAGCTAGCGCTAGTATCGCTTTTGCTTCCCTTTCCATGACTTCGCACGGAGCGAATAGGTTATCATAGATTTATCACCTCCAGTTAGGGATGTTGCGATACCAGTAAAGTATCGATACTAGTATCGAAAGGAGTATGGGAACCAAAGTATCGATACCGGTATCGAAAGGGTATCGGAACGAAAGTATCGATACCTATATCGGGAAGAGTACAAAACAACCAAAAAAAAAAAGCTCATAGGGTACGCAGACATATCATACCATAAAGTGATCCTACAATATACTTTTTGTAGTAAAATATTGAAATATTGTAGTAGTATCGAATCAAAAGTAGTACCCATATGAGTAAAGTATCGAAAGCAAAGTATCGGGTACTAAATTACCCGGTATCGAAAGAAAAGTATCGATACCAGTATCATATCAGTAGTATCGCAACATCCCTACCTCCAGTTTTTCCCGCATATTTTTATATAGCTTACAAGAGCTATTCTACCTTTGTACGTCAATTTTTTTATTGTGTTTGTAAGCGTTCCGATACTGTGACTGCAACTCGGCATCTTGTATCCTAGAAGTTCATAAATACTTTCTCCAGACACTTGTGCTTTTTCTGGGTTACATCCAGTATCCAGTATTTTTTTTTTTAATTATCTTTAGTGTGTGTAGGTGTATTTAACTCCATATGAGTTAGTTATTTTTATGATTTATAACCCGCGGTTAATTAAAAATATAACGTGTCATTTTAAATTTGTAGTAAAAATGGTTTATCTTTTTTAAATCCCTGAGCATTTTTCTATTCTATATTTTCTCTTAACCCGTAATTCGCAATTAAATGTTTCATATAGCGACTTTGTAGGATCACTAACTAAAGTAAATTTAAAATTAGAGACTGCGAAAAATTTAATTTCACCCTGGAGTTGGTAGTTATAATTTTCTCATCAAAATTAATTCCTTCAAGTCTACTTATCCAGAAGAGAAAATATATAAAAGGGCGATTTATATTTTTACAGAAGCATCATTAAGAAAATTACTATTTTTATCCATTTTAAGCGTTAGAAGATCTATTCTAAATCCAATTAAAATTAAGCTTGAGACACGATTTTGACAAACTTAAATAAATTAAAGAGATTAAAATAATTAATATCGGTATTCTAGCTTGCATTAGGTCCAGTTGACAGGGTCTGTGTGATAAATTTTTACATCCTATACGCCATCTGGTGGAAAGTTTAAGTAGTCTAGTTCACAACACTCTATTCCACATACTAACTATACGGACAATGGTCGCACTGCGCAGCTTTCTGAGTGCCTTTTAAACACATACTTTGATTTTCTCTTACTATACGGAGAATGGCCGCACTGCGCAGCTTTCTGAGTGCCTTTTAAAAGGAGATAGAAAACTCCGCCATTTTGATCCTTTATTACGTTATGCCTACATCTATAGGTGCGTTTCATTCGCTTCTGCTTCGGAATTGTCGGTTTTCTTATTTTAATCTGACAGGTTAAAACGACTAAACCGACAATTCCGGAAGCAGAATTGGATGATTAAAACGCACCTGATATTTTGCTTGCTGCTGTCAGTGTCAGTGAATATTATTTTTGGAGTCACAGTTTATTGCTAAAGAATCAGTTAGCTCATTAGGACCAGTTGAAAGTTCCAAAATAACATCCACTCCAGGGATACAAATTCAGGATACGCAGAAGACTGCTGTTTTATTATAGGCGGTTGTCATATATTGTATTATCCGAGTTGCGCAGTGTATAAACTTGAACATTGAGATCAAAAGTGCCAACGCAGAGTGAGCGATCTGATTCTTTAGCTATAAACTGTGGCATAGGAATCAAAATGGCCGCGCCCTATGTTGGGCGTGTCGGACCTCTCTCTTGCACCGTATAGTAAAGAAAATCAAAGTATGTGCTTTTAAAAGGAGATAGAAAACTCCGCCATTTTGATGCCTTGTTACGTGTTGCCTACATCTTGGCGCAATATTTTTAATATTTTGCTTGCTGCTATCAGTGTCACAGAATATTATTTTTGGACTCACAGTTTATTGCTAAAGAATCAGTTAGCTCACTCGGACCAGTTGAAAGTTCCAAAATAACATCCACTCCAGGGATACAAATTCCGGATGCGCAGAAGACTGCTGTTTTATTATAGGCAGATGTCATATATTGTATTATCTGAGTTGCGCAGTGTATAAACTGGAACATTGAGATCAAAATTGCCGACGCAGAGTGAGCGAACTGATTCTTTAGCTATGAACTGTGGTACATACATCAAACATGAATTCAGTCAAGCCAAACTTTTGTTAGCGTGCGAAATATTGAAATTCTTAGTTTGCAATATATATGTTACAAATAATGTGGGCAATTGAGAGACGAATGAGTACTTGTTTGCTTAGTTATGTGATTAGCTGCTGCGAACTTGCTACATTCTGCGTGCCAATGTCCAAAATTATTACAGAAAGTGCACCTAGGTCTGAAGTTACTGTTCTTATCGGTAGTATGTTCATTACGAGTTTTACTAAGTAGTAGTTTTCGCTAAATAATATTCAATAGATCGGGCCTTCTCAATTAATAAATCGAAGATTGCAAAATCGGTGCGCAGTATATATCATGTCTAACTTATGTAAATAATGCAATATATGTTGATTAGGTAAATATGACAATAAACCTCTACATTTACTAACGAAAACATCAGTTGATTTCTTGTTTGCTTGCACTCTGGAAAACAATACCCTAAACATTTTTGGAGCTGATTTATTTTTACCGTAAGCATGTCTAGAGCTTCATTCCATAAAGCTAGCTTTAGCACCTTGCCACCAGACTGCAGCTTGTTCGTCAAGAAGCATAGGTAGACCCTAAAAATGTATTATTACATTTTGCGAAATTACCTGAGTTAACGACGTTGACCTGTTAGTTACCTGCTATTATCATTTGCTTCATGCTATTTAGTAGCATCTGCAGTCATCATTACGGGCGGTATATTGGCATTGGCACTGTGGTTACGTTTTCGGAGAAACTTCTTAACTTTATGTGGTAATTAGTCATTTGATAATATGCGAAAATTGATAAGAAAATTTCCGAAAAACGACGATTTTTGTTTATAGGCAAATGTTCTGTTGAATTTAAAACTTTACAACAAGAAAAGTCAAATTTCGCAAGAAATTAGAAATTTGAATCAGTCTGGCAACAGCGCGAGAGCACAATTTCGACAACTTGCACCGAGCTACGCGCTAGAAGCGTAAACGAGAAACGATAGCACACGAAATGGACATCTGATGAGACGAGGCACGATCGATGTATAGATGATATTGACCGTTTGAAAGTTGAAACAGTATGGTGATTTTATAATAATCGAGAAATGCTTTTATTATACACTCAAATTGATTATTATTATTATTATTATTATTATTATTATTATTATTATGCACAAACGAATAACACATGATACGAAACGATCGTGTAAATTAGAAGTAATGAACAATTAATAGTACTTACTGTAGAATACACCGATGAATTTTGCACACTTTTAGCGATTGTGAAAACCGGGTAATGCTTTTTAATACAAAAACACTGAAATTATGGGCATGGCATCACTTAAAAGTTACAGTCACAAGTTGGGCGATAGTTTTAACGGGGGTGAAGTTTGTTCTATGATTTTAAACAGTGTTAAACATGAGGAAAAAAATAGTTTTATTTAAGCACTAGTATATTACATATTCAAAGAAATATCAACTACTACTACTACTGTCTTCGCTTCAGCCGAGGAGCCGAGGCAACACGATTACTTGTTTAGACGACGTTTCACCAGGGCCGTATCCAGAATCAAATGGTATAGCGTTATAAGTTTCTTTAAAAAAATTAATGAACATGAAACTAAAAGTCAAAATTTAAAATTAGACATAACAATTATAAAATTTGGTTCGATAGTTCTTTAATAATCAAAATATCAATAATTTAATTTAAAATAACAGGGTCAAATCAAAATAGCAATAATATTGATAATGAATCAACAAATAAAAACATTAGACATTTTTTTGCATATTACTAATTCGTTTTCTTTTAGTACTCCAAAATGATTAATCAAATTATGTAACACAATTTATTTCAATATTTTGTATTTTCCCTCATGAATAACATTATGGTCAATATTTGACATCTCGTCGTAAATAATATATTATTTTTTAGTGCCAAAATATTGCTATTATAGCATAAAGACTAAAGGATTAGTATTTAATTTCAAAATACATATTCACTGCATTAAAAAAAGGTTTGCTGTAATAATATAACAAATTTTGAGAAAAGCCCAACATATAACAATATAAAATATTTTTTAACCCTTTTAAAAAATAAAGCTTTCAGTGTTAATGATTGTCAAATATTAGTTAATCAAATTCTTGATTGATTTTTTACAGTCTGGACTTGCTCTTGAGAGGAAATGAATATAAACAATAAAACTAATATTTGTTTTCTACATCCACATGGATATTAGCTAATCTACGCACATATTGCAAAACGAAAAAGTATGTGATTGCGTTCAACTGAACGAATAAATTTCATATCCATTTTAGGTTGTGATAACACTGCAAAAATTAATTCCACCAATCACAGTTCATATTTTGGTCCATATTTAAAAAAAAAATTAAATTTTTAATCAAACTATCTAAAACAATTTTAATTACGAGTATTAAAACCAAAATCCTAAAAGTGACTGTAGACGCGAGGACAGAGCGCTTGCCTTCCACGTGTGAAAGCCCGGGATCGAATCTCGGCTGGGGACTAATTAAATAAAATCTATTTTTGTTTTCATGTTTATTTTATTTTAAAAATTAGTAAAATTCATATATTATTTTAAAATTAGTTATTTTATCTCAATAACATAAAAAAAATATTCTTTAAATTTGTAAAAATAAAAGGTCCCGGTAGACAAGGACAAATAATGTTTAATCTAAAATTAAGTGCGTTAATAATGTTATTATAGTAGTGAGCATGTAAGAGCTCTTTGAAGTTGTTTTCAAAGTTTTTATTTTATATTTGGTTGAGCTGTGTTGGATATTTGTGATGACCTATCAGATGACCAGAGTCTCAAAATACCGGCGATGATAGGATGCGATGATAATGCTCACCATACCATTTGGGCATGGACATCAATACAAGAGGCGAGTCTTTAATTCAATTCATCTTATCTAAAGGTTTATGCAATAAAGCAACTTTCGTCCTGGCAAAGAGAAATGACGTCCTAGATATGACTATTTGCTTGACTAAAGCAGGTCTCGAACCATCGAGCTTAGACCAGACATCAGATTTGATCTAATTACACCACCTTGAATTTCAACCAAATACAGAAACCCTAGAAAGACGAAATGAAAATAGTAGTTTGTGCAACAAGAGTGGATATGGACAATGCACTCGAAATGTACAGTATATTTTTCTACGACCCACAAACGAAAATCTACAAATTAAAAAAAAATATTTTAAGGCAAAATATTTATATTAAAATAATAAATTTTACTAATTTATAAAATAAAATAAACATGAAAATAAAAAATTTGTCCCAAGCCCAGATTCGAACCCAGGCTATTTGCGTGGAAGGCAGATTCTCTGTCCACAGTTCAACGGCCACTTTTATGATTTTAGTTTTAATACTTCATAATTAAATTAGTACATGTTTGATTTATTTTTTTTTTTCTTCAAAATATGGACCTATTAAATATAAAAATGCTATAATTTATTGATTCTACGCCAAAATAACTCTTTTTAATGTATATTTTAATCTCAATAACTAAAAATATAATGACAATTAGTTGTCACTTATTTAAAATTTTAAAAATAATAGTAGTTGGGTGTCCACAATGTGAACTGTGATTGGTAGATTTAATTTTTTTTGCAGTGTTCTTACTACCTAGAATGGATATGAAATATATTTGTTCAGTTGAACGCAATAGCATACTTTTTCGTTTCGTAATCTGTACTTGGATAAGCTAATATCCATGTGGGTGCAGAAAAAGGTATTTAACATTACTTGGAGAGTATCTTAAAGAAGGTGTGGTGGAAATAACAGATCAACAAAGCCTTGATCTAGCAGTAGACCAAGTAAGTAAGGCTATTAGAATCGCTTACGAGAAAAATGTCTGGAAAAATAAGACAACAGAGAACAAAAAGAGTATGGTGGAATAAAAACCTTAGAGGTGAAAGCTATTTAATATAGCCAAATCAACAAAAAAACCTTGTGAAATGTAAAAGCTATTCAATATAGCCAAATCAATAAAAGACTGGGCCCATATATACAGCGCAGTACAAAAAAGGAGATGAGAGGCTAAAAGACAATCGTGGCGGGCGTTCTGTGAAGAGTTATCTAAAACATTCACATGCTCCAGAATCCAAAAAATTCCAGCCAAAGAAGGTAATGCAAATCGGGTAGAATTTCCCGAAAGATGATGAAATCTTACAGATGCACACTTTCCGGCTGCAAAAATTTTGTTGGATCCGATAGTAGCATACAGCCCTCAAAGAAGGTCTAGTATGTCAACTCCTTTGGAATAAATGTTAGCTACAGAAATATCGAGGCAGAACAAAATTAGATGGGCAAATCCCAAGGAGTAGATGACATTATATTTTCCTTTACATTACAAAATGAACAGGAAACTTTAATTCCACATATTTGTCGGATAGTGCAATTGTTGTTTTTTGTGCGCTAATAAATAATTATTGAACCAGTTGCTCACTGTATTTAGAGATGTTTGTAAGCGGATGGTACAAATAGTTCTGGAGACTTTAGGTTTGTACATTCCAGTTCCCTGCCGATACCACTCTAGAAGTCCGGAACTGCCATGTACCGTATAACATTCTAATTTTCTGTACTATGGCGAAAGCGCACCTCCCCTGACTTTCAGATCCTCGTTAATTAAGTATTCGGCTAACCACAGAACGATTATTTCATCAAGTAAAGATTAGGTTGCTACAGAGGCTTCTCTGAAATAGACGCGTCTTTTCCTTTATGAAAGTAAATGCTCTATTTTATAAATACGGCCTGATGATCAAACGGATCGTAAGAGAAATTGTCAACGTTTATTTCCCGAGAATTCGTTGGCAAAAAATGTTCAAAGAAGATCAAAGGTCAGTCATTTTATGAACGATGCAACATGTGTACTCGGAATTTGGAATTAGCAAGCCTACTAACGCGACAATGTGACAATTTATTCACGAATTTATTCTAATAAAATTTTTATTGATAGTCAGGTAGGTAGGTAGGTAGGTAGGTAGGTAGGTAGGTAGGTAGGTAGGTAGGTAGGTAGGTAGGTAGGTAGGTAGGTAGGTAGGTAGGTAGGTAGGTAGGTAGGTAGGTAGGTAGGTAGGTAGGTAGGTAAAAAAAATCCTATTTGTGTATACAACGTTTGGAAATAAGTTCTCTAGGTACTAAGTTGTAAATAAAAGTCAACATTTTTTTCAACCATCCATTCACTACTAGGTAATAATTTTGTTATAAAGTGATATGTTTTTGATAAAGTGTAAGGATGCAGATTCAACCGCTTGATTTTTCATTATACCTTGTGGCTGATTCAAAACAACTCTTTGTTAGCTATGAAGCATAGTCACGTAGTTCAAAGTTCATTTTAAGGGAATGAGTTCGACAAGAATGACCAATGTCAAAAAGTGAAGTACGTCTATGAATTAGGCATTCCAACGACCTGTCAAACAATAGGTGCCAGTGGGAAATTCTTGTATATCTAAGGGGGTAGCGACATAATCTTGCAACTTGGACGCTATTTTTATTCGAAGTAGTAGTTGCCAAGCCTGCCAATTTATGAAGAAATGTAGGAGGTGGGTTTTTTAAATATTATTTTTATTGTGTTTGACATAAAATATTTAAATGTTATCCATTATTCATGATTTCACGTAAAGTAGGTAGAATACACCGTATGTCGCCACCCATAGAGATACCAAACCTTCCCACTGGCAATTCATTTGTTTGGAATGCCTAATAAGGTATTTAAAGTGAGAATCTACACAATATTTTACCCTTTATAAGTCTAAAAACTACCAAAACCATACAGGTCTCATTATTACGTTAATGGAAATGAATTCACACAAAAACATTGTCATATTGGCCATACCTGAACTCGGCCGCCAAAAAAGGGCGCTACGGTCACTATTTGTAAAAAAACTACAGTGGAAGTAGGTATCTTATAAATTAATTATTACTGTTTGACTTAAGTTAAGAATAATACCAAATACCTAATTTGAGATAATATCTACTTGTTTTTATGAGGTAAGATCATACAACTCGAGCGGAATACTTAATTTTTCGCATGTGGGGCGCAAGGATAGAGTTATGTTATCTACCCTTCGCAACTCGGGCGTTCAAGGATCGGTACCAATATTATAGTAATATAGTAAATGTCACCTCTTTAGTTTTACCTGAGGTTTTTTTTTTAAATCCTAGAAAAATGTAATAACTTATGAAAAAGTCAATATTAAACTAAAAAAAAACCTCAGAAGGTCCTCTCGGCTTAAAATTATATATGGAGTCCTATACAAGATGAGCTTGCCGGTTTTTAAATATTATGCCTCACTGTAACTTTTATAAAACAAAATTTTTTATTAATCTTTTTCCTCTAAAATAGTTTTTACATTCAGGGCCGCCTAGAGCCAGGTCGGGCCCTGGGACAACTTTCCAGGTCGGCCCGACTTGGGGTCTTCGGGACCCGGGGCTCCCGTGACAATTTTATAAAAAAAAGGTCTTCAAGCAAAAACTTCTTCTCCTCTTTAGTGAAATCTCTAAAAACAAAAAAAAAAGTTCCTTAAGCAAAAACTTCTCCTTTTTAGTGAAATCTCTAAAAATAAACAAAGGTTCTCCCTCTTCTGCTCTTGTGGCGAACTTCTAAAAAAATAGAAAACGTCCTCACCTGAAGCTGCCGGGCCCCCCTTTTTCCGCTGCCGAGCCCCCAAATTTATTTGATTGAACTTACCTCTTAACTATTTAGTTTTTAATTTATTTAATTTATCCATTTTTAGAACAATGATATTTATCTTCATCTCAGGGTGGTTTCTATGTTTTGGGTCCAAAATTTTATACAGAATAATTTCTTTTTATTTTATGTTTATGTTTCGTAATTCTATACATAATTTCTCTAAAGAGAACCGTGATGGAAAAATCTTAAATTTTTTTATATCGGCTAACTTTTATATGCTCTCGCTATCTGTTAAAAACAAAGCTTGTTCTGTTATATAATTAACTTTTCTTAGATTCTCTATAGTTTACTTTGTATATAGACGATGTAATGACTTCCAACAGAATAATGAGTAATGACTCATTATTCTGTTGGAGTTTTTCGCCAGAATATAATCGGAATCAAGGTACAAGAACTATGGTCAAATTTCATAACTTGTGGACGCTTGATTTGCGAATTCACAGGTACATATTTTTGGAGGGCGCTCGAGTTGCGGGAAATTCAGGTAGTTTTTCATCACGCCCGAGTTGCTAACGCACATGTTGAGAAAGTACCAAATATATTGTCATAATTTGAGAGCTACTAGATACCATAATCTTATAATGCCGGTAAATGTTCAATGCTTTCAATAATTAGTGAATTAGATCTAAATTGGTCAATAATGATGAAGTATATCTCACGTAATTCTCAATGGTCTTACTCCAAATATGAGCCGTCCCGCATTGATCATATTCAAATCGGTTTTACTAATAATCCAGGCAACTTGGATATGAAGTTACATATAAAGTGTCACACATAAAGTGCGCATCGTATCGGATCATTATGATAACGAATGACATGCAAATGATCAATCACGTGAATTCGTGTAAATGTCAAAATTGACATCTGTTCCTAAACATTGTTTGCCGTTTTCTACAATTTTTAGGAAAAAATATCAAACAGAAACGGGAAACACATGTCTGATTAAATCTTAATGTTCTGTGGCCAATAATCTTCTTTCTGACTCAATCTGTATAATACAAAACCCATTTTTTAAAATGCTATTAAAGATATATAATGAATCCTGTTTTATGACAACTAATACTTTTATTTGGAAAAATCTGATGTGTCCAAAACATGACTTTCCTATCTAGTTATTATACACCGAAAAAAAATTCTTACCGTGGCAGTAAGAAAAAGTTAATTAAATATGCCTCAGCTAGAAGATTTTACCGTGACAGTAATACAAGATTTGCTAATATTTGGATTACTAAGAATTTATTCGACTGCGGCAGTAAAACTATGTTACAGCTCTGGTCAAATTTTATTACAGAGGTAGTAATTTTTTCTTACGGCTACAATAAAATTGTATAACTACCACCAATATCTAGGATTACCATACGAAACATCTAGTTGTAATGCTGCAGTAATACTGTCTTACTGCTTTGGTAAATCTGCTCTAGTGCTGCAGTAATAATTTCTTACCACTCTAGTAAAACGGTTTCACTGTTAGAGTAATAATATCTAACCACTCTAGTAAAACTGCTGTACTGTAACAGTAATATTATCTTACTACAACAGTAAAACGGTATTACTGTTACAGTAATAATGTCTTACCAATTTAGTAAAACTGTTTCACTGCTACAGGTATAATATTTTGCCACTGTAGTAAAATTGTTGTACAGTTACAGTAATAATAGGTACTAAAGTAAAACGGGTTTACTGTTACAGTAATAACGTGTTACTATCATGGTAAAAATGTTTTACCAAAATATAATTTATATTAAAGGCTGAAATAGGTTTAACAAAGGTAAATATTTTTCTCATGAACTCGAAAAATAAACTCTTTTATCTTTCGCTTCAAAGAAAAATATTTACACAAAATTAAATCAATTTCAGCTAAATAAATCGATTTGCTTAATTTTTTCCTCTGGAAAATCTTTGGTCAATTTTTCATAAAAGGATTGACAAAATAAAAAAAAAAAGAAAAATTGTTTATTTTGAAATCAGCATAGCACAGCAGAGCTAAAATGTTTTTTATAATTTTTATAAGGTACAAAAAAACATTTACATTTTTAATCCAAAGCTGCAGGAACGGAAGTTTACTCGAAAACCATTCGAGATATAAATGTCAAATTTGGATAATAAAACAATATCAATTTTACCATGGTATTTTCTTTGGTCATACAAAATTCTTCGACTTTTTTCTTAAAATAAGATGCCTTATGCTTTATTCATCTAATAATTGAAAGGAATTATCATCAATGCCCTCATCTAAAAATAAAAATTAAATTTGTGTGGAACGACAATTCAAGTTTAATGAAACGTAGTATTTGCAACTGAAAGTGAACTTGTTTATTGTCACTTAAGTGTTTTGATCAACAATCTACAATATTTTTATATTTAAGGCTTTTCTTATGATTTTTATCACTATATAAAGCATAACCAGCTGGTTCAAGATATATTTTTTAAGTAATCTCAAATAGCAATAGGTTTTAGGAGTTTTAGGTTGTTTTTATGAGCTTTCCCGCTCAAATTTCGCGATCGCAGCAGAAAGTTAGAGACTAGAGTAGAAATGAAACGCTCGAAAATGATATGGATCGATACGATTGGTATCGCTATCGCTATGTCTCATTGAACACAGCTTTCTTTTAAATCTTACAAATTTATTGCTCTGTGAATCTTAACCAAACATTTTTAATAAATTTTAATCTAAAAACTTTCTCTTGGAAATATTACATTTTTGATACTGCGAATATTCTCCGGTGCAGTTAAAACATTTTTAGACCGTATAGCTCATACTCAATTCGAAATAAAAGCATTCATGCATTATGTATTTACCGCCTTTTTTACTAATGTATAAATTAAAATGGATACAGGTACTATATTTAGATAAGTATATTATTTCCAATTACTTACCAACGAAACTATGAACTAGGTCCGAAAACCCCCACTCCGTTAACAATGCACAATATTCCATATTCAATATTATACCATTTATACCCCCAGATAGAAATTACGCAGCACTTCGCACTTCTTCATGCACGCTATGACCTAAGCTCACGATGCGACGATTGAACGTGTTGACTGCTTCTGTGATTATCGTCGACTCAAGTCAACGCCTGTGCAAAAGGATATGATCGAAGCTCTTCGTCATTAATCGTAACGGTTCGGTACATTTGTTGTTATTCTGTCTTACCGTGGTTGTTAGAAAAATATTACTATTTTGCAGATTCAGTATGCTAGTTTTACGGTGGTAGTTATAAAAATGTTACTAGTAAAGGTCTAACTGCGGTAGTAATACAAATTACTGATTCAGTAAGAAAGGTTTACTATGATGGTAATACGAATAATAGTAAATACTAACTGGAGTAGTAAAAAAATATTACTGCCACGGTAAGAATTTGGACTGTAAAACTTAGTTTACAGTCCTAGTAACACATCTAACAGTTGTTGTTAGACAATCTAATAGTAGCAGTAAAAAGTTTTACAGCCATAGTAAACTTTTTAGAACACTTTCTTACTGAAGCGTTTTCCTCAGTGTAGGCTTTTTCCGGTTATTTTGTACAACCTATTGCAGCACTTCTATAAATGTTTAGAGGATAAACTAAATATATACATTTTTCACATACATATACCTCGAAACATTTTTCTATAGATATTCATTGAAAACGAAAATATTGAAAAATTTAAATTTAGCACTTTTCCTCCAATTTTTCCATTTAGAAAAATAATGTATAAACAAAAATTATAGAGATCGATATCGCAAACAATGTTTAGTTCAACAATTTTCTTAAAAATCAGAATTTTGCACATTTTGTCAAATTTCTCGAATACGGACCATTTCAGGAAAATTTGACATAAAACAAAAATTATAGATTTTAATATTAGAAGTAACTTTTATTTAAACAATTTTATTCTCCAAACATAAATAGCAGATATATTCCATAAAATATAAAAAACGGCCTCCAATAAAGTACCCCCCAGATATTCCGACTTTGTCTAAAATCTAATCATTTCATGTCAGGCCGAAATAAAACTTAAGTTTAAAATTTAATGTTTCTTATTTATCCGTTTTTGAGTTTTCTTCAAAATTCGAAATTTACACATTTTCTCAAATATCTCGAATACGGTCCATTTTAGAGAAATTGTGTGAGATAAAAATTATATTACAAACAACTTTTATTTAAAGAATTTTTTCTCCAAACGTAAATAACAGATATATTCCATAAAATATAAAAATGACCACCCATAAAGTACCCCCTTAGATGTTCCGACTCTGCCCAAAATCTAATCAGTTCATTGGACGCCGGAATAAAGCTTAAGTTTAAAATTTGGTCTCGAAAATAGTCAAAATGGATTCAGGGAACCTCAAAACGTAAAAATCCATCGAAAAAGGTCATGATTCCTATACTTTCCTTATCTGTATACAGATAGGAAAGTAAAAAGCAAAAAGTGACGAAACGATTCACTCGTTCTCGTGCACTCACATCCAGCTAGCACAACGGATGACGTCTTAGAAAGCAAGAAATCCATCCAGAAGATTATATCCGTCCCATTTTACACAAAGATTTCAAACCGAATTTGTCGATCTGTCTATCGATGCATCTATTTTGTATTCAAGACTATGTTGGAGTGAATTTTTCGTAGGCCAGGCCTTTTAATGGATTATTAATTAATTTAAGCTGTATTTTAAAGTCTTGCACTGAGAGAACAATTTGTTAGCATTAAAAAAAAAATATTAACAGTTTACAAATAAGCGTGTTGAATATGGCCTAAGTTATGTATTTTTAATGTTAACAAACCATTTGTTGTTTGTTCTTAAATATTTTTTAACTACTAATAAATCATATTTATAATAAGAATTATTATATAATGCTTTCTTATCTCTTTGTATCTGTAACGTGTGGAGGGTGGTTTACCCCTACGGCACTTAGGCTTCACTAGGCCCATTGTGCATTCTTCTAGCTCGTGAGCCAGCCTACAGATTTCATGTAGTTGTCAACGTCGCCAAGAGGTGCTTCTCTTATATCGGCCGGTGTTAGTCGATACTCGCCGAACACAAATCTTCTAATAAATGAGAACATCGAGCAATCGTAAAGGATATGCTCGATGGTCTCATCTTCTTGTTCGGACCTTCTGCAGAGTGCGGATTCTGACAGCCCCATGATATGGAGATTCTTCCGTACTTGGCAATGACCAGTCAGAATGCCTGTGACTAGGCGCAGATTCTGTCTAGTCATACTCAAGTATTTGTTTGCTGCAGTGTTGTCAGGATAACTCAACAGTTCCCTGGTAACTCTGCAGTTTCTTGTTTCATCCCATCTTTCTTTGAATTTCAGAAGGGAATTTTCTTTAATTAGGTCTCTCACTAATGATTTTGTCAGGCCAGGTCCAAAAAGTTTTTGGTTGGCTGACTCGAAAAAACAAAAAAGGAAATTAAAGTACTCAAAAATGGCATATGATATCAAAACCTAAATAATAAAAACTATTTTGACCTAAATCATAGACACATTTCAATTTCATCTAAATAATTTTATTAATAAAATATACAACCTTATTTCGAAAAATCAGTTTGGATTCTAAGAGAAAACATCAACAGAAGATACCGTCCTAGCTTTAACAAAAACAAAACATACATCACTTGAAAAAAGTAATCTTTGCTAATGCCTTTTCATAGATTTGAGTAAAGCATTTATTACTGTTAATCATTGTCTTCTATTAAAATTCCTTGACAATAATGGCATTACAAGCAATTGTTTAAATTTATTTCAAAATTATCTTAGGAATAGAAGACGAATAGTTAAAGTAGGAAATGATCTGAGTAATTAAGAATATGTAAAATTCGGTGTACCTCCAGGTACCGTCAAACGGGGTGACTTCGGACACTTTTTGAAACTTTCTTAATCACAAACTAAAAACCAAAAGAACTAAAATTCTGCAAATTTCGGCTAAGATGTCCTTAACATCTAGTTACATTTTGACAATGTCAAATGTTTCTAATCGAGTGGGGTGACTTCGGACGGCCATATAAAACTACGTAAAACCGATGTTTAACGGTTGCAGGGGTTAATTCGGACAAACATTTTCTTTTTTTAATCGTCTACACTAGTAGGAAAATTATTTGTTATAAGAAAAACATCATTTTATCATAAAAAAGATTTATTTATTTTAAAAATCAAACATAATAATTCTTATATAACAAAACTAAACAGGTTATTCTAGAAAAGTAAATTTTTATGTCATAAATACATTTGTAATCTACTCTATAACAACATCAGGTAAATTGGAAAACTTATAACAACCTCTTCGAAAATGTGAAGGAAAAACCGTTTGAACAATTTCAAATTTTCCAATAATGCTCTCATCAGACACGTTTGGAAAAGAAAAGAAAACATCAGCCCCAAAATTTTTTTGTCGAAGAAATTTTACCAGGTAATTTTCACCTTCTACGTTTAAAATTTGTGCAACAAAGAATTTTCTATGGGAAGTTTAACTAGGGTAAAATCATTTATTTTAATATCTTCATTTGAAGAATGGTCTCTTGGTTTCTCGGAAGTCATTTCTTCTTCCGAATCAGATGCGTCAGCTGGTAAAAAATGTTCATCAAATAAATCGGAATCAGATGGAATGTTCTGGCACTTTCTAGGTTTTTGTACTCCAGACGTGGAAGGAATATTTTCTGGTGGTTCGTTTTCGAATTCAACATTCATATCTGCAAGGATGACTGGCCTTCCTGGTGGAACATTGACTCGTTTGCGCCTGTTTGTTCTTGTTTGCAATTCAGGGTTTCTATTTTCTTTAAGAAATGCCAGTAGCGATTTATCTATTTCGCCGCCTGGTGGATTATCTTCAGTCTTTGAGGCAGACGTTTTAGAACTTCCTGTGGATTGTTGGGCCAAATACCCGATGCGCGAAATCCGGACAACACGTTTTTCTTTGAATTTGCTTCAATTGCTTCTAAAGATTTCCTGAGAAGTTTTGGAAAATCTTTCTTCTGAAATGGACCTTTTCTTTTGGACTTCCACTCAGTCAGAATTCTCCTCCATGTTTTCTTAAGGGGCGCAAAAAAGCAACATCCAGCGGCTGGCAAAGGTGGGTGGCATTTGGTGGAAGTAGGATGAATTTTATATTCTGACGTGCACATTCCTCAATAACTTCTACTGATAAGTGACTGGACAAGTTATCACCAATTAAAATTTTCGGCCCATCCTTTTTTCTGAAATAAGGTATAGCTATCTGGCGAAACCATTCCAAAAAAGTTGTTGAATCGAACCATCCTGAGCTGCTCACACTGTAACTACATCCATTTGGTCCATCTTCTTCCCATTCTTGATACCGATGCTTAGCCTTATACAATACGAAGGGTGGAAGAAGGTCGCCACTTGCTGAAGCCGACATCATTACACTTACGCTAGATTTAGACGAATCCATTATTCGATCGCAATGTTTCGATCCTCTTTTACAAATCACCTTGACTTTACCCGGGTCATCACTAAAATTAGTTTCGTCATAGTTAATTATTAGCGATGGGTCAACATTTTCCAGGGATGTTCGGAGCTCACGAAAATATTCCATTAAAGTGCCTTCACTTACTTGTGCCCAACATCTCTTTATATTTTGACAAAATCTTGTCGTAAGATTACGGTGTCGGGATAAAAATGATTTTACCCAATCGTGTCCCGGAAGGTTATCTCGGCATTTTTTTATATTCACCCCTCTCCTGTCTAGATATTGTTTAACTATCATTCGGACATCGTACGGAGAAATAGGAAATCCCCATTCTGCCGCCAGGTTAATGGCCACAACCAGCCTTCCTTCTTCTTCTGACGATAGTATTGTCTGGCCGCCGACTTTTTTGACATTAACATTCTTAATTCTGTCGCTAATAGTCGATTTAGGTACACCATAATATTCAGGCATTTTCTAGTTTTTCTGGTTTATAATTTTGGTAGCTTCTACCACCTACCACTTTCTTATAAATTCGGCCCATGTCCGAAGTCGCCCCCTAAAAACGTATAATTTTGTTATCACCCCTGTATATGAAATGTGTGTAAAGATAAACAAACGAACTCCTGGCTAAAATATTCTCAAAACATCACCCTTCCTACTAGTATAAACAAAAATTGTACTAAAATATGCAAATGAGGTGGGCACAACTTACTTTTCAGTATCTTTTGAATTAAGAAATTCTTACCAAAACAAAAATTACGTGAAACGGAAAACTGATCACGACGTGCGACCGCAACACACGATCATCTAACGGCAACTTAGTTGTAAACATTTGGGTAACATACTAATATGGGCTATCTTCTACACTGTTGCCGCTGTGAATGCATATTCAAAAAATCTACCTGTTTTCCGAAGCGACCCCAAATGGCCGAAGTCACCCCCTTTGACGGTACTGTTCTGGGCCCTTTATTATTTAATCTTTATATAAATGATTTATTTAATCAGAAGAGTACTGGGAATATTCTTGGCTATGCAGACGACACTAAAACTTTTTACGAGGGAGACACTATGATAATTGGTTTGAGAGTAAGCTACTGACTATAAATTTTGAAAAAACTTTCTTCATTTTAGCTGCAACGTTATTGGTACTTATGCTCATGAAACTTTAAAATTTCCTATCTGCAGAAACACAATTACAATCAGTAAGATCAATTTAATATTCTGGTGTTTACTTTGATACGCATTTAACCCTCGCCGTACCAAAAGTGGGTGAATTCTCCAAATTTATGACAAAAATGTTGCCTTTCGAATGAATTTTGCAAAAAATCAAATTTTCCCCGGAAACTGTCATTGGGTCACAAACGACCCGGTTTTGGGAAACAGCGATATACGCTAAAACTCTCCAACTGGACAAGCAAGCAAGCTTTTTTTCCCTTTTTGTGCATGAAATTTCTTGCTTTGGCCTTCTTTCTGCAATTGAACGTTACTCAGTCCAGTCTATTTTTTTGTGAATAAGCAATAGTGAAGTGCGATCTGGTCTAACAAAAAGGGTCTATCCGATAGGGACCTCTACGAAATCCTGACACAGTCTTCAGGTGACGAGTTTGAAGAAGAAAAAGGTATTTTTAGGAGCAGGAATTTAGTGATGTTTCAGATGTTGAGGACGTAGAAGCTGAGAACTTAAGGGCAGTGTTTCGTCAGAAGAAGATGAAGAAGTTCAATTACCGGATTCGCCAGAAGACAAAACAATGAGCAATAGGCATTCGTACGATGTAGATAATCGTACTTGGTATACTGTAGCACCTAAAACAGGAAAATCCAGATCATGCAATATCTTGCAAGAAAGCAAAGGTCTCACAGATACGAATAAGAATGTGAATTCTATTACTGACTGTTTCAAGCTGTTCTTTTCTGAAGACTTGTTAGATATCATTATAAAATACACAAACAAAAAGGCTAATGACTTCATAAAGACCTACAATGGAAGCCGTGAAGACAAGATGGAGTCTGGATTGAGGTGGTCACTACAGAAATGCTTGCTTTCTTAGGAATTTGTATCCTCACCGGTAGATTTCGTGAATCAAGAGAAAGTTCACGAGATTTATGGTCGACTACAAGCGATGCTTTTACAAGGCCCACTTATCAGGCCACTATGTCCAGAAACAGGTTTCCGCTCATTCTACGTCACCTCCGTTTTGATGACCTATCTACAAGAGCTGAAACAAAGGAGCAAGATAAGCTAGCTCTAATTCGTGAGATTACCGATATATTTGCCAATAATTGCAGAACATCTTACAAGCCTTCAGCTTTTAGGACTAATGATGAACAGTTTGTAACTTTCCGAGGTTTGGGCCCTTTGTGATGCTGAATATTTTTATTGCTGCAATTTTGAAGTGCATTTAGGAAAATTAAATGGCATAGCAGAAAAGAATCAAGGTCCTCTAATCGTAAAAACTTTAGCAAACCACTGGTATGGTAGTGGACGAAATATAACGACTGATAATTTTTCCCCAACATCACCTTGGCAGAAGAACTTCTGTCCCAGAATCTAACAATCGTGATTACAGTCCGCAAAACTCGCAAAGACTTGTCAAAGTGCTTATTGGATATTCAAAAAAAAAAGAAACCTATTTTTCCCAATTCCTTTTTACACGGGATCTTACCTTAGTGTCCTACGTTACCAAGCCCAAGAAATTTGTTGTACTGCTATCTTCAATGCATCATGAATACGAAATCGCCAGAGATTTAAAATTTAAACCTAATTTAATTACTTCATATAATGGTACAAAAAAGTGGTGTCGACTGCTTGGATAAAATTGTACAATACCAAAAGTTGCACAAGAAGATGGCCTGTACGTTAATTTTACAACTGGCTTGACGTTGCTGCTTATAATGCATTCGTTGTCTGGACTCTGAAAAACCCAGACTGGAAGAGTACTAATGGTAACATGAAAGTTAGAAAGAAATTTTTTTTGGAAGAACTAGGTAATATGACCATGACCATATTGTACGATAGGCTGGAAATATTCATAAGGACAATAGAGGGTTTTCTGCAAGTACATGTCATGCTATTGAAAGTGCGGCAGTTTCAATAAAAAAAAAAACAACCAAAGCCCAGCGTGAACTCTAAGAAGAGTCGATGGTTCCAGTGCCGCGGCAACGATAATAATTATCCCACAAAATAAGACAAGTGCAAAAAATGTGTTTGCCCCATACACTTGCTACGTTGCCCCTACGTATATATATACAAGCAAGCTAAGCGTAGCTATATATACAAGCAAGCTAAGCGTAGCTAAAATAGACCTCAGGCAATGAAGTAGGCAATGGAACGTTCTTACTTGTTCTGTGGTTTCCTGATCTACCATCCAGGGGTTGTTCTTAACAGAGTTATCGATCGGTTACTTAGGGCTGGACCAACAAGCTAAGTAGGAAGCAGTGAGCTATAGTACGGGTTACTTCCTCTACTGGAACCGCTAAGCCAAGCACTGACGATAGGTGTGTCCAAATTAAATAATAGCTACTAAATACTACCGCTAAATATTACAGGAGCGGCACAAGAGCTCTACAGAATGGATACAAACAAGAAGGCCTAAAATAGAGGGAATATTCTACATATAAACTAAAGCATGGTTGGTATGGACTTACCGTAGATGTTAGGTGGCCTTTGGAAGAAAAGTATTATTTCCACCACAAGGTGCTGCCAATAAGGACAAATATACTTTAAAGGTGAACTATCTCTTTTAATATTAGTTAAATAATCCGAATAAAATTCGTTGAATTTCAGGTACCACATGGACCAAAGAAAACTAATTGAAAAAGGACAGAAGAGGAAGGAAGTTCTTCAGCCAGAATGACAATCTAGGGTTGCCAACAAATTAGCATATTTTAGGACCAAATGACCTTGGCCTTGAACTTAAATTGGAATAAATAAAAGTGACTGTAGATTTTAGCAAAGAAGAAGAAATTTGGAATTTGAACAATTGCAATTAGACTCATAAAAGAGAAGAGGGAAGGTCAAGGTCAACAATATATGTCAAACTGTTTGTTTACATTCAAGTACAGGTTATAGAAAATTAATATACATAGTTTGAACAATTTTGTGTTTTCTTTTCTCGACAGGTAAGCTTATTATTAAATTATTTACCTTTTATATAAATACGATAAAATGCGAACCGTAACACACTCAAATATCAAAATTAAGAAAACTGTTTGTTCTTGTTGTTCAAGAGATGAAGATGGAGAATAAAAATGTATTTCTAGTGATTTACCAAAATAAAAATAAATGTATTTTTATTATCCTGATAAAATAATATTTAGTTTGATGTTTTTCTTTTGCAGTGACTTATATTTATACCTTATCTTATAAATAAAAAGTTTATTTTGTTTTTTTTTTTTTTGTAATAAAAGTAAAGCATAATATAGAAACATGTTTTATTATGATTCCCAAGGTTTTGTATTCAAAACCACTACAAAAAAAATATATGTCTGGGTCAATTTTGACCCTGTTCTGGAATCGAAAGTTTTAAAATTATTTTGGTACGGCGAGGGTTAAAATGGGATAGTCATATTACACTATTGTCTATTTTTATGTATGAGAGAGTAATAAAACAGCATTTCTAATGCAAAACTTAGTACGGTCATTTTAAATATTTTTACAGAATAATCTAAATATTTCCTAAAATTGTAATAAATGTACCTGAGCTATTACAAGTTTTGGGTCTTTTATTGATCCTTTATAAACATAAGCTGTACAAAACAATAGAAAAAGGTTTGGACAGGCCAAAAGCCCTGAGTATTAAAGATTACATAGCCGTATCTTAAGATTATTTTCAATAAGTACCTATTTGCCAATTTTGTTTTATTTTAATTCCAAGAATTTCTTACAGTAATCGAATTATAAGTAGATAAATACCTTCCCAACAAATTTCACCGAAAATGCGATTATAGGTTTTCCATTTAGTAAGGAGGTCCAAGTTGTGTATTCTTGACAGTTTACTAAATGTCGTTTAGTTGCAACTTGCAAGGTGCAGTGTGAATTCTAGTGTGATCATGGAAAATTTGGAAGAACCGCGTAAACGACAAAAAATCGGTCCTTTAACAGTTAATGAAAAAACATTAATATTTAATTGTTTAAAATCATTTACAGACAAACATTTATGTCAAAGTGTTTATGACACAGTGGAATTAGTTAGTAGTACGCTTGGTGTTGGGAAATCTACGATTTACAGAGTTGTTAAAGTAGAGAAATGTGGCGAGTTTCAAACAGCACGTGAAGCTCCAGGAAAACCAAAATTTCAATTAGAAAATCGTTTGAAAGAAAGACTTCGAAGGAAAGTGCATGCGTTCTTCTTTAGAAAAGAATTTCCGACAGTAGACAAAGTTCTTGCCACGGTTCGAGATGATAAGGATTACCCTGAAATGAGTCGAAGCACACTATGGAAACTTTTAAAAGAAATAAATTTTCTATGGAAAAAGCATTTCATAAAGTCTATTTTAATAGAAAGAAGCGATATTGTAGTATGGAGAAGAAATTACCTAAGGACTATAAAAGAAATGAGAAACCAAAGAAGAAATATATTTTATTTAGATAAAACATGGATCAACGAGGGACATAAACCAAATAAATTTTGGCAAGATGAAACAAAGTCGAAGACAGGCTTTTTTAAATAATTTATCTACTGGTTTAAATCCACTATCAGGAAAGGGACGCAGACTAATAATAGTACACATCGGTAGTTCAAACGGTTTTGTTAAAGGTGGTTTATTGACTTTTGAATCTACTCGTACCGGTGACTACCATGAGGACATGAATGCTGTCTTTAAAGAGTGGTTCGAACAAATTATAGATCTTCTTCCTCAGAACTGTATAATAGTAATTGATAATGCAAGTTATCACAACCAAATGGTTAAAAAAGATTTACAGAATTGGCTAAATTCAAAGAATATTAAGTTCCATCCCGGTTCTGTGAGAATCTGTATCATTTGTGTTCCCATCATAAAGAGAAATTCAAAAAATATAAAATTGATGAAATTGCAAAAAATCGTGGGATGACGGTGGTTAGATCACCACCATATCATTGCGAAGTAAACCCGATTAAATTGATATGGGCACAGATAAAGGGAGAAATTTCAAGAAAAAATTATTCTTTTAAAATAAGTGATGTTAAACAGTTGTTTTTGGAGGCTGTAAATAATGTGAAGCCTGAAAACTGGGAAAAGGCAGTAAATCATACGATTAAAGAAGAAGAGAAAATGTGGAAGTTGGACAATATTACTGATGAAATGATCGAGCCACTTGTAAATATTGGTTGTGACAGTTCATCTTCTGATTTTGATTCTGATTTGGATTTGTAGGTAAGAAGTAGTTTTTATATTAAAATTATTATTTATGAACGTAACGTTGTTTAAAAGTCAAAGTTTACACCCTTATACCTACACCTACATAACCCGTTTGACACAATGTTCTTAACATACCTTGTGGAAAAATAAAACATTTTAGAAAAAATTGCACTTTTTTACCTTCAGCTGTTTAGAAGTTATAAGCAGGTTAATTAGGTGAAAATATAAGTGTATACTCGAGGAATAACTTCAAAAAATATTTTAACTGTCTACTAAAAGAAGTGGTACGCCTATGAATTATGAACGCTTTATTATTTTAATACTCTCTTATACATAAAAATAGACTATAGAAAGGAAACATTAGAATTTATTTTCAAAACTAATTTTTCACACAACAAACCCACACCAACTGGAATTCTTAAAGAAGAGTCTTTAGCCAAGAATGGGAAACTGCAAAAAGGGTAGCAATAGAGATGGGCAATACGCACCTTTAACCCATCCAAAACACCAGGACTAGATGGGGTATTGCTTGTGCTTCTGCAATAGGCAATATAAACACTGGTCATGCACACGGAAGAATCTAAAACTAACAAGAGAATAGGATCTGGCATACGTGGAGTTAAACCCAAATGCAACATCATCGTCTCACTCGAATTTCGATGGAATAGACGTGTAAAGCGAATAACGGCTTCACACAACACATAAATGCTGGATTCTCGGGGAAAGTGAGTTCACGTTCATTCAGACCCATGTTGTCGAATTTATATGACACATTTGGTCTAAATTTTGTCACTTTTGAGCTACTTTGTTGAAAAATAAGTGTCCATCCATTCAATTACCCATCGCATTAATGTAAGGTTTTGTTTGCAATAATTGGAATAATAAGTTTTAAAGCGAAACATAAACCCTAACCAAAAAACACTGGAAATGAGTGGAAATTGTTTATCAAATGGCAAGCTCATCTTCTTCCATGTCTTAAACTATTTTAGTAAAACGTTTGTTAGGATTTTTGTTAAAAATTCAACTGTCCAACTTTGCTCTTTTGCTTCGAATTACACCTAGCTATTATACCTTATAAAACTATATTTAAACAAAAAGACTACCACATTGATAACTAATAAGAATAAGTAATCACCGAATGTGACAAAATATACGATAGATGATATAACCTTAAAAAATGGTTTTTATAAGAAATATCCAACATCCGCATAATAAAACTCATTTGAACAATCTTTCATGTGAAGTGAACACTCGTCGATGTGTCAAGAATAGGATTTGTGCAAGTTTCATATGAATTATCCAACGAAGGAAAAATTCACAGAGCTCGAGAATTGGGACCCTGTCAGTTCAGTTTAGTTACTTTTACATCATATCAGGCACTTTAGTTGCGTTTTTGATGTTACCTGGACAGGGATTCTTGTTCCAACAACGATCATGGAACAATACATAAACCAGGACAGGGATTCTTAAGTGTGTACTCAACACGTAACGAATTGAATAGAGAGAGACATTACATACGAATCGCTTTCTGTGGAACGAAGATAGTCGTCGTTGTGAATTTAGTTATAATTAACCCTTTTTAACATTTCATTTAAGAATCTCGCTAAACTGTTGTATTAAGGATTAGGCAATATTTAACTCAAACGAACGTATAATTAGAGTACGCTTTAGTAGTGATATGAAATAACGGGTGTTACATTTAAAAAAATTGAGAAAATCATGTATCTGCGTTTTGACTCACCCTGTACACGTCTGTTGCGCTAGGAAAAAAATTGTATATTCTTATAAAAGTAGACTATCATTAAAAATGAGTCATTAAACAATTTTGATGTTCGATTGTTTGTTTTGAAATATACAGAGGGTTGAACCTAGTACGATTTTCATATAAAATTGGTTTAAACTTCCAAAATACGCAGTATAACCTCATACATGTTGGTATTTTCTTAAAGGCCAAAGTCAGGAGAAGTCAAATTTACAATTAAATACAGGGTGGTCCATTTAAAAAAAAACAGGTTTGATCAATTCTGAAGTTATGGATCACTCTGTATAATCTAAAATAATTTTGAAATGTGCAGATTAATATTATCTACAACTTTTGTAAATAATATTGTTTTATATTTTCTATAATATAGGATATATCGAATTTCCACATACTATTGGGACACCCTGTATATATGAATCGTAAATTTAGGATGGTAAAAATAAATCTAGTATTAACTTATTTTCAAGACAGTATGTCCACAGATCGAAGAAAAGTCACTGTTCATATTTTCTTTTGCTTGTAAAATAAATGCGATTCCTGTTGTTGCAGCGTGCGCACAATAAAAAATACAATTGTGGGTGTAAAGGGTGTCCCGAAATTAGACGGTCATATTATAACAACGTAATCTACATCCTAAAATAGGAATAACAGTTCATATAAACATAGGTCCGAAAACGTTTCGTTTTCGAGATACAGGGTGTTACAAATGAAGTCCTGATGGCACATTTTTGTAAATATTTTCTAAAATTTCGTTAATCACCTGTTTTCCGAAGTAAAAAAAATAAAATTTCTGATTTCACAGTCCTACTAATTATATTTTACACTTTTGAATAAGATAACATCAACTTATCATGAAATTTTCAAATGCTTTTTTCTTGCGAGATGCAACAAAAGTAGCTTTATTATAAAAAAACATTGGTTTTCCAAATTTTATAGTAAAAAATGTTAAAAAATGTCAACGAAAATAAATCCAATTTTACCTTAAGCCCCCCTAATTTACCCACCTATGAAGATAATCAAAAACTAGGGTTTAGTCCATTAAATAGAGCGTAAAAAGGTAAGCATTTGTACCAAACTTCACTTAGTTATCTTTAAATGTTTAGAAAATAATTAAAAAAGAGTGTCATCAGGACTTCACATTTAACACCCTGTATCTCGGAAAAGAAACTTTTTCGGACCTATGTTTATATAAACTTTTACTACTATTTTTGGATGTAGATTATGCTGTTAAAATATGACCGTCTAATTTCGGGACACCCTGTATACAATTAATTTTTTTTTAATAGTTTTTAAGGCCCTTCAATTGGATGGATTCCATTTGCTATAGATGAGTAGTAGGAAAAGAAAAAGGTAATAAAATAATAAAATTTGTAGTTATAGGTCTAATTTAATTGAACGTAAAAAATTAACCAATAAGTCAAAGATGTCTGTATTGCCATAGCTTAATAAGAATGTTTAATTATTGGGGGTAGGGCAAGTTTTATTTCTTATAGCTTCTAGTAATTCCGGTACTTTATTGGTAGTGATTTTTGCATAAAAAAAAAGATGTGATTTAAATCAGCAGTAAAATTATTGTCGCAAGAACAAACGTCAGTATTTTAGATACCTATTTTATGTAGGTGAGCTGGAAATTTCCCGTGACTTAACTTAAGGCGTGTGATAGTTACTGAATAAGCTCTATAAGCTAATAATAGAAAATTGTATAGTTACTACCATTGTTTACTATATAATATAAATTCTTAACTATTTTTAGAAATTTCAATATACTGATAAATCGATTTGTTCCCGGCCAAAAAATATTTTCATACTTTTATACAAAATCCGATTCGATTGTTTGAAAATCCCCTTAAACCGACCTAACCTCTCTCCTTCTTTATGTATTCAGCGTTACAGAGGATATCCATTCTTTCTACCATATAAACGCGCCGTAGATCGATTCAAATAAAGTCTTTCTAGGTTTTCAAAGGACTATTAGACATCCTGAATCCTGAAATCCCGAATTCGCGCAAATCCGTGATCTATTATGTTTTCAGGAGGATCTCCTGGTAGGTAAATAACATGGCAGTAGTCGGAAAGTTTGTTCTAGAAAAGAAAATTTAATTTTCTTTGGTTTATTTTTAAATTATCCAATAAAATCTCCCTTTAAAAACTACGAAATACAGTTTTACACGAATTTAAACCGCTCATATACAATTTTTATGCTCACTAAATCTACCAACGACTATTTCAATGTCATTTGAATGTTCTCAATTTCAACTCAATTTCATGCGAATTTAATACACAGTTTTTTAGCTTCGATCTAAATATGTCAAATAAACGAGTTTATTCAAAAATATACCGTCCTTTTTAATATTTATTGTGCCTATTTGCATTTTAACAATTCGCGGCCATTTAAAGTGCGGCCGAAATTAATATGCCGGGTATAATTTCAAACTTTTTTTTGCTTTTATTTTAATTATTTATTAAAGCGGTTTTGGCGACCAGACTCGAAATACTTGGCACAATTTTTGCTTCCAGTATTCCGACATTCAAGGTGAACTTGAACTAGTGTCAGATCGCGATTTGTGTAAATTGATTTGTTTAACCCTTGGGTATTATTGTTGTTTTTTATTAAGAGTTTTATTTAATATACAGCGTGATCTATTTGTGTGAAAAGGTTTAATATCTCATATTGTACTATAACCTAATTCCAAATAAATAGAGAGATATTCACAAAAAGTTAGCCATTCCGTTCAACTAGACGAATATATTTCATATCCACTGCATGGATATTTTAATTCTGTACAGTACACATAGTACACATAGTACACATAGTACACATAGTACACATAGTACACATAGTACACATAGTACACATAGTACACATAGTACACATAGTACACATAGTACACATAGTACACATAGTACACATAGTACACATAGTACACATAGTACACATAGTACACATAGTACACATATTACACATAGTACACATAGTACACATAGTACACATAGTACACATAGTACACATAGTACACATAGTACACATAGTACACATAGTACACATAGTACACATAGTACACATAGTACACATAGTACACATAGTACACATAGTACACATAGTACACATAGTACACATAGTACACATAGTACACATAGTACACAGTACACATAGTACATGTTGAAGTTATCTACGACCTAGAGAACTAACTTATATATTAGATTTTGTTATCATAGTTGTAGAGATACTTTTTTGAAAGTTAATTTTGAATTTGTCATTTTTTTGGAAAAATAAAAAACCAATTTATATACAGTCCACGATTTATTTTAAAGACCAAAGGTTTTTACATTGGTCCTTTCGAGCAAAAGAATCACGATATGAATTCAAGGAGCGTAATAGAAAAATCACTTCGTAGCCGTCATGTGGTCGTAGGAAGAAGCGGTAGTACCAGACAGGTACAAGACGAGACAACCGACTTCAGAAGGCAAAGAGAGGTTGCTGAAGAGATATTAGAAGACAAAACAGAACACTCAGAGTCAGTAATATCCAAAGAAAAAGACAAATCTGTCAAGACAATTTCCAAGAAGACAAAGTCGGCAAATTCAAAGTGTACCTTGGAACTAAGGTTGGAAGCAGCAAGAAAATTAGCAACTCTTGAAGAAGAAAGAGAAGAAGAAGAAAGAAAAGCTAGGGAAAGGAAATACCAGAGGGAAAAGGAAATACTAGAGCTTGAAATGCAGGTGAAACTAAGCCAATCTGGTAGCCAAAAAATGAATGAAGTTAAAAGCAGTGTTGCGGAACAGGTTTTTTTGCCAGTTGAGGATAGTAATGATAAAGTAGCTGGATGGTTAAATCAATCACACCAAGATGATTATGAGGAAAAAGATAAGTTTCAAAATAATTTAAACCAATTTTATAATCCTTTAGAGTCTTATCTTGTCAGACAAACGGTTAGAGATTTACCTATATTCTCAGGCGACCCAGAGGAGTGGGTACTCTTTATTTCAGAATTTAGACGATCAACTGAAAAATGTCATTTTTCAGATGACGAAAATTTGGTTAGAATACAGAAATGTATTCGGGGCAAAGCTAGGGATACAATTAAACCTTTACTAATTTCTTCAACAAACGTAAATCAAATTATTGATACTCTTGAAATGACTTTCGGCTGACCTGACATTATCATATCATTATTAGTTGATAAGGCTAAGAAGGCACCAGTCGTTAAAGAAGGTAAGTCCGATGTTTTGATTACCTTTTCTAATATAGTACAAAATTTAACGAGTACGATGGAAGCAACAAATAGCAAAGGTCACATGTTCAACCCACAGTTACTAGAGGAGCTTGTTAGGAAATTACCTATGTACCTGAGAATGGATTGGGGAGAAGTAGCCATGGGACTTCGAAATAATGTAAGTTTATTAGAATTTTCAAACTGGCTAAAGATCAAAGCCAAAATTGCTTGTTACATCGACAGTCCTTGGACAAGGGTAGAGGAGTCTAAACCTCATTATTCTGGTAAGAAAGATGCAGTCTTAGCAATAGAGAAAAAGACAGAGTATAAAAAGAAATGTTTGCTTTGCAATAAAAATTCTCATAATTTAGACACTTGTAAAATATTTTTAGAGAAATCAACAGATAAGAAGTGGAAAGTAGTAACAGAAAACAAATTGTGTATAACTTGTTTAAAGCCAAACCACTTCAAATCAGCTTGTTTTAGAAAGAAACCTTGTGGAGTACAGAACTGTATGAGACATCATCACCCACTTTTACATACGACAAACACATACGCCAAGACTAATTCCTCGAGTGGGCCTGGTGAAGAAGGCTCTTTAAGCAGACAGCTAAACTTGGATGTAGACACTTCGGCACGAGGTGTAAGGCAGATCTCAGAAGGAGATATACAAGAGTTGAGGCAAGGTTCTTCAAGAGAGACTAGACAAAATATAGAAGGACAGGTGAGAAACATAAATTTCATTAAAAGAGAAAGAATCAATGTTTTATTGAAAATTTTGCCTGTAATTTTAAAAGGATCTAATAGACAAATTTTAACCTTTGCCTTTTACGATGAAGGCGCAACAGTTTCATTAATAGACTCAGATTTAGCTGAAGAATTAGGACTGAAAGGAAAGAATGAGCCAATTTGTTATCAATGGACAAATGGAATTACTCATCAAGACAATGATTCAATGACAGTTAGCCTAGAGATTTCAGATAAAGACAATTATAGGACATTTAAACTAACAGACATTAGGACGATTAAAGATTTAAACCTACCAGGACAAACTGTCGATACTGAAGAAATAACAAACTTATATCCTGAAGTGACACAACTTAAAAATGTAGCCAGTTATTTTGACGAACACCCCAAGCTTTTGGTAGGGCAAGACAAATGTAACCTAATAGCTGGTAGAAAAATCATAGAATTAGAACATAACGGACCATTTTTGACAAAAACGTTACTTGGATGGGTGGTACACGGAAATTTAGGCGTCAGTAAGAAAAATACAGAATTTTTGTATCACGTTTGCGAAAAGACAGAGCTCCAAGAGTTACATGACCTAATAAAACAAAGTTTTAATTTAGAATCATTTGGAATTAAAATTTATGAAAATAATATTAAATCTAAAACTGATCAAAGATGTGAAGAAATTATGAAAAATACCACAAAGAGGATAGGTGAGAGATTTGAGACCGGACTACTTTGGAAAGCAGAAAATGCTTCATTTCCGGACAACAGAAAAGCGGCCCTAAGTAGACTGTACTGTACAGAAAGAAAAATGGACCGAGATAATGATTTTGCTAACAAATATTGTCAGAAAGTTGAAGATTATATTAACAAGGGATATGCTAGAAAACTCACTAAAGAAGATTTAGTGATACCAGTTTCGAAATTATGGTACCTACCTCACTTTGGAGTTGTAAACCCAAACAAACCAGACAAATTACGATTGGTATTTGATGCTGCTGCCAAAGTCGACGGAGTAAGCTTAAATACAGAATTGTTACCTGGTCCAGACTTACTTCGTCCTTTAACAGCCGTTTTGATAAAATTTAGACAAAATAAAATCGCTTTTACAGAAGACATAAAGGAAATGTTTCATCAGGTGAGAATAAGGAAAGAAGATAGATCGGTTCAAAGGTTCTTGTGGAGGGGAAAAGACAGAGACAGAGAACCAGATGTCCTGAAAATGGTGGCTATGACCTTTGGAGCTACCTGTTCACCTTGCTTAGCACAATATGTAAAGAATGCAAACGCCAAGGAATGTGAACAAGAACTTTACGAGGCCAGTAGAGCTGTCATTGAAAATCACTATGTCGATGATTATTTAGATAGCCAATGCACCGACGAAGCTGCCCTAAAAAAGATTCTGGAAGTTATTGAGGTTCACAGGAGAGGAGGATTCGAAATCTGTAATTTCATATGCAATTCTAAAAATGTCCTAAGTAAAATTCCTGAAAATGCAATAGCTAATTCGATGAAAAACATTCAAGAATTTTCTCAGAATAAGACGGAGAGGGTTCTAGGACTAAAATAGGCCCAAGATACAGATAACTTTATTTTTAATTTAAATTTAAGGAAGATTGTTGATAAAAACATTTTAACAGGAAAAAAGATTCCAACGAAAAGGGAAATGTTAAAATTCTGTATGTCCATGTTTGACCCTTTAGGGCTTCTTTGCAATATTATGGTGACTGCTAAAATTATATTGCAGGAAGTTTGGAAAGTGAAGATAGGATGGGATGACGAAATACCTACCTCACTAAACCAATATTGGGAGAAATGGATAACGGGAGTTCAAGAATTAATACCCAAAATACAGATACCTCGATGTTATGGTATACATATGAGTTTAGCTGAGGCCGAATATATAGAGCTACATGGATTTTGCGATGCCAGTGAAAAGGCATATGCAGCAGTAATATATTTACGTTTTAAACGTGGACATGACAAAACTTATGAATCATCTCTTGCCTTTGCTAAGACTAGAGTCTGTCCTCTGAAACAAACATCCATACCTCGTCTAGAACTTCTATCAGCAGTGATGCTATCAAGAATGGCAAAAACCGTATTAGCTGAAATCGAAGTCAAAATTAATCAAATTCATTTATGGACCGACTCTAGGACTGTTTTAACGTGGATAAAATCAGAAAACTTAAATTTTAAAATATTTGTAGCTCATCACATAGGAAAAATTGTAGAAATTACAGATAGAAACGATTGGCATTGGATTTCAACTAAGAACAACGTAGCAGATGAAGCCACCCGTGCATCAAAACACATAAGCTATTCTAAGAGATGGTTTTTTGGACCGAAATTTCTGCAATTAAATGACGAATTACCAATAGAAAACCCGTTAGACAAAGGAAATATACATGAAATTCCTGATGAAGAACTAGAAATTAAACATTCACCTATAATGACTATACACGAAAATTGGACCCAATCACAACATTTGCCAGATGCAAAAAGATTTTCAAAATTTCAAAGACTAACCAGAACTACTGCTTGGGTATTTAGGTTTATAAAAATTATGAAACAGCACTTACCTTCACATGAAGGAAACGTATCGGATCAGTCAACGCATGGTAAAGAATTGTCAGTTAAAGATATCGAAGACGCAGAAAAAATGTGGTATAAAGAAATACAGGAAAAATATTATGGAGATGAAGTTAAAAGTATCAAGGAGGGAAAGACGATAAGGAAGAATAGCAAAATTTATAAGCTATCACCGATTCTTAACGAAGAAGGAATACTTTGTGCCAAGGGAAGGATGTATTCTGAACTCAAAGACGTACTCATTAGAAAAAATCCGATCATTTTAGATGTAAGACATGAATTTACAAAATTATTAATAGATGACTACCACCAAAGAAGTTTTCATAATGGAACAGAGTTTGTACTAAATGAAATGAAGCAAAAATTTTGGATTCCAAGTTTAAGAAATACAGTAAAGAAAATTACCAGAAATTGTCAATTTTGTAAAAACCGTCGAGTTAAACCTGTTCAACCGGAAATGGGTCTTTTACCAGAGGCACGAATGGCAGTTTATGAAAAACCATTTTCACGAACTGGTATGGATTATTTTGGACCTATAATTGTAACTGTGGGCAGACGACATGAAAAGAGATATGGGGTAATTTTTACTTGCTTAACGACAAGAGCTGTACATATCGAAGTTGCTTTTTCGCTAAATTCGTCGTCAGTAATTATGGCACTAAAAAGATTAGTAGGAAGAAGAGGCACGATTAAAGAAATATATTCGGATAACGGAACAAATTTTCATGGAGCTAATAAAGAACTTTTGGATAATATTAAAAATTTGAACACAGAAGAATTAAAATTGCACCTAACCGCAAACAAAATCAATTGGAATTTTAATGCACCAGCAGCATCACATATGGGGGGGAGTTGGGAGAGAATAATTCGTTCTATAAAACGCTGTTTAAGTATAGTTTTAAAAGATAACTTCCCGAAAGATGAAGTGTTACAAACAATTTTTGTCGAAATTGAACACATAATAAACTCCAGACCTTTGACATATGTTCCTGAAGATCCAGATTTCCCAGAATGTTTAACACCAAATCATTTTCGTTTTGGATCCTCAACTGGTGAATTCCCTGATCCTCCAACAATTGATGAAAGACCAAATCCAAGACAACAATGGAAGACTGTCCAGAGGTTGTCGCAGCTATTTTGGAAGAGGTGGATAAAAGAGTACCTGCCAGAACTGAGGAAAAGGGCAAAGTGGCACGAAAGATCAGAAGATCTCAAAGAAGGCGACGTGGTAGTGATAGTCGACAACAACCTACCTCCAAAGACATGGCCAAAAGGCAGAATAACGAAAACATATCCTGGCAGAGACAACGTAGTACGAGTCGTAGATGTAAAAACCAAAACCGGAATTTACAAGAGGCCTGCAGTGAAGATTTGCAAATTAGATGTGTGAAGAGTCTTCACAAAGGGGGAGAATATGTTGAAGTTATCTACGACCTAGAGAACTAACTTATATATTAGATTTTGTTATCATAGTTGTAGAGATACTTTTTTGAAAGTTAATTTTGAATTTGTCATTTTTTTGGAAAAATAAAAAACCAATTTATATACAGTCCACGATTTATTTTAAAGACCAAAGGTTTTTACAGTACACATAGTACACATAGTACACATAGTACACATAGTACACATAGTACACATAGTACACATAGTACACATAGTACACATAGTACACATAGTACACATAGTACACATAGTACACATAGTACACATAGTACACATAGTACACATAGTACACATAGTACACATAGTACACATAGTACACATAGTACACATAGTACACATAGTACACATAGTACACATAGTACACATAGTACACATAGTACACATAGTACACATAGTACACATAGTACACATAGTACACATAGTACACATAGTACACATAGTACACATAGTACACATAGTACACATAGTACACATAGTACACATAGTACACATAGTACACATAGTACACATAGTACACATAGTACACATAGTACACATAGTACACATAGTACACATAGTACACATAGTACACATAGTACACATAGTACACATAGTACACATAGTACACATAGTACACATAGTACACATAGTACACATAGTACACATAGTACACATAGTACACATAGTACACATAGTACACATAGTACACATAGTACACATAGTACACATAGTACACATAGTACACATAGTACACATAGTACACATAGTACACATAGTACACATAGTACACATAGTACACATAGTACACATAGTACACATAGTACACATAGTACACATAGTACACATAGTACACATAGTACACATAGTACACATAGTACACATAGTACACATAGTACACATAGTACACATAGTACACATAGTACACATAGTACACATAGTACACATAGTACACATAGTACACATAGTACACATAGTACACATAGTGCACATAGTACACATAGTACACATAGTACACATAGTACACATAGTACACATAGTACACATAGTACACATAGTACACTTAGTACACATAGTACACATAGTACACATAGTACACATAGTACACATAGTACACATAGTACACATAGTACACATAGTACACATAGTACACAGTACACATAGTACACAGTACACATAGTACACAGTACACATAGTACACATAGTACATATAGTACACATAGTACACATAGTACACATAGTACACATAGTACACATAGTACACATAGTACACATAGTACACATAGTACACATAGTACACATAGTACACATAGTACACATAGTACACATAGTACACATAGTACACATAGTACACATAGTACACATAGTACACATAGTACACATAGTACACATAGTACACATAGTACACATAGTACACATAGTACACATAGTACACATAGTACACATAGTACACATAGTACACATAGTACACATAGTACACATAGTACACATAGTACACATAGTACACATAGTACACATAGTACACATAGTACACATAGTACACATAGTACACATAGTACACATAGTACACATAGTACACATAGTACACATAGTACACATAGTACACATAGTACACATAGTACACATAGTACACATAGTACACATAGTACACATAGTACACATAGTACACATAGTACACATAGTACACATAGTACACATAGTACACATAGTACACATAGTACACATAGTACACATAGTACACATAGTACACATAGTACACATAGTACACATAGTACACATAGTACACATAATACACATAGTACACATAGTACACATAGTACACATAGTACACATAGTACACATAGTACACATAGTACACATAGTACACATAGTACACATAGTACACATAGTACACATAGTACACATAGTACACATAGTACACATAGTACACATAGTACACATAGTACACATAGTACACAGTGTACACATAGTACACGTAGTACACATAGTAGAAATAGTACACATAATACATATAGTATACCCTATTACACATGGTATACATAGTATACCCTAGTACACATAGAATACATGGTACACATAGAACTTACACATATTACAAATATTACACCTAGTACCCTTATTATACATAATACACAGTATGTATAGTACACATAGTAAATATAGTGTAGTAGACATATTACACATAGTGTATGTAGTAAACATAGTAGACATAATATACATAGTTCACATAATACATAAATAGTACACATATAACACATAGTACACAATGCTTTTACAGCAAAGTACATCAGCGGCTAATTCCTCGCCACAACTAATAGCAAATAAGAAATAATAGCAACTAAGATTAAAATAAAGATCTCGTGAAACGAAAGAATCAATTCTGGATTTTTAGTTTTCAATATACAAATAATGTGTTTGACCTATTTAGCTCAACTATGTATAAATATGCTGACATTCAGTTGATTAGTAAGAAATTGTTAAGGCCTGGTACTGTGTGTGTCTAACCATAAAAATATGTTTGTTTTATGAAATTATGTACCTTATTAATAAAAATTACTCTATTTATGGAACACCCTGTATTTCATTTCCAGTTGTTTCCTCGTAGTTATTCATCTAGCACTTTTCTAACAATAAATAAAGCCAAAAAATACTTTAGCTCTTTGAAGGGTTTTGTTGTGACACAATATTTAAATTAATATAGTTCAAATTTAAACTTTGTTATTATTTTAGAGTAAAATAACGTCACATGTATAATATTCATGAATTCTATCTGTATACTTTGGCCATAAAAGCTAGAACACTGAGACAAAAAATAAACAAGTCCTTAATTTAACTTATAAAATAGACAAATAAAATTAAAGTTAATAGGTTCTTTGAGTGCGTAATTTCGTCCACAGTAAACCCACTTACGGTCAACGGTTGTTAGTAATGGCGATTAAATTTGCATTTAATTTTGGTTTTACAGCACGAGCCATTTCCAAAAATGGGATCTCGTGGTTTTTGTGTGTTGGATAGAAAAAGGGCGTGGTTAAATTGCTAAATTAAATTAAATTAAATGCTATATAATAATATACGATGTATGCAGGTTCGGAAATAAAACATATATATTGTTATGTTTTTATATATTGGTTTTCTAAGATATGGTGAAAATAATTATTAGACACTTTAATAAAACTCAACATAACATAAAATTACTTACCTCGACTAGCTTTTCTTTCATTTAATATCTTTAATTGTTTAATAACACGAGAATTCTTTACCTCAGGGTAGAGTTCTGTCAGCGCCAAATAATGAAAATAATATACTATTATAGTATTTCAATAATTTATTCAATTTGATAAACAACCTATTAATATCATAAACAACCAAATAATGCAAATTGTTGTAACTCATAAAAATATTATTTTATTAGACAAATATTAATTTATTAAACACATATGTTTAATTTTAACCAAATTAACAGAATTCACAATATTTGTTTTGTGAATTTCTTAAGAAACAAACCTTAAATTAATATTGATACTTTCATTTAATCCTTTCATTCCAATTAAGTAAAATAAAATAAATTTAAAATAGGTATTCTTCTTTTCTTTTTAAAATTCAAAATTACTAGTCTAGACTCCAATGGTCTATGATGTCATTTCTTAAAACGACTGTATCATTGAACTTTTATCTATGTTTTATTATGGCTGTCAAATGGAAAATATTTTTTCATTGCAGAATAAATTGAAATAAACCAAATTATGCTACTGATTCCTATTTTAAAAGTTTAAGTATTCTAAAATTTAAACAACATTTAATTCTCGTTATATCACACGTCAACAAACAAATATATACACACAGTTCTTCTTCTTCAATTTCAATTTTTGTAGGCCTTAGCTGCTAGGGCTATTTGGCCTAGGGTAATTGTATTGGAGTTTTTTATATAAAAGTTGGATATATTAAAGAAATTTTTTTTTGTCACAGGATGCACATCACACCATGTGACATTTGTTTTCTTCAGATTCAAAAAAATTTGACGCACTATTCTTGCTACTAAATAACTAATCACATCTGACAATATTCACTTCTCGATGGTCGTTCTTGTTAAAGATTTTCACGGAAACACTCATACTTGACTCCCAATTCAGTGTTGACAACACGGTGTCAGAATCGGAAGTCTAAACACAGTTTGTGTATTACTCACGTTGTCACTATTAATTCTTATCCTTTTTTCAGGCTCCTATGCAGATAAGAAACTGTAAATGGAACAGTTTCACCTTTCCAGTCGTTAAAAATTCCTACTTGGTATCTTTGGTCAAAAAAATGATTTCTTGATGCATTATTAAAATGTAAACACAAGATAACTGTAGGTTATTAACACTTTTAAAAACCAAAAAGCCTTCATTATTTATTATTTTTCTTCTGGAAACCTCAACTCAGTAACCAGACCTGACCAATAGTTTTACAGGATTCATAAATAATTAGAAAATTAATTAAAAACTTTATTTAGGAACAACTTAATGAAAAAGATTTCATGTTTTATAAGAAAAATTAAAAAAATGGTTATTATATTATCTTCAAAATCTGTCTGTTCGATTTTCCTGTAAGTATCTTTTGCTTATTATCATGACAGAACCAATCACAATTAACTTACCATTGTCAACTTACTTTTGACGTTTGTATTAAATTTGATTCTTGAAATACAGGGTGATATCAAATTAATTATAAAATTCATATCTATTTGCAAATCTTTTATTTTCAAATTTTAAATTAAATTTTCTGATTAAATAAATAACAATATATATATGTTAGATCGCATGGATCTAATTTAACTTTTTAAAAAAAGGTAATACTTGTTATAGAATATATTGAGAACTATTACATGTTGTGTGTATAAGAAGTGAGTAAAAACTAAGGCATAATACAAAAGTAGTCCTATAAATAAGGTCGCATATGCTGACCTCAGCATCAGCAGAAGTGCAGGTGCATCTACGCTGCATTCTGCGAATGCTGTAACATAATATGTTTTTTTAGAGAGGAAGTTGTTATCGCCTGTAATTTAATATATAAGATAAGCGTTATGAGACGCATATAACAACTCCCCCCTTAATGAAAAAGTTGATGCTAAGTGCAACAACTTTTTAAAGTCGTAATTAATTAAGTTCCATGTTTTCTTCCAACGGTTCTTCTCTGTGGACGCTGGGACGTTTCCTGGGTAGAAGTCTTCGGAATGACTCCTTCACTGTCTCGTTTGGTGGTCCTGGAGGTGAGGGAGGTGAACCAGAGGAAGCCATGATGCTGATTCTTCCTGGTCTTCTTCTACGCTTGCAATATAGGTAAAGCAAGACAAGTGCGATGATGAGGGAAATGGTAAAATATGTAAACCAAGACATGTGTTTGTTTACAAAGGGCTGATTGATCATCTTGTCTAGGTCCTCGGAATATTGATTCAATTTGTGTTGGGCAACATTAAGATCATCGACGTCCAATTTATTTAATTTAATTGGTTTCAGCTCTGGAAGGTTGTGTTTTGCAGGTAAATGTTTGCAGCATTCGTAAGGGATGATTATTGGTTGATTCCTGTAAGTGACATTTTTGTACTCTGTCACTAGGTACTTGGCATGAACTCTCGTACTACCAATGAAGGCATTACATTCTGGTTGTAAACGAAGAATTGAATTGCTTTTTATAATTTTGGTTTGGGCTTCTCTATTGGCACATTTAATGGTTATTGGCAATGGGTCTGTGACTGAAATTAACCAATGATTGGTGGCTAATTCTTGTACGTTGTAGTCTCGTGCGAAAACTATTGATGATTTACAGTTGTTTGGTATTTCTGATAGTTGTCGAAATAATTGTGCTTCACAAATCGAGTTGCTATCTATCGGATAGGGTAGGATATCGGAACATATCTTCCATTGTGTTCGAAGTGTCTTGCAATTGTCCAAGTTGGGTAAAGCTACATATAACATTGAATCGTCGTCTTTCGCGATAAATTTTTGTGAAGTTGATAATAAATGATAGAGCCCTGTTCGATTATCCAATATTGGTATTGGAAGAAGTCGGAAAATTAAATAAGTTTCAGGTTCTACAAGAGGGATTTTTAAAATAAAAACTACTCTCGAATCTGTTTGATAAGCAGATAGCTCGATTATATCTAGGTACTGTGCTACAGATGATAAGTGAATAGGTAAAGGTAAATTATTCTTTAATAATGATTGTGATATTTCCTGAAGGGAAGTTATTAAATTTCTAGGCGTAATAATTGAAGTATGAATTATCTTAAGTCTAGCAAAAGTAACCGAGTTAAGAATATCGTCAACAGTAGATTCTAAAAATGAGTAACTTTCCATAAGCGTTTCGCAAATATTAATTATTTCTAATTGTGACTGATAAAACGAAATGTCATTTTCAATATCGTAGATTGATTTTTCAATAGCTTGTAAATTTTCGTTAAAAGTTTGTTCGTCAATTTGCAATTTTTGAATTGTTGTATTAAAACTTTTTATCACAGAAGTTGTGACCGAAATTTGGTTTTTCATTAAAATTTCTAATTCGTATTCATCTTTAGAGACTTTATCTATACAATCATTGAAATATTCTCCATCAGATGCGTCCAGATTTCCCGTTAGGGCTTTCCAAATTGAACCTACACCATTGATTAATCCCCGTTTTGATCTATGATAACTCTGTTGAGTATCAGCAAATACTTCTCGATATTTTAATTTTATTGATTCTGAAATTTGATTTAAGAGGCTAATGTGTGTTTTAACTTGGCTTTTAAATGTCAACATACGCGGGTTGTCAGTATCTATTAATTCTTTTATTGAGTCGAGAACTTGGTCATTTCTGTCTAAAGCGGTTTTAATTGTTGCAGTATCCTTGTAAACTAGTAATGTCCACTTATTGTTAGAAATCTTCATGGAGGTTTCTTCATGGTAAAAGATTCCAACAGTGTTATTGATTGGTTCTAATTTGAATTGGCAGTTGGCTGACGTAATCAGCAGTAGAAATCTATAATGAAAATTTTAATTTTCATAATACGGTTTTAAAAGGTCAAAATTAACTTTAGTTTTTTGTTTCGTTTCAAGATTTAGGAGAGTCGCGGAATTTTGATAAACTTCAAGAATTTCAAAAGGTCCTTTAAATTTATTACTTAATTTGTTTGTTATTTGTGATTCTTTTACGCATACTTTGTCGCCGGCTTTATATTCAGGTAAAGTTGGGGAGATATTTTTATCGAAACGTGTTTTTGCTTTTTGTTTGGAATTTTCAATTCTTTCGCGGGCTATTTGGTAATAATATGAAATTTTATTATTAAGGTCTCTGATATATTTTGTAATTAAATCTTTTTGATTATAAAGTTTTTCAGGGGGTCTACATGAAGAGTGCCCAAAGAGTAATTCATATGGCGTGAAACCATGCGTTTTATTTTTTGTATTATTGTAGCATATTACTGCATATGGTAATATCGAGAGGGGGTGTTCATCCGGGTTTTCAGTCTTATGAGCCCTTATCATTTCCATAAGGGTGGCGTGGAATCGTTCCAACGAACCATTTGACTGAGGATGATTGACACTTGAATATGTCAATTTAATGTCATACAAGGTACATAAGTCCTTTAGTAAAGCATTATCAAACTCTCTACCTGAATCACAATGGATTCTAAGTGGAGTCCCGTAATGTTGAAAGTAAAGTAAAAGAGTATTAACTACCGATCTGGCAGTTTTGTCTTCGATAGGGTATGCTTGTGTAAACTTTGTAAGTTCGTCTCTAATAGTCAATGCGTAAAATTTTGTGGGAATCTCTAACAAATCGATATTTATTCTTTCGAATGGTGATTTTGGCGTTTCGGTAATCACGAGTGGATTACTTAAATTTTTTCTACAAACTTTAACTTTTTGACAGATATCACATTTTTTTATAAAATCTTCTACTTGTTTAGTTAGTCCGTCCCAGTTATATTTTTCTTTTATTCGTCGTATTGTTTCATTTATACCTCTGTGAAGGTTTGCTTTCCCTGTATGGTAATTATCAATTATTACCGGTATTTCGTCAGCAGTAGGGGTTTTAATTATATTTTGGCAAATTTTTATTTTGATATCTTTTTCGTAAAAAATAAATGAAAACATTTCTAATATAGGTAATTCTAAGTTATTTTCTATTACGAACGTTTTGGTCATGTCCAATTCGTTCTTATTTATGTAAAGTACTGTAAAAAGGTGTTCGATAACTACATCTGGATCGAACGGTAAAACTACTATATAGTATTTTCGATCTTTAACGGTTTTACTGCTAAAAATATTAAATTTATTGTACTGAAAGTCTACTTCTTCCTCTAGTAAATCGTCTATTATTTTATTGTGAAGGTCATATAGTTTATTTTGCCAGAAAAATGTAATTATATTTTTATTAGCTTTGTCCAAAATTTGATTATTTACAAATTGAATTTTAGAATAATCAATGACTGATTTAGTTTTATAAGAATCTATAAAAGTTTGGAATTCTGTTATAATTTCTTCTAAAAGTTCGTTTGATATAGTACTTGTTTTAATACTAGGAGGATCTTCGATGATATCTGAGATATCAGGAGGATCTTCCTCGATATCCTCGATAGGAGGATCTTTGTCTGTTTCTACGTTTGTCGTGTCATTATTATGATAAATTTTAGTTTGTAATTTAGAACATTGATCAAAATGATTAATTTTGATCCTTGAAAGAGCGTCAGCATTTTTATTTATTTTTCCCGGTTTGTATATGATTTCGTAATCATATTCCTCGAGTTTCAAGCGCCAGCGAGCGAGTCTACTCCCTGGATCTTTGATTGAGAATAACCAAGTTAATGGTCTATGATCGGTTATCAATTTAAATTTTCTACCGAACAAATAGGGACGAAAATGTTTTACGGCCCACACAATCGCAAGAAGTTCTCTTTCGATTGTAGAATATTTAGTTTCTGCAGCGCATAAGGACCGTGACGCATAGGCGATCGGAAGATCTTTGCCAATTGGTCCTTGCGACAGGATACCACCTATAGAATATGCACTGGCATCTGTCGTTAGTAGAAACGTTTCTTCAAAATTTGGATAAATTAAAATTGGTGAAGTTATTAAAGAGTGTTTTAAATGTTCGAATGCATTTTTACATTCGTCATTAAAAACAAAAGGAACATCTTTTTGTAGTAACCTATTAAGTGGTTTGGAAATTTTTGCAAAGTTGTGTATAAACCTTCTGTAATATCCAGCAAGGCCTAGAAAGGATTTAATTTCTTTTATATTTTTAGGTACTGGGAAATTTTTTACACATTCAACTTTAGAGGGGTTAGGCTTAACACCTTCTTCAGTGATTATGTGCCCGAGGTAAGCTACCTCTTTACGGAGAAACTCACACTTTTCCGGTTGAATTTTTAGATTCGCTTGTCGAAGTCGCTTAAACACTTCAGTAAGTCTACTGATGTGTTCGTGAATTGTAGGTGAATAAATGATTATATCGTCCATATAGACGAGGCATCTCTCATTTTGTATACCTATTAAAATATTATCCATCACACGTTGAAACGTGGATGGCGCATTTTTCAGACCGAATGGCATACGTACGAACTCAAAATGTCCGTTTTCTACTGAAAAAGCAGTTTTTTCAATATCTTTTGGGTCAATCTCTATCTGGTGAAACCCAGACGCCAGATCGAGTGTCGTGAAGTATTGACATTTCCCTAATTGGTCCAATAAATCAGAAATTATCGGAAGTGGATATTTGTCGTCTACAGTTACCTCGTTTAACTTTCGGTAATCGATAACGACTCTATATTTTTGTTTCCCGCTAGCGTCAAGTTTCTTGGGTACCACCCACACACTTGACGACCATGGTGATGTTGAATGTCTAATTATACCTTGATTTAGCATGTCAGAAATTTGAGATTTAACTTCCTCTTTATGAATTTGGGGATACCTATACGATTTTGTATAGATCGGTTTGTTATCGTTAGTATTTATTGAGTGTTTAATTTCGTTTGTGAATGTAAGATTATCGCCTTCAAGATAAAAGATGTCTGAAAAATCTAAACATAAACTCGTAATTTGATCTCGTTCTTCCTCGTTGAGGTGGTCAAGTCGTAATTGATTGTTTATTTGGGTTTCTCAGGTTGGGATTTAAATTATTCTTTTCATGTTTATTAAAATTATTTATAGAATAATGTTTAAAAGGTTCTAAGATAATTTGATCAAAATTTATAGTTTTAGGAATTGCGTTAACATTTAGTACAGATGTAAGAAATTCGCCTTTTTCGTTAACTTTTACTAGTGCATTAGGAAGTCTAACATTTTCGATAACTTGACCTATTAATATAGCGTCAGTATCTATCAGATAGCTTTTTAATCGACATATTTTTTCTGTACGAGGTTCTATTGAGATTTCGTTATCAATAAAATCGTTTTTTATTATTGGTATGTTACTGTGATCCGGATTTTCTAAATCGCGGACTTGAAAGAGAGGAACAGTTTTGAAATTTGTTATGAGTTGTTTATTTTTGTAGTCAATAACACAATTATAATGGTCGAAAAAGTCGGAACCGAGTAAGCCGTCAAATTCTATATCCAAGTTGTGAATATAGACCTTATGAGGATCGTCTTTATTGAAAGGAATCAATGTGGATTCGTTTATAAGAATTTTTTGATCAGTTATGCCTTGAATTGTGAGATTTTCTCTTGACCGTCTTCTATAATTTTCGCAGGTTTTCGGTTTAAAAATTGATAAACCGGCGCCCGTGTCGATAAGAATATTGAATTTACTTGTGGCATCTTTTATATAAAATAAATTTTTTGAGTTTACAGTAAACGTTGGTTTCATATAAATTGTTGTTCCAGGCAATTTACGTTGGGGTTGCAACTGTTCAAATTCAAACTGAAAATCCTGGTATGCAATGTTTTGATTTTCGAGTTCGGGATTAAAATTTGAATTGAATTGATCGGAATCATCATTATATTGACCGTTAGCAGTATAACAGTCGTTAGAGGGTACAGAAGATTCATTATCTTCGGACTCGAAAGTGTAATATTCGTCATCTTGATAATTCGAATCGTATTGACCGCTAGCAGTATAGCAGGTCTCATCGGTATAACAGTTTTCTTCATAGTTATCGTCAAAATATTCGGTTTCGTCGTAAAATTGATCATTAAAATTTAAATGATGCGTTTTTTGATTAATAAATCTATTTTGATTTGATTGCACAAAAGGGGGACGTTGGTTATTAAAGTTTGGATTAGGTCTAATTACTGATGGACGAATTTGTTGGTTACTAGTAGCATTTTGATTAGGCTGAAATTGTTGATTCGGTTGAAATTGTTGTCTTTGGAAATTTGGTTGACTTGAAAAGCTTTGGAAATTTCTCTGAGGGTTACTTTGGAAATTATTTTGAGAAGCAAAATGTTTTTGTCGACATTCGCTTACAATATGGCCAGTACGGCCGCAATAAGAGCATTTTTTTTCTTGTTGAATTGACATCGGTTTGCGCGGAACATTATTTGGATTATTAGCGCGATTAAATTTTTGATTTTCGTAATAGTTTAATTGTAGTTCACGTTTTACTCGCATAATTGCAAATAAAATATCTGGAGGGTTACTAGCTCGTACAATTTGTCCGAGTTTCGGGTCCAGTCCAGTCAAAAGTGTATTAAGTGTCATAGTTTCGATTAACCTAGCTTGAGCGTCTTTTTGGTCAGGGGTTAACATTTGTTTGTAAATTGAAGCGTGCATTTTTGCGTTATGGCTTTGTAAACGCGAAATGAACATTAATGGAGATTCGCCAGGTAGTTGGCGAATTCTCTGCAGGTCGTGAATTAAGGCTGTTAAGTCTCTAGCGTCGCCGAAATGGGTTTCTAATAAATGTCGTATTTCTAGCCAAGTTTGCGGATTTCTAGAATTTATTAATTCAGAAGCTTTGCCGCGTAATTTATTTTTAATATGTAGAACGAGAAGTGCTCGCTGTTCGTCAACAGACATCCTATAGGCAGTACTACAGGATTGCACAAAATTTGCAAGAAAAATTGGATTACCATCATATTCTGGTACGATGGAAAATATTTCACTGAGTTTATAGGGTTCTATTACGTGGGGTACATGTTGAGCGGCACCGCCACCTTGAATATTAACATTATTTTGATTCGCGTTGTTTGCGTCATCTACGTTAGGGTTACCGTTATTCATTTTGAAAAATTATTAGTTATAGTAAAACACAAATTGAATAATAGCAATAGTTAAATAATCGAACAAGTTTTGTATCAATTAAATAAATTAAATTAATCGAGACAATTCAATTACTTACATGAATCGTAGCATCGATCTTCTATTCACGTCGTCTGCCAGGGGCTTCACTGGGTGTTCCGTCCGCAGAGCTCGATGAATTGGTTCTTTTTCTGGTTAAGGATGTCTCCACCAATGCTAGTTAGGGTAGCCGTGTTCTAGCACTGTTCGCAGAAATCCTACTGACTGCGCCACTTGTTAGATCGCATGGATCTAATTTAACTTTTTAAAAAAAGGTAATACTTGTTATAGAATATATTGAGAACTATTACATGTTGTGTGTATAAGAAGTGAGTAAAAACTAAGGCATAATACAAAAGTAGTCCTATAAATAAGGTCGCATATGCTGACCTCAGCATCAGCAGAAGTGCAGGTGCATCTACGCTGCATTCTGCGAATGCTGTAACATAATATGTTTTTTTAGAGAGGAAGTTGTTATCGCCTGTAATTTAATATATAAGATAAGCGTTATGAGACGCATATAACATATATATACCCGATTTACGTTCCTTACAGATCAAAAGATGACTTTTGCTTCAACCATACAGAGACAGAGTTCATTGGTCACGTGCGATACTGTCCTTTAACGATATATTTTTGAAATTTGTTTTCATATTTTAAAATTATTTCTCACATACATATTCAACTTTTATTTCAATTACTTTTTCAATCTTCCTCTGCAAATCTTATTTATTGTTGTTGGTCCCAAGAAAATGTTCGAATTATCAATTGTTCTACTGCCCAATTCTTTTTTACTCTCTCCTAATATTGTGATACTGATAACGCTCAGGTCCTACAAACGCCCCTTTCCTTGCGAGACTATCTGTATTTTCGTTACTATTTACTCCGTTATGTAAGAGTAAGTATATTATTCTCGCCCAGTTAATGTAGTTTTTCTAGGCATGTCCATACCATTTTTAAGCTGATTACGTAATAGCTCAGCGCTTTGATGGCTGCTTGGCTATCGGACATGATAATAATCTCGTACCTGTGATAGTTTCTTTCGATGTTAAACTGACTACGCTTCTCAAGTGCTTGCATTTTTCGCCTAGAAGATGCTTCGGTGTTTTCTCAAACTTTCAAATTCCCTGATTAATTATATGCCCTAATTCCCACTGTGGTTTTGGAACCATATCGATACCACTGAATTAATTGCATGCCTTTCGCTTATAAACATGATGGATTCTTGCGTCTACTCTTTCTTGCAGCCTAGTTCTGTGGTTTTAAAGTTTTTCACAAAACTGTACTTTCGTCTTTGGGAATATCCCAACTATCTTCGGTCTTGAAACTAATAGATTTTCGTCTGATTACTCATTTCCTGATTATTTTATATCTTGTCCCTTTTGCCTTGTTACATAAGGTAGAGGGGTGAGGTTTATGATCACCTCCATTTCGGCTATCGGAAAAATTCTCATTGCACCGGTCATAAAAACACTTTTCAGATATTAGTTCCAGTAGCAACTAAACTAGTTCTGTTACTCCAGGCTGCAGCCCCGTAAGTGATAATTAATCTCGCTATTGCTGTATACATACATTGCTGTTTGGGTTACTTCCCCATGTTCCTCTTTACCCTTAGAGTTTGAGATTTGAGTCTGTCTTCTTTTCTTTGGAATGGCTACCTGTATTGTTTTGGTGAGGTTTATACTAAATTCCACCTCGCGACAATATCTTTTGGTGTTTCAGCCTCAATCAAATACAATTAGGTCATTGGATAGACCTCATTCTTGTCGACATTCACTGGTTATGAAATGGAGATGGTATCCTGCTCTATCCGTGTCTATGCAGTTCTTGTAAATAGCAGTTGAGCCATCCATCTGGATGTGGTGATATCTACTATTCTGTTTCTGTCTTCTTAATAATTTTCTAAACATTTAGGCAACTTTTTTGTGCTCCTACGTCCCACAGGAAAATGAATTCTTTGTTTTGGACTCGATTTTCCAGTCTGTACTCTAAATTCACATTATTGATATTATTTTCAGGTTCATCATATAAATATATAAATGCGAAAGTTTGGATGGATGTTTGTTGCTCAATCACGCAAGAACGGCCAAACGGATCTAGATGAAATTTGACAAAAAGATAGATTTTAGTCTGGAATAGCACATAGGCTACTTTTTATTTCGAAAAAATGTACGGTTCCCGTGGGATCGGTTTATTTTTGTTTTTCACATGTGATCGGACATATTTTTTTGCATAGTGGTAGTGAAACATGAAAATTTGAAGTTTTTCACAATTTAAAGGGGGGAAATGGGGGTTAAAAGTTTGCATGGAAGCATCGATTTTTTTTATAGGTAGGAACTTGAAAATTGGAATTATAGCTACTCATTACAAATAAATAATGGTGTGTTACAGGTTTTTGGATTTTCATATTTTAAGAGGGGAAAGAGAGGAACTGGGGGTAAGAGGGGAAATGAAGAAAAAAAAAAAGAAAATAGGGGAAATGTGTGGGGAGTGAAAGTATGTATGGTAGGAACTTGAAAATTGGAATTGTAGGTAATCTTCATTAATAAATGGACATGTTTCAAAGTATTTGGATTTTGACGTGTTTTAGGGTTTTTGGTTTTTCACATTTTAAGGGGGAAAACGGGGGATAAAAGTTTGCGATGAAGCATCAATTTTTTTTATAGGTAGGAACTTGAAAATTGGAGTTATAGCTACTCATCACAAATAAATAATGGTATGTTTCAGGTTTTGGATTTTTATATTTTAAGAGGGGTAAGAGAAGAAATGGGGGTAGGAGGGGAAACGAAGGAAAAAAGAAAATGGGGGAAATGTGTGGAGAATAAAAGTATATATGGTAGGAACTTGAAAATTGGGATTGTAGGTACTCTTCATAAATAAATGGACATGTTTCAAAGTATTTGGATTTTGACGTGTTTTAGGGTTTTTGGTTTTTCACATTTTAAGGGGGAAAACGGGGGTTAAAAGTTTGCGAGGAAGCATCAGTTTTTTATAGGTACGAACTTGAAAATTGGAATTATAGCTACTCATCACAAATAAATAATAGTGTTTCAGGTTTTTGGATTTTCATATTTTAAAAGGGGAAAGAGAGGAAATGGGGGTAAAAGGGGAAATGAAGGAAAAAAGAAAATGGGGAAAATGAGTGGGGAGTGAAAGTATGTATGGTAGGAACTTGAAAATTGGAATTATAGGTACTCTTCATAAATAAATGGACATGTTTCAAAGTATTTGGATTTTGACATTTCAGGGTTTTTGGTTTCTACAATTTAAGGAGGAAGGAAAATCGTAAAAATAAAAAAAAACAAAAAAAATAAAAATAAATAAAAATTAATATTAATTAATAAAAATTAATAAAAATTAATAAAAATTAATAAAAATTAATAAAAATTAATAAAAATTAATAAAAATTAATAAAAATTAATAAAAATTAATAAAAATTAATAAAAATTAATAAAAATTAATAAAAATTAATAAAAATTAATAAAAATTAATAAAAATTAATAAAAATTAATAAAAATTAATAAAAATTAATAAAAATTAATAAAAATTAATAAAAATTAATAAAAATTAATAAAAATTAATAAAAATTAATAAAAATTAATAAAAATTAATAAAAATTAATAAAAATTAATAAAAATTAATAAAAATTAATAAAAATTAATAAAAATTAATAAAAATTAATAAAAATTAATAAAAATTAATAAAAATTAATAAAAATTAATAAAAATTAATAAAAATTAATAAAAATTAATAAAAATTAATAAAAATTAATAAAAATTTATAAAAATTAATAAAAATTAATAAAAATTAATAAAAATTAATAAAAATTAATAAAAATTAATAAAAATTAATAAAAATTAATAAAAATTAATAAAAATTAATAAAAATTAACAAAAATTAATAAAAATTAATAAAAATTAATAAAAATTAATAAAAATTAATAAAAATTAATAAAAATTAATAAAAATTAATAAAAATTAATAAAAATTAATAAAAATTAATAAAAATTAATAAAAATTAATAAAAATTAATAAAAATTAATAAAAATTAATAAAAATTAATAAAAATTAATAAAAATTAATAAAAATTAATAAAAATTAATAAAAATTATTAAAAATTAATAAAAATTAATAAAAATTAATAAAAATTAATAAAAATTAATAAAAATTAATAAAAATTAATAAAAATTAATAAAAATTAATAAAAATTAATAAAAATTATTAAAAATTAATAAAAATTAATAAAAATTAATAAAAATTAATAAAAATTAATAAAAAATTATTAAAAATTAATAAAAATTAATAAAAATTAATAAAAATTAATAAAAATTAATAAAAATTAATAAAAATTAATAAAAATTAATAAAAATTAATAAAAATTAATAAAAATTAATAAAAATTAAATTAATAAAAATTAATAAAAATTAATAAAATTAATAAAAATTAATAAAAATTAATAAAAATTAATAAAAATTAATAAAAATTAATAAAAATTAATAAAAATTAATAAAAATTAATAAAAATTAATAAAAATTAATAAAAATTAATAAAAATTAATAAAAATTAATAAAAATTAATAAAAATTAATAAAAATTAATAAAAATTAATAAAAATTAATAAAAATTAATAAAAATTAATAAAAATTAATAAAAATTAATAAAAATTAATAAAAATTAATAAAAATTAATAAAAATTAATAAAAATTAATAAAAATTAATAAAAATTAATAAAAATTAATAAAAATTAATAAAAATTAAAAAAATTAATAAAAATTAATAAAAATTAATAAAAATTAATAAAAATTAATAAAAAATTAATAAAAATTAATAAAAATTAATAAAAATTAATAAAAATTAATAAAAATTAATAAAAATTAATAAAAATTAATAAAAATTAATAAAAAAATTAATAAAAATTAATAAAAATTAATAAAAATTAATAAAAATTAATAAAAATTAATAAAAATTAAATTAATAAAAATTAATAAAAATTAATAAAAATTAATAAAAATTAATAAAAATTAATAAAAATTAATAAAAATTAATAAAAATTAATAAAAATTAATAAAAATTAATAAAAATTAATAAAAATTAATAAAAATTAATAAAAATTAATAAAAATTAATAAAAATTAATAAAAATTAATAAAAATTAATAAAAATTAATAAAAATTAATAAAAATTAATAAAAATTAATAAAAATTAATAAAAATTAATAAAAATTAATAAAAATTAATAAAAATTAATGAGTAAAAATTAATTAATAAAAATTAGTAATAATTAATGAAAATTACTAAATATAATAAAAATTAGTAATAATTTATTTTTTAAATTATAAACACGACACCACGCGTGCAAAGCCGCGGGCAAAAGCTAGTATTAAATATTTTCAGTTCTAAAACAATCCCAAGGCCTCATTACATATGTAGTGCAACAAAAGTCACAAACCTAAGTCAATTTTCGTTTATTTTCTTTACTGCTTTTATTCCTAGCACTTAAACGACTTTATTTGGTATAATATTAGAAGTATGTGACAATAATATCTTTAAATTCCCATGATATACCTAAACTTTGATTTTCTTTCAAGGACGCGCTAAAACCAAGTTCGGGTTATAAAAAATATAGACCTACTTGTCTTGTGTGGATTTAGATAATATCACACCTTTTCAGTTTTTTAGATTCTTTTCTCACTAAACAATGTTGCTTAAAAATACCAATAAGTATCGTAATACACATATTTAAAATAACGTGAACTGCAGTGTTGCCAGTCTAGTACAATTGTATTAGATCTAGTACATTTTCTAAGAATCTGTTACGTTCGGCACAAAATCTAGTACTTTTTCTTCCCATGGCGGTATACCTTTTCCTTGTTTGTGTCCGTTCTGTATCAGCTTTTGTTTTTGATCTTCTGTGAACCAAACCGTCGCGCCAGTGCAAATAGAATTCAAAAAGTCTGATACATTTTTATGGAATCTGGTACATTTTTTAGACAAATGTGGTACACAACAAAAACATATTCTGGAAACACTAATGTGTAGGTACTGGGTACACAATTGCGGAATAAAATGCAGCTATAAAAGAAAAACGTGAAAAACTATTTCACTACATAAATTCCTTCATCTCTAATTGCAATACCGCATGCGGATAACAAAATTAGATTTTATCAATTTTGCCTTCAGTTTCGTCTTTTTTTTTTGTTCATACCGGGATGAGCTGGCGCTTTCCAAGTAATATTTCATCGTTAGTTTCTGTAAAAGGGAATATTGTACGGGCGACGAGAGAAAAACAAGTTCGAAATGCGCTTTAAACTGGAAGTTTATTAAAATTTCATAAGGGGCTTGAATTTGTATGACCGGATCAACATATTATTCGTTTCGGATGAATGGTAACAGCGGCGTACTTAAATTTGGGATGAAATTGGACATGACAACTGGCTAGAATAATGGAGTGCTTAAATAACAAACTAATATCGGAAAAACAATATCGAGACGAGGTTAATACAGGGGCTTTAACAATATCCATATCTCACGTGATCTGATCACAAAATGCATCGAAAGGTCCTGATTGAGTTACCTCTGACATTATTATTGAAAGTTTATATCAAAGAAGGGCAGATTGACTTAAAAAAATTGAATTTGGGTAAACTTACAACCTAGTAATAATATTGTTTTGGTTCTTATTTTCCATTCCAAATCAAAACAAAACAATTTAAAAACATAATACACGACAAAATAGCCCACTTTCTAGAAATCCAAATAACATAATCAATAAACATAAATCCACTGAAACCGACCTGCAGGCAGTGTCAGTTTGTATGTGGAAACTTTGGTATGAAAAAAATATATATAAATAAAATATTATTAAGAATAATAAAAATAAAAAAATAAAATAAAGTATCACAATCAGTGTTGCCAGTCTAGTACAATTGTACTAGATCTAGTACATTCTCTGAGAATCTGGTACTCTAGTACACTCGACACAATATCTAGTACTTTTTTCAGCGTATGTTTCCATTTGAAGTGTAAAATATATTGGTCAAAAATTGCAAGAGAAATTAAAATATGTAGTTGTTAAAAATTACTTCAGAGATAAAATAGTAGACATTTGTCGAGAGATAAAACATTGTTTAAAAATTGTACGAGAGATTAACTATTGTTCAAAAATGGCTTGAGAGGTAAGAAAGGGTGTTAAAAATTGATCAAAGTATGAAATAGTATTAGAAATTGCTTGAGAGGTAAAATATTGTTCAAAAATTGCTCTAGGGATAAAAATACTGTTAGAAATTTAATGAGAGATAAAAATATTTAATAATTTTTCCAGAGTTTAAATAGTATTATAAATTGTTAAAATCGTGTTCAAAAATTGCTCGAGGTAAACTAGTATTACAAAATGTTAAACCCTTGTTCAAAAATTGCTCTAGAGATAAAATACTATTGAAAAATGTGTTGAGAAATAAAATATTGTTCAAAATTGACTCAAGAGATACCTACTATTAGAAATTTCTCGAGAGATAAAACATTGTTTAAAAATTCCTCGAACGATAAAATACTATTAAAAAATGCTCGAGAGATAAAATATTGTACAAACATTGCTCGAGATATAAAACATTGTCAAAAATTTTTCGAGAGTTAAAATATTTTTATAAATTTGTCGATAGTTAAAATATTGTGCAGATTGCTAAAGAGATAAAAAAGTTGTTAAAAATTGCTCGAGAGATAGAATAATGTTAGAAATTTATCGAAAGATAAAATGTTGTTTAAATATAGCTGAAGAAATAAAAAAAGGTTTAAAAATTGTTCTAGAGATAAAATAGTATCATAAGTTATTAAAATCTTATTCAAAAATTACTCGAGAATTCAAAAATACTGTTAAACATTTCTCGAGAGATAAAACATGGTTTAAAAAATTGTTAGAAAGATAAAAAATGTTAATAAAAATTGCTCGAGAGATAAAATAATGTTAGCAATTATTAAAATTTTGCTAAAAAATTGCACGAGAGATCAAATATTTTTCAAAAATAGCTTCAAAGGTAAAAAAGATGTTAAAAATTGCTCGAGTGATTAAATAGTGTTAAAAATTGTACAAAAAAGTTTGTACAAAAATTTCTCGATGGATAAAGAAGTTGTTAAAAATTGCTCGAGAGATAAAATATTGTTAGAAATTTGTTTAAAAACTGTTCGAGAGATAAAATATTATCAAAAGTTGTTAAATCTTTTTCAAAAATTGCTCGAGAGATAAAATAGTGTAAAAAATTGTTAAAATTTTGCTCAAAAATTGCACGAGAGATCAAATATGGTTCAAAAATAGCTTGAAAGGTAAAAAAAGCTGTTAAAAATTGCTCGAGTGATTAAATAGTGTTAAAAATTGTACAAAAAAGTTTGTACAAAAATTTCTCGATGGATAAAGAAGTTGTTAAAAATTGCTCGAGAGATAAAATATTGTTAGAAATTTGTTTAAAAACTGTTCGAGAGATAAAATATTATCAAAAGTTGTTAAATCTTTTTCAAAAATTGCTCGAGAGATAAAATAGTGTAAAAAATTGTTAAAATTTTGCTCAAAAATTGCACGAGAGATCAAATATGGTTCAAAAATAGCTTGAAAGGTAAAAAAAGCTGTTAAAAATTGCTAGAGTGATTAAATAGTGTCAAAAAAAATATTGTACAAACATTGCTCGAGAGATAAAAGAAGTTGTTAAAAATTGCTCGAGAGATAGAATACTGTTGGACATTTATCGAGAAATAAAATATTTTTTAAAAATAGCTCAAGAGATAAAAAAAGGTTTTTTAAAAACTGTTCGAGATATAAAAATAATATCAAAAGGTATTAAAATCTTTTTCAAAAATTGCACGAGAGATCAAATATTGTTCAAAAATAGCTTGAAAGATAAAAAAACTGTTAAAAATTGCTCGAGAGATAGAATACTGTAAGAAATTTATCGAGAGATAAAATATTGTTTCAAAATAGCTCAAGAGTTAAAAAAAAATTAAAAACTGTTCGAGAGATAAAAGAGTATCAAAAGATATTAAAATCTTATTCAAAAACTGCTCGAGATATAAACTAGTGTCAGAAATTTGTCGAGAGATAAAATATTGTTTAAAATTGTTGTGTTCGTGTTCTCTATAAACCTTTTTTGGTCTTTAATGACCATACTTCATAATTAGATAAATCTGATAATTTTATAGAATCTAGTACATTTTTATGAAATCTGGTACATTTTTTAGATAAATCTGGTACATTACAAAAATATACTCTGGCAACACTGATCACAATAAGGTAAAGCGTCACAATAAGGTTAATATGAGTCACAATTGGAGTAAAGCATCACAATAGGGTAAAGCATCACAATAGGGTAAAGCGACAAATAGGGTATACATAAAATAATGTTTTAATCGGTATGACAGTTAAAATATAATACAATTAAAATTAATATTATCTATGATGTATAGAAGGTATAGAAGGTATAACATAATTTGATACAAGAATGTATATTAGTTAATTTAGTTTATTAATAATTTATATTATTTAATTTAGTTTGGTGTCTTCAAGGTATACCCTACGATATATTATTTATTATATTATGAAATGTTACTCTGGGTGTATCTTTAATCCAAAGTTTAAGTGAATTTTTAAATGTAATTGTATTTTGGATATTTTTAAGTTCTGCTGGAATGCTGTTATACATTTTAGGTGCAAGGTAATTAATGCTTCGTTGTTTAATTGTTTTTTCACATTTAGGTACCTTTACATTAAGGTTTTTGTTTCTGGTATAATACGAGTGTGACAGAGGTTCTATTATTACTTTTTTTTATGAATGTTTATAGTAATTTTTTCACAATACAGTTGCCTTACGTCAAGTACATTACTAATTTGATATAATGCGTTACTAGAAAACCTAATGTTTTTTTCTATAAATTATTCTTAGTATCCATTTTTGTAATATGTTCACTTTATCAAGATGGCAATCATGAATTCCTCCCCATCCCAGCACACCATAAGACAACTGTGATTGAACTAAGGCAAAGTAAAGAATACGTAAATGATTAATATCTAAAAAATCTGTCAAATATCGAAATCGACCTGTTAAGCCTCGTATTTTATTAATCAAATTATCGATTTGAGAATCCTAATCGTAAATGTCTATCAATGGTTATTCCTAAATATTTAACTACTTTCTCTTCCGGAATCTCTGTATTGTTATCAATAAGGAGATTGCCGAACCGAGGTAAGTTATTTACGTATGAAGTAAATGGTAGATAACAGGTTTTTTTAACATTTAGTATAAGTTTATTGTATTCTAACCATTTCTTAATTTTCTTGAAATCTGTTTCTGCAGTTCGCTTTAATTCGACCCAAGAATCTGCCTGATAAAAAATCGTGGTATCATCAGCAAAACTAAGGACCGCACCTTTGACGTCAAGATTTAGTAAGCTATTTATATAGATAATAAAGAGAATTGGCCCCAGGACTGTTCCTTGTGGAACGCCAAAGGTTACTGTTCTCGCCTCGCTCTTGGTTCCATTAATTACAACCTGCTGTCGTCTATCCGTTAAATAACTTTTTAACAGTTCATATGGCTCCCCCCTAATACCATACGCATAAAGCGTTTTCAAAAGATTTTTGTGACAGACCGTATCAAAGGCTTTAGAGAGATCAACGAAGATACTTAAGGCAGGAATTTTTTTATCAATTGTTTCATAAATTAAAGATGTTAATGCACAAATAGCATCCTCTGTTGATTTACCCGCTCTAAAACCATATTGATGATCTGAAATAATTTTATGTTTATTTAGAAACTGTATTAGACGCTCTTTAAAAAGTTTTTCTATTATTTTAGATAAAGTGGATAGCAAAGATATTGGTCGGTAATTACTGACTTCTAGCTTATTTCCAGATTTAAATAAAGGCTTAATCAATACAACTTTTAGTGATTTGGGAAAATAGCCGTTGATGATAATTTTTAAGGGATTTGCATTAAGATCTGCGACCTCTTTTAAGGTCTCAGCTTTTATATCATCAAATCCAGGCGCTTTCTTTGATTTAAAAGTTTTTATTGTTTTTATAATTTCCTCTTCACTAGTGTGTGACAAAAACATGCTTTTTTCAAGTGTTGAGATTTTGTCTTCGAAATTAACCGGTTCTTAAATTTTTTCAGCATATTGTTCTCCCAAGTCGCTAAAAAAATTGTTAAATTCGTTGGCGATCTGAAAGTCATTAAGAATTAAGTCATTTTTGGTTTTTTATTAGATACAATTTTAACAGAATTTGTGCAATTGGTGATGTGACTCTTAAGAATTGTGATAAATGTGTCCATCATAAAATCTATATCGTTTGATATTTCTAAGAATTTCCAAGATTCCACGCTCAAGTAAATTCTCAATTTTGTGTAATTAACGAATTTTTTAAAATTAGAAATATTTGGTGTTTTTAAATAGTGGTAATTTATTATCAAACCGATAGGATCGTGATCTGTTGTGTCGTGTAGCAGAATAAAAGATTTAATATCCGTAATATTTTTGGACGAAATCTTAACAAAGTAATGATCTAAGCATGTACCACTTGCTCTTCGAGTTACTTGATTTATATACGAAGAATAATCAAAAGAGTTTAGAATCGTTTTATATTCCTCAATATAGTCATCATCTTTTAACAAATTTATGTTGATATCACCAGTAATTATGTAGTTTTTGACCTTACAACTTGAAAGATAGTTTAATAAATTTAAATTATATAATTTCGGACAAGAACTGGGAGATCTGTAGACTGCCGTTATTAAGATTGGATCTGGTATATTTAGTATTTGTAATTCAACTGCATTTGAAACACCCAATTTAATCAAATTATAGTTATAAGTAAATTTGTCGCAGATATATACAACAACTCCATCATGTGAGTTGAAGTTGCCGGAATTATAAATTATGTCATACCCCCTTATTTTGTATAAATCAATATCATATATAACATGTGTTTCAGTAAGGATCAGCACATCAAAATCTAATTGGTTAATTAATAACAGAAAATTAGGATTTTGTATTACATTGCTAGAAATTGTTTGAATATTATAGTCTCTTATAAAGGGATCCATTTAATAATGTTATTAATTGTAGTAAAGAAATTAAATCAAAGACACTTTTACTTTCTACTTCTGGATGTGTTTACCATCTAGATTGAGATTGTGATCTTAAATGTCTATTGCTAGAAGTTTGAAGGTTCTTGTTTACTAGAGGTCTTGGAAATAACTTGGAAATAACTTTAACAACCAGGATAAACACACTACAATAAGTTGTAGAGAATAAATAAATATGATTTTCTATTAGTCAATAAAATAATAAAGTTAATCATATGCAACTAACAATATAAGAAAGTAGTAATATTGTTTGCCTAGATGCCACATTTCCTAATTGTTAAATTATTAAAAAATAAAAATGAAGCTGAACAAAACATTATTGACTTGACTTGACTCAACATGCAAAGAATTAGATGATGTGATAATGGAGAAGCATTTTCCTCTAATTATTTTAAGGATTTTTGCAGATCAAAAGGTATTAGGCTTGAGTACATTCTGGCTTATTCGCCACAGGAAAATGGAACAGCAGAACGAATGAATAGAAGTCTACTAGACAAGGTTAGAACAAAATTTTGTAAAACAAAACTTCCTAAAGAGGTATGGGGTTAAGCAATCCAATGGTCTACATATGAAATAAATAGATCACCGACACAAGCAAATAATGGTGAAACTCCAGCCTCAAGATGGTACAAGAAGAATGACTTGACAAAATTAAGAGTTTTTGAAAGCCAAGCTTGGGCAGTAATTCTGCCAAGACAAAATAAACTAGAAAAAAGAGTAAAATGCTGCATAATAGTAGGATATAATGGAGCAGGATATAGATTATGGGATTTTGAAAACAATGTAATTATTTTCTCAAGAGACGTTACATTTAAAGAAGGACGTACATGTTATGATGAGATTATAAAGCATGAAAGTAGACAAGAAACAATCATTATTGAAGAGGCAGCTGAATATAGTGAAGGAGAAACAGCAGAAACTGATTTAAAAGAAAAAAGTATTGAAAATAGAGATGAAGTAAATAGTGAATATTTATAAAGTACGCTAGAAGAAGTTGAAAATACACCAAGAATAGAAATTACCAACAGAAACAGAAAACTAAGTCGACCAAGTTATTTAAATGACTATAAAGTATATACAGCCTACTGTTTGATATCTGCATTACAGAGTGATGCAGTAAATTATGAAGAAGCTGCAAATAATGAATAATGAAAAGAAGCAATTAACAAGGAATTAAAAAGTCATGAAAAATTAAACACATGGAGTGAAGCAAACTTACCACAAGAAAAAAACAGCAATTTAAACAAAATAGGTATTTCGAACAAAGGATAATGGAACAAAGAAAGCTATGGTAGTGGCAAAAGGATTTCAACTAAAGGAGGAAAATCCGTTTGAACCAGTATACTCATCAGTTGCAAGAGTATCAACAGTGAGATTATTATTGTCTTTAGCTTTACAAAACAATTGATGTATAAGACAACTGATTTTTTAAACGGGAAACTCGAAAGAGAAATTTATATTTATCCACCTGATGAATTTATTACAAAATCGTCAACATTAAAACTAAATCGAGCGTTATATGGACTCAAAGAGTCACCAAAAATTTGGAATGATTTTGCTATTAAGAATGGATTTGAAAGGTCAAATTTTGATTGTTGTTTATATTATAATAAAAATGTATGGATTGTAATTTATGTAGATGACATGTTGGTAATAGGAGATAAAATCACTGTAGAAAATGTAATAAAGATGCTAAAATTATATTTTAATACAAAGGATTTAGGTGAAGTCAAAAATTTTCTAGGGATGACTATAACCAGAAATGATAATACACTCGAAATTAAGCAGACTAAATTTATAGAGAAATTATTAAAACATTTTGATATAGAGTCATACAATGAAACAAATACACCTATGGAGAAAGCATTTCAATATAACGAAGGAAGTGAAACAGTAACTGACATTCCTTATAGACAATTAATCGGAGGACTAATGTATTTGTCTGTGACCACAAGACCAGATATCACATTCTCTGTTTCTTATTTAAGCAGATTTTTAGATAAACCTACATCTGAAATATGGAAGGCAGGAAAAATAGTTCTAAGATATCTGCAAGGTACAAAAGAAAAAGGCATGACCTATTATAAAACTGGCTCAAAATGCGATTTAATATTAGAAGGATATTCCGATGCTGATTGGGCTACTGACAAGAGTGATCGAAAGAGTGTAAGTGGGTGTAATATAATGTTTGGTAGAAATCCAACATCATGGTTTTCAAAGGAACAAAATTGTATAGCACTCTCTACTGCTGAGGCTGAATATGTGGCAGCAGCTGTGTGTGCTCAAGATCTAATAAATCTTAAAGGTGTTCTAAGTTATTTTAATTTACACAAAAATGTAACACTGTATTGTTACAACAAAAGCTCACTTTTAATGGCAAAGAGCAATGAAAACTCTAAAGGAGCAAAAATCATTACTTAAAAGACTTAGAATTAACCAAAACTTAGCAGACATATTAACTAAGTCATTAAGTAAAGAAAAATTTGTGTATTTAAGAGAAAAGGCTAATATTATTTAAGAAAATCTTATGTAATATTTTTTTTGTTGTTGTTTTAATGTTGGTACAATTTTCACAATTATAAAATGTTTCAAATTGAGGAGGTGTTTTATATTATATTGCTTATGTGGGTAGATACCACCATGTGTCTCATTACTTATAGGCAAGTTTATGAGTCTGAGACTGCTGGGTTTCGAATCCCAGACCAGACCATGTGGATTTTTAATTAAATTGCATGGTTCGGTTTAGGATTTGATGTGTGGCGTATTAATAGAAATTTAATTTTCTGTTGATATGACATGCAGATTAAAAAAATTCGCCATACATTACCGTCTCGATGATGGTGGGTGAGGTTTTCCGGGTTTTCCTCACCTGTAAGTCAAATGGCACCATCAATCATCTTTAAGTCGCCCCGGAGCGCCACGGTAAATAATAATAATAGCCGTCCCTTTCCCCGGACAAGCTCAGCTTTTGGGGTTAAAATTCACTCGTAAGGGGGTGAATTAGGGAGAGTATTATTATTATTATTATTATTATTATTATTATTATTATTATTATTATTATTATCACTTATATATGTATAGCGTAAATGTTAAAAAAGAAGATCGGTTAACCTAAAAATTATGTAAAGCAAGCACATATATTTTTCGTTTATTAAATTAATAAATACAATATAAAATAAAAAGGCATTTCTGATTATTAAAATAATAAAACGCTATGCTTGTCCCGCAAATACCTGTTCACTCGTAACATTAAATAATGCATTTAGTAACTGGTTCCATAAATATCTATTATAAAACAAAAAAAGTTCGCCCCTTAAAGTTTGTTGGTATGTTTTTGGAACACCCTGCAAATTATATATTATTTAATATTGCATTTGTATGTAGTGTTCAATACTTTTTTTACTGACTATACTTTTTATTGATTTGTATTTTAGAATAGTATAACAACTACTGGCCAAGTTAAAGATGTTATTTAACTTATTTTTTGCTTTGTAACGAATATCTTTTTTTTACAGTATTATATAAGTTATAATTTATAGTATGCACGGCGTTAAATTCTTTTAGTCTTCGTATCTTGTTCAAAAAATTATTTTTTCTACACCCACATGGATATTATTTTATCTACGCACAGACTACAAAACGAAAAAGTATGTCATTGCGTTCAACTGAACGAATATATTTATTATCCATTCTAGGTAGTTAGAATACTGCAAAAAAAAAATAAATACATCAATCAGAGTTCATACCCAACTACTATTATTTTAAAAATTTTAAATGAGTGACAATCCTGTCAAACTAATTGTCAGTATATTTTTTAGTTATTAAGATTAAATATACATTAAAATTAGTTATTTTTGTGTAGAATCGATAAATAATCGTAAATAATAGCATTTTTATTTTTATTTGGACCGTATTTTAAAAAAAAAAACAAATTTTAATCAAACTATATGTAACTGTTTTAATTACAAGTATTAAAACCAAAATCGTAAAAGTGGCCATAGACGCGTGGCATAGAGTTTGACTTCCACGCGATCGATTCTCGGCTGGCGACTAATTTTTTTTTATCATATTTATTTTAATTTAAGTCAGTAAAATTCATAAATTATTTTAAAATTAGTTATTTTGTCCTAATAACCTAAATTAGTGGGTCCTAGAAAAAATATACTGAACAAACTAGTATTGTTTAGGAATTTTTACGTAAGAGTTGTCTTCTAAAGTCGAATCCTCTTAAAGTCAAAGCCTCCTAAAGTTGCAGCGTTCTAAAGTCCCCGCCTCCTAGTCGCAAATATTAATAAGTCAATATGTGTATTTATTATTGCCAAAAATGGGCCCCTATTTCAACTATATTATGAATTTTTATGGCCGCAAGGTACTGAAAATTAGAGATACAAATATGAATCTGATTAAAATTCTGGAATGTCATATACATAAAAATAGCATGGAAATACGAGTATATTGAAAATTGTAATACTCATAACACAAACTACAAATTCGAGCGCTTCGTTGATCATTTACAAGAGCTATAAAATTTTAAAATACATCTCATATTTACGGTTACTGTGCATAACCGTTGCCCTAATGGATTTATACATCGCCACATAAATTGGTAATAAAAATGGAAATATTACATTTTTATATACCTACAAACTAGAAATGAATACTCGTATTTTACTAACCTCCAATATAAGTTATTTAATTAATTTTCTTCTTTATGATACAACTGTAAATAATTTTAAATTTTCCAATATTACTTTATGTAATTTCTTATGAATAAGAATATATTTAATGTATTGCTTTCGTGTATTGTACGTTCGGAGTCTTAATACCTTTAAATTATTATTCTTTTTCAGTCTAATAGAGTCCATAATCTCATGGTCGACTATCAGGCTTAGATTTTAAAGATTATAGTCAGTATGGAAGTTAAACTTTTGTTTTTTTTTCTGTAAGGAGCAAATACATTACAAGAAATGTCTTTGGTAAGGAGAAAAATGTTCCAAATTTTATCTCCCTTAACAGGTAACAAAATGTCACTTTCTATGAGAAACTTCGATATTGTTGTACAGTGTGTAGATTTGCAAGTAAATATTTTTGTAAACGCAATAATTAAGAAACTTTTTTTTGGCTTTTCGATTTACTCTAACAAGCTCTTCATTAAATTTTTTAATCCTGCAAATCCAAAAGTGTATATTTTATTGCGCACTCTGTACAGCAAAATCGAAGTTTCTCAACAAGAATCGTATTCATTTACCGATTTATCGAGTAAAAAATAATGAAGAATGATTTTTTTTTTAAATTTATAATAAATATGTTTACAAGTGTAGTTAAGTTTATCCGTGGGGACACTGTAGTGTAATAATATACTTTTTTACGATCACTATCCAAAGTAGGCTTTTGCATTTCGAAATCCAATCGCAAAGTTGATGTTTATGAACTGACATTAAGTGAGCAGATCGACAAAATTGACAGCTTTGTTGCTCGCTTAATTTTAATTAGATATAATGTAAAAAAATTACTTTCAAATAAATGATTTTCAAGTTATTTGTACCTATTTGCATGTTTTTGTTTAATCATCCAAGTATATGATGTGTTTTCTTTCTAGACTACTTATAAATTCTTATTATTATTGCTGTTAAACTTACTAACCTACAAATAGTTTATTTTTGACATGAATGTTAGTTGACAGAACACATGACATGGGGTTTGTGCGTTAAACATCATTCGGTTCTATTCCGAGTGACAAGAGGAAGTTTCGCGTTCTGTAACGCTGTTCTATTGTTGAGTTCGGGATGTGGACTACTTTTACTATTTTCACTGCGTATCTATCTTCACATCACTAATTTACAATGATTTAGCATGGATTGAAGTTAGTTATGGAGTGAAAAGAGTAAGAGGAGTCTACATTCCGAACTCAACAATTGTAGTTTGTCGAGTTCTGCATTGGGATTCTCATCTTTCAATATATAATAATAATAATAATAAAACGTCTTTATTAAAATTTTTGAAAATTACAAAAATGCAATGTAAGGGCGAGATTTAGCCTACAGCTATTCTTCCATCTAACCCTTTTAGTAACAGGATCGATAAATAATATTATAAAAACAAAAACTATAATAAACCTATAATAAAAATTAAAAAAAAAACAAACATTTAACTAAACTGTTAATGCAAATAAATAATAATTGAATTACATATTAATAAATTAAACTAAAAATAACACAATTTGTATACACAATTTAATTTGATCATCGTTGTTGATGAAGCAGGATATTTTTGAGCTTACGCTTGAAACCAGTATATGAATGGGTATTCTTTAAATCATTGTCAAGTTCATTGTAATATTTAATAGCACAGTAAGAGAAACTGCGTTCAAAAATAGCATGTGTGTGGCGGGGCATTGTTAACGTGGATTGCTCACGTACATTAATATTATGCATTTGATTTCTGTAAATTAACCTACGAGAGAGATATATTGGACTTTGAGTGTGTATTATTTTGTGCACCAATGATAGCAAATGATACTTATACAGATTACTAATATTTAGCCACCGAAGTTCTTTAAAGCTTTGGGAAATATGATCATATTTGCGTAAACCAAATATGTATCGACAACATGTATTCTGAATTTTTTGAAGCCTTATAGATGTTATTGAATCTAGACAAGGATAAAAAATTATATGACAATAAGAAATTTTGCTAAGGATTAGAGTTTCACATAAGTATTTTTTCATATTCATTGAGAGCAAATCTTTATTAGCGTATAGAAGTTTGAGAATTAGATAACATTGAGTGGACAAACTGTTGATATGTTCAATAAATCGAAGATTCTCATCCAGTAGTAAGCCCAGACTTCTGGCTACATGTACCATAGGAATTGTCTCATCATCAAGTTTTATGGAAAAATTATTTTTAATATAAGATCGAGATTGGGTATTAGAAAATATGATTGATTTGGATTTTGATGGATTTAAATGCAGATTATGATCCAAGGAAAATGTTTTTATTCTAGCTAGATCCTTATTAACCAATATGGCACGTGTTGAGACTTACTATCTTTGTTCCACAGAATGCGATTCTTATGTAAGGTCTCTCTAATATTTGATTCGTTACGTGTTGAGTTCGCACATAAGTATCCCTGTCCAGATGATTCGCTGCGCTTCTAGGGGATTTTTCACGGACAGCCGTTGTATTAATTTTTGTCCAGTGAACTGTTTATTTAAAATGGAACAAGAATCCCTATTGCCAAAAGTAAGCCAAATTGAATTTGCGCATTACGTCACAGAAGTACTGTTGAGATTGCGCACAAATTGCCTTTGCAGATCCGATTCAGCTTTTTTATGTACTTGTTTTAAAATCAGGAGAACTTAATATTTCTTAAACTCAACAATAAAAAAATCCAATTAACTCTTCCGTTATATTCCTAAAGGTAAAGAAAAAATATGAAATAAGTCACCTATCTCAAAAAAAAATGATATGTAATAACTAACGACAGATTTTATTATTTCTTACTTTCAGAATAAATGTTTTTCCTAGCGGCCCTCCCTACGGCGATACGGCCTCCAAAAGGACGTCATTGGAAATCAATTTTTCTTGAATAACTTTCAAACCACAAAATAAAATTTAATGAAAATTTAATATGATAAACAGTAGAAAGAACCTCTTAAAATACTGCCCTTAAAAAATAATTAGCTTGTTTAGTTTACTAGGGGCGGACTTGGTTGTACATTTTAATGCTTACATTTTTAACACCCTCTATGATAAAAAGTTTAAATACTTTGAATATTAAGCTAAAGAAAAAGTAATCTTCTTCATTGTCGATAAAATAAACCCGTTTTCGAGAAAAAAAAAATAAATGAATGTTTTATTTTTATTAAAAAATTAAACTCCCAGAATTAGCTAATTTCAAATTGGTAAATTCTAAAATACAACGTGGAGTATTATGTTTTCATCTTGAAATCACTAAAGCTTGTAACGATTAAATACGCTAATTAGAAATAATCAATTAAAAACTTTATAAGTGAGCTCAGCATGTGCTCTGTGAACTCTAATACACTCGCGGGCAAGACAACCCAGCATTGTACGTTATCACATCACAATGAAATGTGATACTCTGTAACAGCTTCTCCCTAGTATCAACCGGAGAGGAATACACCAAGGTTTAGAAATGACCCAACAGGTAAAAATCCATTGGCGTTAGGTCAAGAGACCGAGACCGTGGAGGCCAGGCAATTGGACCTCCTCTGTCTATCCAACAGTTTTGATAGACGTTATTCAGGTGGTCCCATACAGCGACGCTAAAGTGAGGTGGGGCTTTATCATGCATAAAATACATGCTTCGGCGGGCTTCAAGTGTAAATGCTCTATTGAATCCAGAAAAGAGTTCTGAAGGAACTGTAAATAAAATTCACCATTCAATCATGGCGACAATACGCATGGTCTAATCAAAAAATTGCCGATTATTCCTGCCCAAACATTAATTGCTTGGAGCTGATGTTGAGAATGATAAACAACAGTGGCATGAGGGTTTTTATCAGCCCATACGTGCGAGTTATGTAAATTTACAATACCATTGTTGGTAAACTCTGCTTCATCGGTAAAAATAATAATGCTAATGAAGTTTCAGTTTGTTCGTTGCTGATCTAACAGCCAGTTTGCGAACTGGATTCTTCGAGGAAAATTTTCAGAAAGTAGTTGATGTACTTTTTGCAGATGATAAGGGTATAACAACTGTTCTATAGGTACTTCAGCAATTGTTTTTGACACATAAAGCTGCGCGGCTAATCTTCGAGTGCTTATTGAAGGAGTATCAGCTACAGCATCCAAAATATTTTCCTCCAATTGCACCGTACGTACTCTTCTTGTCACACCAGCATCAGTACTTGTTTTTTCAAAACTTCCTAAAAATTATCAAAGAAAGTCAATAATGTTACCCTATTAAATGGGAATCGCACAGCAGTCTCTCTTAGACGTTGGTTAAGTCGCTGAAATGTTTTCTCATTTGGAATATTGCAATTAGGATATCTTTCCTCATACAACCTTTTTGCTGCATAAGCATTGCAAGCTGCAAGACCGTACATAAAATGCATATCTGCATACTCACTAAATGTGTATCCCATTGTCGAATTAAATTTACCAAGATATTCAAAATTCAATAAATCAATATCGGAGTACTAAAAGATCAACGTGTTAACAAGATATAAAATGCACACGCCAATGCAATTATTCATTTATTTACTTCGTAGGTATCATAGTAACGTTTGTAAAAACGGTGCGTTTTTTAATACTGATAACAGTTCTATTTCAATGGCTTTTGTATTACACTTTGTTGCAGACAAAAAAAATTAAAAATCATGGTTTCGTTTTAATAAAAATAAAACAATAATTCTTTTATCTTTTTTTCTCGAAAACGGTTTATTTTATCGACAATGAAGAAAATTATATTTTATTTAAATTAATGTTCAAGGTATCGAAATTTATTTTTTTTTAACTCCTTATCATACAGGGTGTTAAAAATTTCAGCATTAAAATGTATAACCTAGTCTGCCCCTGGTAAACTAAACAAGCTAATTATGTTTTAAGAGCAGCATTTTAAGAGGTTCTTACTACTGTTTATCATATTGAAAGTTATTCAAAAATTGATTTCCAGTGGCGTCCTTTTGGAGGCCGTATCTTCGTAGGGAGCCCGCTAGGAAAAAAGTTTATGGGAACTTGTCATCTTATTTTTAATGTTCTATCTAAATCCGAGAGACCTCCCACATTTTCCCAAAAACCCTGTATTAAGTAAATATTGTTTATAATTATTACTAGTATTAGTAATTATAAACAATATTTACTTAAAATTTAAAATATCCTCTACATAATAAACAATATATTTTTAAAAACTTTTTAAGCTTATTCCTAAATAAAATATCTGTTTTACATTATTTTATGAGGTCCGGAAGTTTATTATATAAAATGGGTCATATATTTGAAAGAACTTTTAGTTAAATTTAATCTACTGTATCTAATCTACTTATTCTAATGTATATAGCCACTGTCATATGACTAGTTCAAAAATTTTTAAATCTGTATTTTGCCCAAATTTATTAAAGTTCTAAAAAACATAAAAACACATTTCTGGTACATATAATGAAGCTAGAGGTAAAATACTGTATTCTAAAAATATTGGTGGAAAAGAATCATATTTATGAACCTTACCTATTATTCTTAGGATCTTTCTTTGAAGAATAAAAACGTCACTAAAATCAGTTGAGTTTCCACAAAGGCCAAACCCGTAACTCAAACGACATGCTACTTGATTAAAGATTCATGGTCTGAAACTTATCTTACATTTATAAACAAGTAACACAATAAATTTAATTTATTTTTCCAAAAAAATATAATGAGATTTAATTAATAAGTAATGCAACCAATTAAATGTACTTTATAATGAAATAAATAAATTCAAATTGAAAACTATTACTATAAAACACAGTTACTCTAAAGAAGCCAACGAAGAAAATAAATTATAGAATAACGAATAACCTTAAAATCACACTCATAAATGTAAAACCAGTACTGTAAAATTATGAGATTACATCAATTTGCGTATGCATCCGAGTACTCCCGCTGTAAAAAGTACAGTGTTTTCATGAAATTTTTGCTACTTGTTCAGCATCATTAGAGGACTATTTCTACCACGCGCACCTGGCGATATTGGCATTCCATTTTAAATATACAGTTCACTGTTTTCATCAGGAGATCAATTCTCAGTATTGTTTCATTCTATACAGATATAATTTTGTCGGTTTCTATGATGTACATATTTTGTACGCCGGCATTTTAAAGAAAATGATGAATTTCTGGAAAAAGTCGTCTTGGTACTTTGCCATATAGAGACAAACCCACCGCTTCAAAAAACTACCAGAAAAAACGGTACGTGACTGTTTAGTCATAGAGATGAAATTCTCAGACATTTGAGATCATGTAGAAACTACTGGTACAGAGCTGGCTTTGTATAAATAGCGCGAGTTGTCGACGGACGGGCAGTTTCAAATGAAGAGTTGGACGGAAAATTATAATAAATAAATTAAAATTGTGAGTTAGTGACTAAGTATTAAATGAATTAATTAGTACGTTATAAATAAAGTGTTTTAAATAAATAAATTAAACTATCGTTACAATTCTATCCATCTTCAGTAAGTTTGCAAAATGCCTGACCAGAACTTGTCAGCCTTAACAATGAAGGCAATGGTAATATATTTCTGCAAAACGGCCTATAAGTTTTCAGTCATTTTTGGTAAACGTCTGATGAGGGCGAGACGCATCAAATGATGATAAGATTTATATTGAAAATGACCAGTAAGATTGCATAAAACAATTATATACGTACTCGTAAGCATATTAACTGCGATATATTCATTGTTAACGAATTAGAGCAAAACACATAAGAGTTTTTGTCATCTTAAAGAAAAAAGTTCCAGCTCAGCTTCCAATCCAGTGAAATCTGGAGTTTAAAAATAGCCACTTCTTATTAAGAATTATATGTATTGTATTATTAATAAAACTAAATAGGGCTTAAGAACATCAATAGATCCGACATTTTGTGTAATTCTTTAAATGGAACTTAAAGTGAAGTAGATATTAAAAAACCTGAAAAACGTCTAAACGTTTAGTCTTTGGATTGGTTCCAATTATTTTTCAGCAATTCTCAGCCAGTTTATCAGTCAGGTTTTTATAACGATCTATAACTGGATAGTTTGTCGAGTTCTATCTTTGATAACACAGAGGAATTATATTTGTGTCACGTCTGTACAGGAAGTTGATATTATAAAAAGATCATTGCTTTAATTTTGTATGGTTTTTAATTCTTCCATAACTTTTAAACGTCATATATGCCTAATACTTTTTATTGGTTTTATTTTGTTGACGTGAAACATGACATATTTCGGATATTCCGAACTGTTTGATTTGTTCCTGAGATTATCTTGACGTGCATATTTATTTTACAGCCTTCCGTTAGAGATCGAGTTTTCTTATTTGAATAATAAAATAGCTAGACTCTGAATATATTTTCTTAACGTAGACTACTATATTCAAGTCTAACCGTGTGATGTGAATTATTAAATGCTCTACGCCCGCTTTCTCATTATTATGTTAATCGACATTGACATACTTTACCGGTTCACTTGCATTTTTTTCTCTCTCACTCACACATATGTGTTACGATCTATTTCGCGTTCTTTTAGTCTTTTTTTTTAGTAGGAAACGAGCAATGAATATTTTTGTATTCTACAGCGTGTCTGACCGAAAAATGCGACCCTGAATTGGCAAAATTTAAGAATAAGATATTGGCGTTGTTAAATAATTTGAATGTATAATTCTATGTAAAATATATATTTTTAAATAACATTTGTTCCCTATCACTCGGTAGCACAACATGTTCGTGGTATTCATTTACGGGCCTTTGAGTGGTTTAGTGAATACAACCTCAAATCCATGTGAATATTTAATTAATTTACATGATTCGCTGTAGAATTTGATGGGTGCCGCATTAGTAGTAATTTAATTTGTGATAATATGGCATCCCGGTTATAAATCGCAGTGCGTTGCCGTTTTGATGATGATGGGTGAGGTTTTCCTAGTTTTCCTCGTCTGTAAGATAAATGGCACCATCAATTATTTTTAAGTCACCCGGAACGCCACGGTAAATAATAATAATAATAAGAGCTCAGTCTTCTTCGGGGTTCAAAATTCACTCGTTAGAGGGTGAATTAGGGAGAGTAATATTATTATATTATTATTTTCGTCACAGAAGTTTTTATTGATATGAAATTTTCTAAGAAACAAACTCGTACTACGTCAATATTAATTTTTCATTTTTATTTGTAAAAATTGTCATCATGATCAAAAGGGGACGATAAAGGTGTTTTAAATTAATGTAAATATGTTTTTGATTAGAGAATTCTTAGAGACTTTTTTATTGTCAGGGATGTTCAATAATAAATTGAATTTCTATAGTTTGTTATTAATCGAATAAAATTCCGGTTTTGAGCTTACATTAAATTGTAATTAGATGAAACAAAATGGATTCTATGTATTTTTAGGTGATCTTTTTGAAAAAAGGCAAAACAAAATGTAGCTGTTTTTCGAAAGTGCCGAAATTTTGGATTTTGTCAAATTTTCAATTTTGCGCAGGCGCATGTCGGAAATAAATCAATATTTTCAAAACGCAGTTTACGACATTTGAAATATTAGGAAAAATGCTAATTTTCATATTTCTTGAGAAATTTTGATCCGATGCACCGTTATCGCGGTATGGACGATTGAAATTAGTTTAGTATTTTGAGGCGGCGAAGGTCGAAAAATTGAATTTGTTAAATATTCAAACACTAAATTCTTTATAACTTTGGTAAAAATTAAGATATTTAAAAAAACAAAAATGCCTTTTGAACTTAAGGGATACGACTATTGATTCCCAGAGGGGGCAATTGGGCATATGGCATAAGGACAAAGTGTACCGCGAGCCTAATTTCATTGTTTGCCTATAACGGCCAATTTATTTGAATTTTTTTTATGCCACTTACAGAGCCTACTCTTGAATGTAAAATATTATGTGTGTGTGAATTTCACTGAAATCGGACGATAATTGGCCAAGATATCAAACAATTAAACAAATTTTTTTCCCTAAAAAAAACTAAATTTTTCGAAAGTTTGAAGTGGCACAAAAATGCCAAAAATGCACCCAATGGCTCAAAACTTTTTTTTAAGTACTTTATTGTGTCTAGAATATGATTACATTACGGAAAATTGTGCAAAAATATTTTATATATTTTTTTGACCACTGTTCATTGAGTGACGACCAAAAAACACGGTTTTTGAGAAAAGTTTCCTAAAATTGATGATTTTTAGTTTTTTGGTCTGAAAATTGACCAAACCCAAATTTCATGTCTTTTGAATGTGTATACAAAGTTTAAAGTGTGGATGTTTCTTCTAAGTTGTAGAGTTCTCCCGACAAAAGTCCCATTACGAGCGCTCCGCGGGATCCAAAACTCCTGTATACACTGCAATTCTGTAATTTGATTTTTTTGCGATTTCCAGTTTTAAATTTCTAACATACCTAAATTTATTAGGCTTAAATTAGCCGCACGTCGCATCAAGGATAGGCATGGTCTCGGCGTTCGCTATTTGACAAGTTTAAACTTCAAACGGTTATATTATTACAAATTGAATCGCTTGATAGTGTTCATCGGTATAGATTTTTAATAACCGTATTCAGCAAACTCTGTGTACACGTGTTTTTTTGGACTTCTTCAACAATTTATTGAATAAGTACGTTCCTAAATTAAGAAAATTCTATCACTGTCTTCTTTTAAATGGTGAGAAATTTAGTTGAGTCGAACAAAGACTTGTTGATTCATTCAAAGAAAGAGAAGAAATTGGGAAAACATTTCAAAAAAAATTTGGCCACGTTTTCGCGAACTACTACAGATTTGCAATGTGACTTATGACCGAAAACTACGCATTTTTTGTGCCTAGAAAATTGCTTGTAAAACGAGTGGTTTTCTCTTAAATCCAACATTTTCCCTTTTTATTTTTTTCGAGAAAAAACAAGCACACTGTCGATTTTTTCCGTAATTTGGGCACTTTACAGACTGCAAATATATCAAAATCAGTAAGTTTAATGAGAAACAAGCTTACTTTCTCTCCCCTTTTCTCGAGAAAATTCGAGTAGCTTCAATTCTAGCGAGAATTACCGATCTTTGCACACGTGCGCTCAAAAAACAGTGGATGCTAGACAAAATGTATATGCCACAGTTTTTCGTGTCTCTTTTTTCTCTTTCATCTGATGCAAACAGTTTTCTATTCAGGGAGAAATCAGGAAAAAATTGTTTTGCAATTTTTTCAAAAACTATTGCAGATTTCGCCACCCAACCCATCTCATTCGGAACGTAACTAGAAAATACGTATGTCATGCATATATATCTTCTCCCTTTTTAAGTTTTCTTGTAAATAACTAAGAACCAGATGTTAGAGAACAAAAAACAAGCTTATCACCAAGTTGGAACTTACACTCAGGCTTAGGATTAATTTCCTAACATTTTTAAAGTATATCTTTTTGTGATAAAAAGCCTTTAACACAACAAGAGCTTGAACAAGACGCTCAAAGGATTATGGACTACGGATTAGATAGTGATGAAGAATTTTCTAACCAATAGAGTGAACATAGCAGCCTACAAACTGACTCTGAACAAGAAATAGATATTGAGAATAATGGAAGTAACATAGACGTGTGTCATTTTTTAAACGAAACACATTTTATTGTTATAGGGAGGAACGATGAAGCCCCGGATCTCCAAGTCTCCCTTTAGAGCTCAAATGTGCATTGATAGGTGAGATCTAAAATATGTCTGTCATTTTTTAAATAAAAAATCAATGTGTTTTTATTGTTATAGGGAGGAGCCACAAAACACCAAAACTACTAGGCAACCTTCATAAGCGACTATAAATATATATATTTTTTGCAAAATTATAAAGAATATTGTTATGTTAATTTTTTTACGTATTAAAATTTTCGCATAAACTATGTATTTTTTTTTGGTTTTTTTTTGCCTTTAAGGCAGTTGCAGGATTTGCCTTAGCGTTTTCCAGGTCAAATATAAAAAAAGAAAAACAATAGGGGAAAAAAATTGGGTGGTCAAATTTGACCCTGCCATGGTGTAAACGTTACAGATTTTCACCATGGTAGTTAAGGGTTAAGAGAGTGTAAAAAGACTGCAAGAAAGTCCAGCAGTAGAAAAATAAAAAAAGAGAATTATCTTTTATTTTGATTTTTCATTTATTAAATATTTTTTATTTAAATCAATTACTTAATTCATTTATTTTGATTTTAGAACTTCCTTAATAAATTTATATATTTATATATCTGCACATTAGAGGTAAGGCGTGTTAAGTTACATTTTTCAGAGAAAAGGTTTTTCCAGTTCTGAATTTACCGTACTAAATTCTATCTAGTGAAAAACAAATTTAATTTCCTAGCTGCATCATTTCGCCAAAAGATTAAGGAACACTCGTTAAGTCATAAACCACGTATTGTAAATTTGGGGTTACTAATTTTAAGTCGCATCAAAGTCAAAATTTTAGGACTTAGTAAAAAAATCTAACAAAAATTCGAAATAAATTGACCAAACAATTGACTTTTGCAAAGACCCCAATATTTATTAAATTCACGGTTCCTATAAATTTGTTAAATCAATAAGTGAACTTCAAAATGCCTCTCCTGACAAATGTAGATTTGGTGACTTAACACACGTTACCTCTGAGGTGCGGATATACAACGCCAGTCAAAAAGAAAAAGACATATTTTAGGAGGTGATAGAACAATAAAAGTTATGGTCAGCTTGCAATATAAATTAGTGTCCGAAACTTTGAAATAAGGGAGATCAAGCCATTTCAAAAGGGGAATGGAAATACCAGTATTTTGGTCCTAACTGCCAATCGGAGCAAACTATCAACTCTAAATTTCTTGAAGATCAAAATTTTTATATCATTTGATTTAATGGCAAATTAAAAGAGAAAAAAAAAATTTAAGGGGATGGATTGGGTACTACCAACATTTTTTTTATTTTATAAAAATTGTTTAGGAAAAACAAATTTCGAAATTTTTTCCTACGAAAAAGGTATTCTTGGTTAAAAGCAATAAAGTGAACCGTTTGTAATTTATATATCTTTTAAAATGTATTTGCAGACTAGATAATTTGTTAACGTAACATAATAACAGCATTGCAAAATCTTAAGTTTAATCATAAACGAATTTTATACATAAAAACTTAATAATTGAACTATAACACACAACAAATGATTGTTCATTAATGCTGGGCACCTATTTTCTAACCGCCTTCTTAATTCTATGTCTACACAATAAAGGCTAGTGGATTTCAGTCAGGCGACCGAGCAGGGCAATGAATAGGTGCATCTGCAGGAAAATTTTGATTTAAACACATTCTGGTAGCTAATTTTTCAAAAAATCTAAATAAATATATTACGGTGTTCAAATTGCCCGGTAAAATAAAAAATCCAAGGAATCTATTACTTATTGTCGTTCTATCTATCTGAATTAGGGCGTGGTTCAAAGCCCACTTGTACTGAAGCTCTAAGCTTATTGTAGCCCTCACAGTTTCTATCCCATCAGATTGATTTTCTTGATGAATTCAAGAATATTTCTGATGGGCGCTTTCGCGATTGCTTTAGGTTCCGGATATTGTACCCCGAAGTACCATTCCCGTTCCCATTTAAGGTTCCGACAGTGGTATAGTATGTGAATAGGAGTTTCGTCCTCCTCTTCACATATTCTACATAGGGAGTCATCAGATATCCCTTAAAGATTTAGGTGTCTTCTAAGGCCGCAGTGTCCCATAAGGAGTCCTATTACAGCCTTGAGTTCGCTTCTGCTAAGGTTTAGCAGTTGATGTTGTCTGCTCGTGGATGGCCCCTCTATGAATCTTTTGGAATGTCTAAGTCCAGGAAGTTCCAACCAGAGCCTATGGTGTTCTCTATTTATTTGTTCCTTTAACACCCATTTAACATGTTGGTATGAGATACTACATGTGTGTTCTGGTCCAATAAGAAGTTTTTTCGCTCCCTTCCTTGCTAGGAGGTCTACTTTCTCGTTTTCAACACTCCCTCATGTCCTGGCACCCATTCAAGGGTGACCTTGTTATGTTCTGCCAGGTCCTGGAGGGACTGTTGGAAATCAAATATTGATTTAGACTATACTTCTACCCTTTTTATTGCTTTAAGGGCTGCCTGACTGTCTGTCATGATAAAGATTCTCTTATCTCTAAGAGGTTTAAACTAATTGTTCTCCCTGAGTTTACATGGTAGATCCCAGCTCCTGTGCTGTTTTTAATTTTCGAACCGTCTGTATACCAGATTGATTCGTTTTGTTTTTCCCTATTTTTCCGGTTTTTGGCCCTTTTTGGTATTTGAATATTGAAAGGTTTTCTGAAGTCGTTCTATCTGATGACATTCTTAGTACTGGATTTTGTTTTAATTTCTCTAATATCATTGTGTGGTGTCCTTTTCTCGAAAGTTCCCATCCAAATACATTAGTAAACAGCCTATATGCCGCCGCCATAGCCTCTTTCTCCACCACAAGGTGTAATGGAGGAAGATCTAGCAGTAGCTCCATTGCTGCTGTGGGCGTAGTTCTAAATGCCCCTGTTATTATTAGACAGGCTAGTCTTTGCAACTTGTCTAATTTTCTGTTAGCTGTTATGATTTTAGTCTTGTGCCATCATATGACTGATGAGTAAGTTATAACAGGTACTACAACCATACTGTAAAGCCAGTGCTTTTTTTATTTTTAGATGTTGTCCCCACATATAAAGCTCCTTCATTCCTTGAAGGTTCCTTTTTTGAATGCAACAACAGAGGTTTTTGTCGGGTTTGTGATTAATCCCTCTTTTAGACACCATCTTTCGACGATATTTAATGCCCGCTGCATCCTTTCGGATACAACAGACCCAAATTTACCGTTTACTACGATGCAAATACTTGCGTGTATGTTTTCTCTCTCTAACTCCCATAAAAGGTAATCAATCCCAAGGTCCACATAAGAGGAGATAACACTCCTTCCTGTGGGCATCTTTTGTTAACTGAGACCTCTCTTTTTGTGTTAAGGAGATTACTGGTAATGGCTCTATGATTAAGCATGAACTCAACCCACCTCGTAATGCAGTGGGTTACTCCGCGCCTGTGCATATATCCCAGTATTGAATTGTATGAAGCCAAGTCAAAGGCTCCTATAACTAGGAAGACTCCTAGTGCTATTTCTTTGCTTTCCAATGTTTGTTCAGCCTGTTGAGTAATGATGCCGCGAGACGAGACGAGAGAGATGCCTCTCTCGTCTCGTCTCGTAGGGCGAGAGAAAACTGTTCTCTCATCTTGACGAGAAGGCACTTCTCTCGCTCGAGAGAGCCATTCTCTCGTCTCGTCTTGTCTCATATCAAATTTAAATTTGGAAAAGATATACTTAGGACGAAACATGAGAAAACTGTAAAATTTTGAAGACAATAACAAATAATTTTTCAGTTAATTTGTCTCATCAGTACCCAAATTGGCAATAAGAAACACTAAGAAAATTATCTTGGTATCTCTCTGCCTGTCCGTCTGTAACAATCGTTATACTTAGACACTAGTTGACATAAACAATTGAAATTTAAAGTAATCAGTGGCCCAAATTGGGCGTTAACTAAGAATGTATAGCAGAGGCAGAAGTTGGAAAAGCTTTTGGTAGGTAGAGAGGGGGTAAACGTATAACCACGTCGGACGACTCGAGCATTTTGCAGTAATGTTTACCTGCCAGTGTCATTTCATACAATAAGAACTAGGCAATCGCATGTATTTATGGACTATAAATAATTAATAAACATGTATTATAATACCCAAATCATAATTCTCCAAAATTTTAACAGCTATTCACAATTTATTAAACTATTTACTCAAAAATGTTATTAACATCTGAAAAATAATTTTGTACGCCAATGTATCGCGTCCTCTTCGGTTATATCTGCCGCAAACCTGTCACGTTATATGTATGAAGTGGGAGAACTAGCAAAAGCCTTTCCAACTTCTGCCTCTGCTATAAATACTTACTCTTAGAAGTCAGTTGGGAGGGGGGTAGGGTTTCATTTGGAAGTTAGAATTTTTTTCGTGTGATATCAAATGAAAGCATTTTAAAGCATGTTAACAATATATTATACGTTTGTTTCTTTTACTTTTTCTTTGACAGTTTTTCGAAAAAACACTTAAAAATTGTTGTCTTTCTACTTTATCTCCAAAAGTAACCTCCGAAAAATTTGACTGCATAGAAATTATTACGATTCTCTCCGTTGGTTAGTTTTTTATACAAAGAAATTTCGGATGGCGCTTTTGTCTTGGGCGCTTTTGTCTGGAAGCACATTTGTCGGGGCGCTTTTGTCGGAGCGCTTTTTTCGGGGCGCATATTTGACGGGTCACCAAAAATAAAAATCGTACAAGCCGTTTCCGAGATAATTGAGGCTTTCCATACTTAAAACTCACTGAGTATATAGAATAGGTGTTTTATAGTTAACTTTTTGACTATCTGGAAATCTAATATTTTTAAATTTTAAGTTACGATAAGTAATTGAAAATTTTAAAGAAGTAAAAAGTTAATTGCGCGAGAGAACTCGAGAGAGCTCGAGAGAAACGAGAAATTCTCATCGAGAGGTGACACTCTCTCGTCTCGTCTCGAATCTTTTTTCGAGAGAACATGTCTCCCTTGTCTCGTACGAGACGAGACAAGACAAGACGAGAGTCTCTCGTCTCGCGGCATCACTATTGTTGAGCTAGCCTATGTATGGCTGCATCGCAAAACTTTCCAGATTGGTAGGCAAACCGGTATCGATGTATCGGTTTATCCCGTAGAACACCGTCCCGTATATATCTATCGATCAATTTCTCTAATGTTTTTAGGCTGATTGATCTCAAAGATTTGGTCTCCTCGTAAGAAACTTTCCCGGGTTTGGGAATGAAGACCACTCTTGCACACCTCCAGCTATGTAGAACATATCCGAGAGCTATACTAGCTCGAAATAGTTTACACAGTGGTCCCTCTAGTACTTTCTGGCCCTTTTGTAGAAGTGCCGGGATTATACCATCAGGTCCAGCTGTTTTGTATGGTTAAAAGGAATTTATCGCCCACACAAGTTTTGTTCTGTTAACTATTGAATTTGTTTGTTTTTAAGGTCCTAGAAATTAGTGCCTCGGTACTCATCTTCTCTTGATCAAGAATAATCTCATATCCAGAAAAGTATGACTTTAGTAGTAAACCTAAAGTCTCCTTCTCTGTTTCTGTGAGTTCCGCTTGTTGATTTTTCAGAGATCCCATGCATTCTTGTTTATCTCTCTGTAGAGTTTTTCTGAGTCTGGCACATTCAGGAAGGCTTTCAATGCGGTCACAGAATTTCTTCGAGGGATTTTCTTTGGCTTTCTAATGGCATAGCCATATTCTCTCCGGTACGTCTTATAGGCTTCCCAGTTCCCCGACCTTTTGGACAGGTTAAAGAGTTTACGAACTTCTGCTCTTTTTTAAAAAAGGTCTCGATTCCACCATACAGCGTCTCCAACATTGATTCTAAATATATATTTTCTACGATCACTAGCTAAAATATGCTTTTGCGCTTCGAAATACAATAATTGCAAAGTTGACGTTTTCCGAGAACTGACATTAAGTGACAGCTTTGTTGTTCGCCGAGCGAAAAATATGACAGCTTTGTTGATAGCCTAAATTAAATTAGATACAATATAGTAATATTTCTTTTTAATAAATTATTTTTAAGTTATTTGTATGTAGTTTAATGGTTTTTCTTTTATTATTCAAGTTAACATTGAATTTGAATATCAACTTAATTTTTCATAATTAATTTAGATATAGGCAACACATTATACACTACTAACATCAAATTTTCCGTTATTATATCTATTTCTTAAAATATTGGGATCGTAGAAAAAATATTGTGTGCCAAGTATCACTTTTCGCCGTTACTACACAAATAGCTATTGATAATAGTATTCTCGCAAAGCAAAACGATTATCTATAACACAAAAATAGAAGTTGTGCGTATTGTAAATGTGACCACATCGGTGAAAAGATTTTTATTAAACAAATGTGGGTGTCTTTGGTTTTTTCTAACATTGCCTGTCAAAACACCATTTTGTTTGGTAAATCGTCAGGAAGAAGTTTTTGAACTTTTCAAAAGTAACAACCAGGCAAAGATTATTTACGCAATACTCTAGTTACTGTAGATTGCGAATTACCTGACCCTAAGGCTATTTGTTTCCTGTTGACTATTGGCTTTTTCTCAACAATATGTACAATTTGTATTTTCGGCTTCCACTGTTCTGGAAATTCGTGGTCGACCTATATTATTTTTTATTTCCAGTTGTCCTGTTTCCCAGTCGCCTTTCAACGTTAAGAAATGTCCTCAAAATTGGTAAATTTCGAAGAGGAAATTTTAATTCACCCAGTGTAAGTAGCATGTAGGCATACTCGTTAAATGTGTACATGTGTTAACAAAAATAATACTAGCACGGATAACAAACCTTATTGACAATTTTACTTGAACAAAATTGTGTCATTCCATAGCTTATTTGATTGTTTATATTAAAACAATACATGTCAAACTTTTAATGTTAATAAAGATATTATGAATAACATCTATTTTAATGTGCATTTACATTTTTAAAGTCAAACTATTCAAAAACGGTTCACTCTATCTAGGTCCTTTTTTTGTAGAAAAAAAAAAAACTATGAATATAAAATACTTGCCAATCTCCGCTTTTTGTAAAAAAATATTGTAGTGCCGTGTAGCGTTTTGTTTGTAATTAATTTTTAAAAATTTTTCATTGTTAAAACGATATAGAATATATAATTATGTGTACACAGGAAGGAGGAGGTCATTTGAACACATGTTAAATTAAATTATTGTATTTTGACGTTAATACTGGTAGTTTTAATTTAATAATAAACCTTATTTTGATATTTTTGCAAACGTAGAATTTACATTGAAAAATTTCAACAGGAAAGTGGCTGTAACGTTTAAACCAAAAATTTCACAAACAAATACTAGGAGTCCAAATAATTTAAAAAAGTATGTTAAATGCCAGTAGCGTTTCGCTTTCGACTAAGTTTTATACCACAAAAAATGTGGGTGGTCAAAAAGGCGATGACCCACTCGAAAAACCTACAAAATCAAGAAAAAAATATTATCTCTACTTTATTAGTTATTGTATTCTAATAGTCCATATAAATTTTTATGAAAAATGTTAGACGGTTTAAGAGCAACGTTAAAAAATTTCATTTAAATTTTTGTGTGTGCAATTTTGTACATAGGTAAGTAAGGTTTAAACGACCTATTTTTAACCCAAAAACATGTGGTATAATTTATGACAAATCTTTTTGATACACCCTGTATAATCAAAAAAGAAAGAAACTTTACAATTAATCCTTTCTAAATACAGGATAAAGTTGTTAAAATAATATTGCACTAACTTTAAATCCAAGTGAGCTTAAAACCTTTGAATTACATTTATTTCATTAAATCTGTTCACACTATTACCAAAAAGTTAAAAACACGAATTAATTTAGGCATACAAGATTACTGTATTTAAATTAGTTTGCCTGAGAGAAAATACTCTTATAATTTTAATGCGGATCCACTCCAGAAATTTCAATTACTGAAATATTTAGTTACAAGTCTGTTATTACATTGTTTTCAGATGAATCAACATTGATTGAATCAATAAAACGCTCAGGCCAAATAGCTTTGAAACTATTATAGACATTTTTTAAATTCTGCATTCTTGCAATTTTATGGTGGGTTCGTATCTAATATTTTAATTACAAATCATTTTTAGGTTTTTAAATTTTTTAAGGCAATTTTGTGATCTTTATTATTAAAATTATTTTGTTTTAAATGAAGAAAATAACTTTAGATTACAATTAGATGTACTTTAAGAACTTTCTACTTAAACCATTAATCAATGGTCAATATCATAATTTTAAGAGAACAAAGATGAACTGTATTTATTTTTTTATATCGATTTTTCTTGAATTCCAATTTACATTCTATGCAAAATGATTTTGAATGGGATCAATATTCGTTCCAGTTTGTTAAATAAATTTATTAAAATTTAATTGAAATTTAAGAATTCTCTTTTATTTTTATTGCCAATTAATGTCTTATTTCTGTGCATTTGGAGAGCATCTAATAATGAAAATATTCTCAAACGAATATTGCAAGACAAACTCAATCACATTCAAGAACTATTTGTTATAAGAATGCAAAATTCTAATGTCCAAATTTTTTTTACTTATAGGGTTTAATCAACGACAATATTTACTTAAAGTAAATTTTTCGAGAAATTCCAGATCATAATTAATGATTTATCAGCTGTTCAAATTAAAATTAATTCAGAAACAACACATGTCAAAACGAAAAGTGAAGAAATTAAAATGACATACAGAAAAATGTACTGACGGATTGGAATAAATTAACTCCATACATATATCAAACTGCCCTGGCACAGCTGACTGACAAAATCCAGCATGTACTGACAAACAAAGAAACGGCCATGTGTCTTAGGCATAAAAGAAGCGTTTGACAACACGCCACATGAATTTGTCAAAAGAGCACTTGCATAGTAGATAGCACCAAATCCAGATGGATGGCTCAGCTGCTATCTACGAGAACTTCAGAGTCTCAGATAGCACAGGACACCATCTCCATCTGCACAACCAGAGGATATTCACAAAGATGAGATCTATCCCCACTAATGTAAAGCCTAACCGTAGACGAACTTCTTTGTAGATTGACTGACCTCGGCATACTCTGTCAAGGTTATGCCAATAATATACATATTTTCAAGGAAAAGAAAAGTCAATCTCAAAAAAGAAGTCAAATATAATCTTAAAACCGTCAAATTAGGTTAAATTCTGGACAACAAACTTCTCTGGAACATACATGAGAAGGGAGTAGTAAATAATGCCACAAATATCCTAATGGTATGCAGAAAAGATGGAGATGCATCCCGTACACACTGCGATAGATTTACACAGCAAAGTGAGACCAATCATCACTTACGGGGCTATAGCTTAGAGTAGCTAAACTAAGTTAGCTACTACGGGAGCTAATATCTCAAAAGTACAAAGACTAGCCTGCGTTTTCATCACCGGTGCAATGAAGACCTGTCCTACGGCCGCAAAGTAGGTGATCTTAAACCTTACCCCTCTAGATTTAATTATAGAGAATGTTGCAAGAAGGAAACGATGGAAAATTATCAAATCAGACAAAACTCTATTAGCTTCAGAACCGTAGATATTAGGGATAAGCCTCATTCGTATAACCTTGTTTTAAATGACCTCGGTATAGTATTGTAAATTGTGTTTATCACGCAAGTGCGGTTTTAAAAATGGATGACGCTATTCCAGGGCCGTCTAGGGAAAAATTTTCAAAGACGAGTAAAAAACGTAAAGTTCAGCGTTCTTAAACACGAGAGCAACTTGAACATTTATTATGCAATTCTGACGATGATCTCGACGATCCCACTTTCGCAGTTAATGACGAGAAAGAAAAATATGGCTGGTATGAGTCCGACAACAAAGATGAAATATGGGATAATATGGAAGGTACAGATGATGTGAATGATATTCATAGGTTCATATCAGCTGGTAATACCCAATCTTTATTGGATGACAGGATATTCACTGATCAAGAGCAAATTGAACCAAACATTGAAGTACAACAAAATAGATCGTCGGAAAAAAAGGACCTCTACCAATAAATTGGTCATTTAATCCAGAACCAGAAGAAAACCGAGAGAAAATTGAATTTATGAAACAACAGGAGTTAATTGTGTTACCTAATGGAAATAATCCTCTGGATTATTTTGATTTACTTGTAGATAACAACTTTTATGAAATGATTATATGGAAAACGAATGCTTATGCTACGGAGATTTTTCTGAGTGATGGAAGTCAAAAACATAATAACTCGGTGGAAGGAAATAACTGTAGATGAACTTAAAACGTTCTTTGCATTATTTTTACACATGGGTACAATTCCACTGAATCATATACAAGACTATTGGAAAAAAGATCCGCTCTTTCGCATCCCAATATTTAGTGCAAATATGAGCCGTGACAGATTTCCATTGATTTTTAGATGTCTCCATTTTTCGAGAAATTCTGTACCCAACAATTCACTACCTGAAGATAGGCTTTTCAAGATACGCCCACTCATTAATTACTTTAATGAGAAAATGATAGAAATTTATTATCCAGATAAAAATTTATCATTAGATGAATCGATGGTACTGTGGCGTGGTCGATTGGTCATTCGCCAATATATCAAGAACAAGCGCCACAAGTACGGAATAAAACTGTACACCCTAATAGAGTTGCAAGGTATCGTTCTAAAATTCTATGTTTACACTGGATTACTTGACGATCAAGGTGGTAAGGGTCACACGGCCAAGGTAGTTATGAATTTAATGGAGGAAAAGCTTGACGGAGGACATTCATTATTTATGGATAACTATTATAATTCATATGAATTAGCAGTTAATCTTTTACAAAGAAAAACATTGTGTACTGGAACTCTAAATATGAGGAGAATCTCTATACCGCCTGAGGTAAAAAATGCCAAATTAACTTCAGACCAAATGCTATCATATTATCCATTTGAAAGAAAAACTCTCAGATGGTATAAAAAATTAGGAATCCATATTTAACACATGCTAATGATCAATTCATACTATTTCTTTAAAAAATATAGTGGAAACTCGTGCATGCCTTTATATGATTTTCGCCTTTACATCATAAGGCAAATGCTGCCAACAACTAGGATATTGCTAGAGCCTTCTCCACGGGTAAATGCTGTACATGTTTTGGAGAAGAACGCTTCCACCACAGCAAGAAAAGTTTCACACCGGCGCTGTGTAATGTGCTACAAACGGAAAAAACAAAGAGAGACCGCATATTGTGCAACATGTCCTTCAAAACCTGCTCTATGTGCGATTGGTATTTGTTTTTTAGAGTATCATAAAACTGTATAACTTACCTTATTTTTCGTTTTTTATGTAGTGTTTATAATTTTTATGTATGACCTTCATTATCTTAATGTTTGAGAAATAAAATGTTAATTTTAAATGACGTCCAAGAACGTCATGAGCATCTAAGTGTAACTTTACATACCTTTTTTTTCTGTCCTGGGCTCGTCTGACTATGTGTCTCCGAATAACACTGAAGCCTATCGGCTTATTGTGTTTTACTCCATGTTACTTTATAGCACCCACTCTTTCACCTTTGTACCTTGTACAAGTTTGTACAGATCCTTGGGTTAGCGGGTTCTATACGTTGTTGGATCAACCTGGCGTTGTGCGAAAAGAGCCTGTCTTTTGCGATCTAGAGCTTCACATTCGCACAGTATGTGTTTGGCAGTTTCTGGTTTCTTGTGACATAGTCGGCACATGAGTTCCCCATTGTACATGCCAATTTTGTTCAAGTGTTCCTTTACTGGAGCGTGCCCAGTCATGAACCCTGTTATCACTTTCAACTGGTTCCTATTCATTGAGAGTAGTTCTCCAGTTCTTTTGGGACATGGTCTGCCTATGAAGGCTTTTCCATGTGCCTGTTTTGGGGTGTTTCCCCAATAGTTGATATGTTGTTCCCGAATCCAGTCCGGTGTTTCTTCTGACCCTCTTTTTGCAAGTTCGTCAGCTTTTTCGTTGCCTTCGATCCCTTGGTGACCTGACACCCAAAATAGTTTTACTCTATTTCGGTCTGCCAGTGTTCTTAGTTCATCGAAGCATTCCCATACCAGCCTCGACGTAACTTTCTGACTCGATATGGCCTTAAGTACCGCTTGGATGTCTGACATTATTTGAGTATGCTGATTTTCGACAGCTCTTTCATTGTTCGTTTTTGCACATTGCAAAATTGCGTATACCTCGACCTGAAATACCGAGGAATGTATTCCTATAGCATAGCTATGGTTAGTATCAGGGTTTTTGGAGAATACTCCTGCCCCAGTGCCTTCTGCAGTCTTAGGGGGTTATGATTGACAATCTGTGTTATTTTTTACAGGTCTGTTATTTTATATAAACACACAGAAATAACAAGCTGTTCACAAATAACATGTCTGTTAAAAATAACATTACTTGTCCATTATAACCCCTTTAGACCCGTCTGTATACCAGGTTTGTTCCTGTCGTTGTGCATTGGGCTCCCTTATGGCGATCTCCGCTCTTTCCTGTATTCAAACTTTACATACCTAGTGCGCATGACGGCTTTGAACGTCATGTTTTTTTCTCTAATTCTAATTCCGATATTTTTTCAAAAAAACATGTCTTTGAATCATTTTTACCAATAATTTGATTAAACCAATAAAAGTTGCATGAAAAAAGAAGTCAGCCACCAGGTAACGTATGCCAAAATTAATCAGCAGTGCAATTATTTATTAGATCCTATGGAATATTAATGGGTAAGATCGTTTTAAAAGTATCAAAACCGTAGTAAATTAGGTTAAAATTAAATTACTATGGGGTCTATTCTATAACAATTCCTTTATATTTAACGGCCTTTAAAAATATTTTCTTCTTTACTTCTGTCATTATCTAAACGGATCTTTAAAATACATTGGAGGACTATCTTAAATAAATCTGTTTAAATAATTACAGAAGTAAATTAACGAATACGAACATATTTTTAAAGGCCGCCAATATCCTTAATGGCCGTTAAATATAAAGGAATTGTTACAGAATATGGGGTTAATTGATCTATTCTAATAATCAGATTGAAATAAGTAATATATCCCGCAAAGAGGTTCTTAACTTAAAAGAAAACAATTGATTAGATGGCAATAACATGTCTAATTATTATTACCTTAATATGTTGCGTCTTGCATCATATAGCTACAGTTTACTTCGATCGATAATACGATTTTTTGTGTTGGTAATCTCCAATCAACTTTTTTAAAACAAACCGCTGCCTATCTATCCCGCGGTCATTTTTAGTTATGGATAAAAATATTAGATAATGCATTCTTTATTTTTAATTAATAGCATGTAACTGAACTGATTAAAAACAAGAGATTAATAGATAACAATTCACAATCTACAAATGAACCCAAATATCGGTACCACATGTAAGTAAATTCAAGTTTGCTTCATTAATTCTCAATTAATTATTGTTTCAGAATAACGGAAATTAATATAGCGCACTCATCCTTAGAATTAAAATTCGGTTACTGCATGATATCGGTTTTGGTTCAGTTTGGTGAGACTTTTTGGCATTAGATAAGGTCACTGTTAGTTTAGTTGCTTTTTTATTTGTGATGTTTTGTTATTTTTAAACATTAATAAATCAACACGTAGGTAATGAAGCAAATTTTAAATTTTTTTGTACGGTTAAATAGAGAATAAAACCCCCTTTTAAATAAGCTGTCACTCACCACCCCATGCCATTTAAATTTTTCGAAAGAATTGCTCCCCTCCAGTAAGGGATGAAAATAAGGATAAACTATTCATACAAAAATATACATTGTAGAAATCAAAAATCGACGTGTCTCGGCGATTTTCATAATAAGACTCCAGTAACGAGTTAGTTAGGGGGGTAAGACTTATGATGCTCACTGTATATATTTATATATATATATATATATATATATATATATATATATATATATATACGTAGCCAAATACAAAAGCGAGGCCCGATGTAGTCAACACACCACCCGAGGCCCTCCTGAAGGAGTGATTTTTTGAATATATATTTTAATGTTTTAGAATGTACTAATAATGTTAAATTATAACGCCACAAGAGGGGTAATATATTTCTAAAATTTAAACATACATGTTTGCAACGTGCATGCGAGTCCCTTAACAATGTTTAACTGACATGAGAGGCCTTCTGTTTATAAATTACTTTTTCAATATACATACGAGTCCCTGCGACGTTGTCAAGATGGGCCCATGAAATTTGCCCTTCAAAAGGTTTGACTCGAAGAATTTTTACAGATCTTTACAACAAATCTCTTTTCTATGAGTTCGCGCGTATAGTGGTATAATAGGTTTGTTCCAACACGTGCGAAAACGGTAATATTACGATACAAAGTATGCGGTCTGTACAAAAATTGTTTACAGCGTTTGACTTGTTCCGAAATATTATCGATTCCACTTTGTGCGTTTTTAGAATAATCTATTTTACGGAGAGAAAAATGTTATGTAGAAAAGTTGTAGGTATTATAGAGATGCCTATAAAAGGAGATATATTATATCTTTATTTGTTTGTTTTGTTGTATTCTAAATAAAAAAAAAAGGTTGGCGAGGGTATTAATTTAAACTATATCATCCGTTTAAAACACTAAATCTCTGACTTTAATTATTGTTTTTGCCCTCTAACATAAAACATTAACAATAGTAATACAGACAAAACAAAACTATAATTTTAATCGTGAATCTGTCTCGCTCAACGCTGGGTTCGAATGATTTAATTACGCCAATTTGACATCAGCACAGATTTTGCCAAAATGAGGAATACAGATTTTTATTTTTACAGAGGGTGAGAGGAATAATTTATATTGCCAATTATCTTTGTCTAGAAGATTAAGTGAAAATATAGACATTTAAAATTTTAAAATATATTTTTTTTAATTTTAAGTTAAAGCAAAAATATAAAATTATTCAAAGAAATGTTTCTAAAGTTGGCTTTAGAAAAATTTACGCATGTCGGAGCATTAAATTATTTTTCTTTTTAAGTTTTATTTTGAATTTAATTCAGAATCGTTCGTAGTTATTACGGACATGGGACATGAATCGTATTTTTATATTTGTCGATCATGACCTACTTCAGAAACATTTTTTTTAGATAACTTTTTTTGTAAATAAAGTTCTGTGTTCCGCTGGAACCACTGTTTTAAAATTTGTTTTAGTTTTTATGGAAAACAAAGCAAACATTTTAATATCACTTTTTTTAAGCTTTTAAGAATTTGTATTCCTACTTTCTTTTTATCAGTTTGAAAGAGCTCACCTGCTAAGCGATTCCGGTCTAATACCTGGACCGGTTAATATCAGTTCTAAAGGCCATCTAGGCCCGCAGCTTTTGATATAACATTCTTTCCCAATTTACGTCATTTTGACGAAAAAAATATATATACAGGGTGAGTCGGGAGGAGCGCACCAAACTCTAGGAGTATATTATACACGTGAAAATAATTTAAAAAACTCATGTGTTCTTATCCGATTTTCATTTGTTTTCAAGTTATGGCGTAATAAAAAATGTTCATCTAGCCTTCCACTTCTGAATTTTAACATTATCAAAGTATGCCATATGTTCAAGGCTCAAAGGCATTTGATAATTCTGACGGTTTGATGAACTGTCAGTGTACAGTGAACAGTAACTGAACGTTTAATTTCGAATTTATGTAATTGTTAGTGTTGCAAAATGCCAGATACTTATTCAAATTTAGAATAAGAGAATTTTTATGTGTAAATTTGTTTATTTGTTAATATGTTATAACTTGAAAACAAATGAAAATCGGATAAGAACATGAGTTTTTTTACATTATTTTCACGTGTATAATATACTCCTAGAGCTTGGTGCGCTCCTCCTGACTCACCCTGTATAAACAACGTATTCTTGTATCTATAACAATTTATGATATAGGGTGTTCACCAGGGGTGTTAAATACCAGAATTCATAATAATCGTTTTCATTAGTTTTGGTGAAAATTGATACACATTTTAGTGACAGTACCTACTTGTGTTAACCAATGATAAAAAAGTTGAATAAAAATATTTTAGAGTAACATTTAGCAATATAGCAATTTTTTATATTTTATGAACTATTTTGAATGAAAATAAAAATAAAAAATTGTCATAGAAAGATGAATGTCTTGTTCCTACTTCAGAATTAATTAATTTACCAGATAATAAAGTGACTCAGTATTTGAATAGTTTAGAATCAATATCAAATTTGTATATTTTCGATTTTGTATACGAGATTGGATGCACTGAAAAAGCATATACATTATTACAGCCTGTCAATTTTACGTCAAAAAGTCTTCAAGACGTAAGTGACAATGTAAAGAAAATGTATTATTTATATTGATTAATAACAAATTATAAAGAATTTTCATTGAAGATGATTTTTTTTTTATTTATTATGTTTGTCATGTTTGTTTTAAAATAATATTGATGTTGAAAACAATATTGGCAATGTTAATGTAGGTAACAATATTGGTAAAAATGAAAACATTTTAATTTCAAAAAATGATAATGTTCCTTTTTTAATTGAAACTAACAAAAATGAAAATGATGGAATCGTTACAAATGAGGTAAGTATCTATAATTTACAGATTTTAAATTATTATTTCAAATAAGTTGAAGACGGATATAAAGGATGAAGATAGGAAGAATAAATTCTTGTACAAGACTAAAAAAATATTATTTAATATCTAGTAAAATTAAAGGTTAAAAAGTCTTATCTTTATTGTAAATCTATTAGAAACACATTTTATAGAAAACTAGATGAGAACACATACGTCAAAAAAAATATTTAAAGTGGCATGTCGTGTTTTTTTAGTTAGTTACATGGAAAGGGGGAGGCAGTGAATAACATGTAGGTACTTTGTCCCGGTGGTGGGAGCTGTCGTTTAACCTGTCAAATTCAAAATAACGTTTCACATCGATGGAGTTTTTCGTCTTAGCTGAAAATAAAATAATTTACTTCTAGACGTCTATAACAATAAAAAAACTCTTCGGTGGCGGAGCAAGACCTAAATTTTATGTGGGCAAGATATATTTTTGCAAGGACCTCTGGAGGCGCAAGAAGACGTATTTTATATAGAGAAATAACATTAAAACTTGTATAAAAAATGCTAACAACTCTTAGACTTTAACTAATATTTTTAAGTAATTATTACTAGCAGTAAAGAATTACAGAAACATAAATTTCCTGCTTTTAGCTTTACTGAACTCTTGTACCATAATCCAGATTATATATCTGCTTCAATAGATAAAATTGACAATGCTAAAGTCTTTGCTGGCCCATTGTACTTTTTAATTTTTTATTAGTTTTAATTTTGAGAAGCTCCTTTCAGCAGTTGTACTTACTGGTACTGTTAACAAAATTTGAATAACAATATAAATATTTGGATACATTTCTTTCAACTTATTTTCTATTATGTATTGGAGCAGCTGTTTTACACCTTTATTGAAATCAGGTAAATTTAGGATCATTATTTGTAAATCTTCATAAAATTCGTAAGGTTTGAAATCACTACTCTCACCCACTCGAGAACAGTCCACTTTAAATAATTTTAAAGGTGATGCTTTTAAAAACAAATACAAAAATAAGTCAAAAATCATATAAAGGGGGATGTCTTAGGAAAGAAAGAGAAAAGAAAAAAAAAAGCGAAAAGTAAAGAAAGAGAAAGAGCGCAAACAAAAACGCAAAAGACGCACCTTTTAAATGATTTACTTTTCCCCTCTAGAATCGAATATTAGAGGAGAATAAAAAAAAGTAAACCAAATCGGAACGTTTTGTTAAATATAATAATTCGATTTTTAGTTTTTAATATAATTATATTGTTTTATAAATAAAGTAGTTTATTTTTAATATTCTTGCATAGAACGATTGCCAAAAAGCAGTTTTGAATTGACACACTATATGTGCGTAATAGTTTAAATATTTTTCTTTAACGAGCAAAACTTTTAAAGGTTCTAACCATAAAACCATTTTTTTTTACTTATTTTAGTTCAATGGACCGGTTTACTTTTTATTTAATATTTATCCCTTTCAATCAGTGGATTCTCACATCAAAATCTGTTTATACAAACAGAAAACAAAATAAGCGAATATATGGCCATTTACAGGATTTTACCAATGTAGCATACCTACTTAGTAAAAATTGTAGTTTGTGCAACAAGAGTAGATATGGACAATCAACTTGAGTCGTACAGTATATTTTTTCTACGACCCACTAACAAAAATCTACAAATTTAAAAAATTATTTTAGGTTGTTAAGCCAAAATAATTAATTTTAAAATAATTAATGAATTTTATTAATTTATAAATTAAAATAAAATAAAAAAAATTGTCTCGAGCACGAATTCAAACTTGAGCTATTCGCGTGAAAAGCAAATGCTCTGCTCACACCTCCACGGCCACTTTTGTGATTTTAGTTTTAATACTCTTAATTAAAATGGTTTCATAAAGATTGATAAAAATTTTCAAAATGTTAACCAAATAATACTAAAAATGATATTATTTATCGTTTCTACACAAAAATAACTTTCATTTTAATATATATTTAATCTTAATAACCAAAAAATATAATGGCAATTAGTTTGACAGAGTTGTCACTTATTTAAAATAATAATGGTTGGGTGTCTAAAATATGAACTATTATTGGTGGATTTAATTTTTTTGCAATCTTCTCACTACCTAGAATAGATATGAAATATATTCGTTTAGTTGAACGCAATAGCATACTTTTTCGTCTTGTAATCTGAGCGTAGATAAGCTAATATCTATGTGGGTGTAAAAAAACGATATTACCTATTTGTTATATCACTACGGCGCCACTTCCAGAGATATACATATATTGGAACAAAAAACAGATTTTGATAATGTTTAGAATTTGACATTCTTTCTTATTTAGAATAATTCGTTATTCGTTGTTTTTTATATTAAAGTTAAAATAGAGAGTGTTTGAAAGTTAACATTCTTCTATATAATTTTTGCTTACATATAAATAGGTCATATGTGAGAATAAATATTTTTCATAAGTTAAAGACAGCTGCATTAAACTTTTGAGGCGCGAGACCCTTCAGGCCGCGACGCCTAGACGGTGGCCCACGTCGCCCACGCCTTGCGCCGCTTCTGAAACCCTTTTTAAGCATTTTTATCGTCGAGTTTTGGTACTTTTGGTGTAAGTTTAGATATTTTCTTACATCGATAATAGCAAAACTAGACGGCGCAAAGGATTTATTTATTGTTATAGACGACTAGAAGCAAATTATTTCATTCCCAGAAAAAGTTAGACGAGAGCTCATACTACCGGAACAAATATTTATGTTGTTCACCCCTCTCCTGTACCAAACTACAAATAGCAAGCAAAAAACACGACATAAAACGGTCGCCTAAAAAAATATTGTATGCACCTCGGCCGTATGATCATTTTTGGTCTAACCAGCTTGGCCAGGGACGCAAATTTCCAATTCAGTTAAAAAAGATCAACTTTACGGCCTTGGTACACAATTATAACAACGGTAACAATTATAATTTTTATCTGTTTTTATTTTTTTGATAATTATTTGTAATGGGATCAACTTGGAGGTTTAGTTTGTTATTTATTGAAAACCCTATTTACAAAACAAAGAAAATTGTGTATCTATTTAAGTAGATCCATTTTTGAAACTTATTTAAACGTTACTCAAGATTTGAGACATTAAAAATATTAAAATATTAGTGTTCTGTACAAAGCTAGAAAATTTTAAATTATCTTAAAAGTCTTACAATAAAAAGTAATGGTTAAAGTTATTTTGGGTTCCAACAGCTGATGCCTGGGATATTAAATCCTATTCATCAACATTTTATGTACCTGCTATGAGAAACTAGTAGGGCCTCAGCACACGAACAACGTTGCCATATTTAAGGGACTCGGAATTGACAATGAATAAATACATTTAACGGATATACGAGAGCCTCGCATTGGCAATAGAAATTATATACAAAACGCTCGGAGTGCACCCTAGTAAGAAATATAATGAACTAAAAACCGTATAAGAGGAGATATCCACATCACATATGAGTCCAAAAAAAAAAATGAGATTGTGGTTTTGGGGGGTTGGGTGATGAAAAATAGCTCTATTTACACGTGTTTGACCTGCGAGGCCCGTTTTCGGGCCTCGCATGTGAAAACCGGGCCTCTAATAGTATCTTGCACATGTATTTATGGGTCTCGTATGTGACAACTATAAATCTATATATATATATATATATATATATATATATATATATATATATAAACTAAGGAATCTTGGGATTTTCAGCAAAAATCTTACAATTGTGTACTCTTTTAAGTATTTATTCCAAGCTTTCGAACATGATTATGTTCATCTTCAGGGAGCTACAATATTAATTTTTACAGAGGTTATAAGAAACAATTTTGAAAAAACATATACTTACAACTCAGTGAGAATCGTTGCGTACATGTGGTGTTATATTAATAAAAAATTTTCGGTACATCACAAAACGAGATAAAAATGGTTGATAACAATCATGTTAGCCAAAAAGTTTATATTTTTAATTTTACGTTAGGGCACATGGTCAAATTTTTAAAATAATTAATAAAATTCACATCTAACACCGTTCGGTACTAGAAACGAAAATGAAATTTTTTATGTTACTATTTGAACTATTTTTAGCGTGGGTACAAAGAGTCAGTTGTCATATGCCTGTCAACCGTCAGTCAAACAGTAGGAAAAAGAAGAAACCGTCAATGGCCTATATCACCTAAGCACTAACAGTTCAACATCTCTGATACTGCCAAAATGATAGTTGAGAGTCATATGATGAAATAAATTATTTAAATATTATATATATATATATATATATATATATATATATATATATATATATATATATATATATATATATATATTGCTTTCGTAAAACTTCTTTTTGTTGTAGTTACACCTCATTTTTAATCTATTTGTGTGCTTAAGTATTATGAAAGTGTCAATAAAGTCCAATATTAAACCCAGCCAAGTTCTTTAGAAAATTTATGTTGGGAGTTTTTAAAATGGAACGTACTACGGAAAAATTAGGACAACAAGAGACTCTTTTAAACTTCATTTCTTTGAAGAAAACAACAAACAGCGAGTGAGCAACAGTGTAGAATATAGAGTTTGTGGTAGGTCCGGTTTGTTTTCTTTCTTTTTTTAGTGCGAAATTTGTAGAATAGAAGGTCATTTAAGGTATTTTTAATAGTAATGGACATAAAACGTAAATAAAAACTAGAACTGCTGCATTTTTTTTACAACCCAATCCGAAAAAGTCAAGCGGCTCCGATTTCTAACAATATATTTTATTATTTTCAGTTTAATTGTTACTACTGCAAACTATAATCCAATAGCATCTTAATTGAAAAAGCAAAACTATATGCAAAAATCAGAGGTAAAGCGACAAAAAGTATACTTGGTCCTTAATCAAACATATTTATACATTCACAAAATTTTAACAAAAATACCAACCTCTCTCTCCTTTGAAGTACACAGACCTATCGCGAAAATTCAACGAAATCCTCAAATCACACTCCTATGTAATTCCAACTAATACCGGTTAAAGTTTATTATTAAAATGACCCTCCTCTTCTGAAATGTACTCTACGTCAGTTAACTGGTGAATATATCCACCTTCCTTTAAATACATACACCCGTCTAGTCCAAATTTTCTCTTGCTCTCAGAAACGATCTTATTGATTTGATCCAAATCTAAATATATCTGATTAGGAGTAGCTGTTTCAGCTCTAGAGTGGCTCGCAACCTCATCAGTCGAACCTACTAGGTCTTCTGTATCAGTATGAGAAGGAATAATCGCTATATTACCTACCATCTTCAAAGGTTTATTTACCAGTAAGCGCTCTTAAAGAAAATGGTCCAGAACCTTCTTTGTTCATCACCATATTTCCGCTCAACTGTCTTATATGGTTGGCAGTACAAGATAGCTCATTAAAATGTTTTTCATCGTCCGTACTATTACCAATGACTTCACGTCTGATAAAGCTTCTTGAGCTACGCATGGTAGATTAATTAAATGCAACAAGCTGTAAAATTCATCTGAATTACCATCACTAAGTATAACATCTTCAGTATCAGTTAAAGCTTTTGCCGACAATTTATTATTTTCAGCCATGAATCTTTCATGCATTTACTTGAATTTTGGTGGTCTACATCTACGTTCACTCATTACGAGTTCTTCTGTATCTGTTAAGTCATTCTCGTGATCTTTTATTGAAACTTGAAGTTTCTTAGATTGCTTTTGTACTTGTTCGCTCTCATTTATAATTCCGCAGTCTAGGAGGTTAAAGTTTGATATCGAAATTGGCATTATGCCGTCTACAGCCTCGCTCCCTTCAGAAACACTTTCCTTATCAGTTTCAATATTCATGGATTCTTCGGATGATTGAATTAGTGATTCGTCAGTTAAAGGAAGAATTTGGATAGTTGGAAATGTTTCATTATCCTTAAGGATAATCAAATTTCTTACTGGTGGAGGCAATTCTATTTTCTGTGTATTATTGCTGTCATCGGTATCATTTCCAATATCTTCTTCATCCGTAACAGTCACTATATGTTTTGATAAATCTATCGGAATGGTTTTAAATACTTCTTAATCTGAGCCATCTACATTCTCGCATTCTGTAATCGGATTCTTCATCTTTAACTACTTGTAATAGCAAGTTTGATTTAGATTTAATTTTTGTTTCGACAGTTAGAGTGGTCTTAAATTTAATATCGTAATGTACGATATCTTCTTCTTCATCCTCGTTTTCTTTATCGCTAGTTTCAGTTTGACAGATGTCACTGTCAGTATCAGCATTGTTGAAGATAGCGTCACTTTTGAAACATTGCGCTCTGCAAACTTTATTATTTTTACTGAACTGTGTGCCTCCTTTACATCGCTATTGTAACTTGCCATTTCGTAGATTTTCAGATATATCATCGAAATCTTCAATGTCACTAGGAAAGTTGGTATCGAATTCCGGTATGTTAAAGATATTCTGCTTCTTCCAGGCAACTTTTTTACATATAGGGAAAGGTATACGAAAATTATCTTCGTTATCCGACTCATATGGTGACACATGCTGCTTTATGGCAATTTCAGATTGCGACTTTCTCTTAGGTTTAACGTAAAAAGCAAATCTAGAATCATCATCTGAAACGTCCAAATCTTCTACATCCGTAACGGAAGCTCTTCTGTTTCCTTTATGTCTTCTTCTTTTTGGTTTGGCTTTCTTGAAGAGGAACTACACGAATTTTATTTCAGCAACATTTTTGATCCGGAATCTTCTAAAGTTAGGGTTGAAAATGTAAATTTAATTATGGAAATTGATACGGGGTCCGCTGACGACAACAAAATTTTTCATAGTCGTTTGAGAAATTCAACTGACCGTCAACATCATAAACTACTATTAGGTTTAAATAAATAAATGAGCCCAGAAGCGTTTTCACAAAGTCTGTAACCAGTTCAATTTTCCAAAGTCCGACTTCAAAAGAATTAACTCGCTAGGATTGCAAACCTAGTAAAGTTCTAACTTCAGAGCGGAATATCTCGAAACATCATCAAAAACTTAAAACTTTTTAATAAATTATTCTCTTGAAATCTAAGGAACTAGAGAGCCGGTGACGTTTCGCGCTTCTACGTTGCGAGCAGGGGCGGCACTGGACGGGGAGCGAAGGACAATATTATCGATTTTTGGTGAAACTATTCAAACTATTCGATATCGAATCCTATTAATTATGGTTTGAGGTGTTGATACTGTTGATGTTTCCCGATTAAGACATAAATCATGACGAACAAAGAAAATTTACTAGTTTTATTCTTAAAGGTATCGAATATTCAGAACATAGAAGAAATTATATGAAACAAGCGAGAAAAATCAAGTTAAATGAATTTATTTTAAAAAGTGGTAAACATATATTATAGCGACTAATAGCCAAATATTTTTTCATAACAAAAATATTTATTTTTATAATACTTTCAGAAAATTAGAAACAACATTAGCAGAAATTTAATATCTGTTGATATGACGTCCAGATTATAAAAATCTCCATTCATTACCATTTCGATGATGGCGGGTGGGGGTTTTGAGGTTTTTCTCCCCTATAAATAAAATTGCGCCATCAATCATCTTCAAGTCGCCTTGAAGCGCCACAGCAAATAACAATAATACCCGTCCCTTCCCCTACACAAGTCCGTTTTCTAGAAAAATTGATTTAAACTTTTCATGTTTTCATTGACTAACAAATAAATTTCTAACTTAATTATGATAAGATGGCTTTGGAAAATAAACGAAATAACAATGTCAAAGGACTGGTGTTTCATACCGTAAGTAAGTTTTGTGTTACTTATCATTTAGAATTATCTTAATTTCTAAAATATTAAAAGAAAAGATGGTTCGGTTTAGCAAAGAAAAATATGCCGAAATGCATTTAGTGTATGGTGAAATAATGTTACGCGCTGGCAGCATCACGTAGGTATGCCGAGAAATTTCTAAATAGGAGATATCATGCTTTAAAAACATTCACAGTTCTTTATCAAAGACAGATATTTTAATGGAAATCAAGGAAAACCCTGAAATTAGTATAAGAAGATTAGCTGCAATGTATCCTAATATTTCTAAATCATCTGTGTGAAATACCGTCTATCGGGAAAAATTGTACCCGTTTAATTTAAGAAAAGTTCAGGCTCTTAATGATGATGATTTTCCTGCCCGTGTGGCCTTGTCTATTTGGTTATAAATGCAAGAAAATCAAAATCATCACTTTTTGTTTTCAGATGAAGCTATTTTTACAAGAGATGGAATTTTTAATATGGATAATGCACATTACTCTTATGTTGGTGATAATCCTCATGTTATAAAAGAAACTAAACATCAGGAAAGATTAAGCATCAATGTATGGATAGATGTCCTTGGTGACAATCTGCTTGGGCCTGTAGAATTGCCCAATCGTTTAAATGGTAAGAATTATATCGACGTTTTACAAAATACTTTACCAGATTTATTGGATGACATTAATATAAATATTCGACAGAAATTGTGGTATTTACATAATGGTTGTCCAGCTCCCTTTAGGAGGAATGTTCGTGAATGAAATGAATGAATGAATAATTTTATTTACAGTATTTACAAAGTTAATTTACATCTACATAAATGTACGTCATCGATAACTACGCCTCTGTTCTCCAGCCTGGACTGGTGAAGTATGGGCGACGTCTCGTACCGCAATCACTGATGCAAGATGCTTAAGTGTGTGGAAATATAAGGTGCCATCTCCTTATCGCGATAGATATTATATGGCAGTTATGATTGTTTTGTTAGCGTCGGTAATGGAGCTTTCCTCGGTGTAATTTTGTCTGTCTTTAGTTTTGTAATTTTTCCCTGAAAAAGGCTATGAAAAAACAGGGTTGTCTTTGTAATGTCCGTTTGTCCGTATAGTTTATGACTAATTTGTACAAATCCGAGGATTGCACGGTGTCATCGTTGATCGTAGCTGCGAAAAATATCGCCGATTCGATTTTCGACTCACCGTGCAGTCCTCCGTCCGACCAGATTTTACGTCTAGGCGACTTGAATTTGTACCATTAGTATTGTTGTCACAGGGCACAGTCTGTGTATGTTTCGTGTGTCTTAAGTCTCAAATTTGTCTGTAGATTGTCAATGCTTTGTGGAGACATCCATGCTTTCTGTGAGCACTATTTGCCTCCGTAATGCTTAATATGTCTTCCTTCACATTAGTAGGAATGTTCGTGAGTTTTTAGACAATAATTACCGAGAGCGATGGATAGCAACAGGCGGTCCCGTTGCTTGGCCAGCGAGGTTTCCGGATTTAAATCCATGCGATTTTTGTGTATAAAGATATTTTAAATCAATTGTTTATTCGCAACCAATTGAACCACGGAATCACCTCTGAAAACGAAGTCAGAATGCTTGCAACGAATTTAGAAATAATATGGGAATTTTTGCAAGAATTCGGCGATCTTTACAGAAACGAATAAATTTGTGCATAGAAACGGATGGCCATCATATGGAGCATCTACTTTAGACTTAATTTTGTGTTTAATATTTTTAGTTATCATTTCGTTATTATTATTTTTTAATTGTATAAACAGAAACTTTAATTTTTACATGAATTTATTTTTTTACTTCAGAAAAGCAGTCAATAATTAAAAACATGAGCACCTACCTAAAGTTTGGGTAAAAAAAAATAATATGTATTTATAAAATTGTTAGGTATTTTGTTTATTTTCCATGGCCACCTTATCATAATTTTGAAATTTATTTGTTAATGGAAAACATGAAAAGTTTAAGTCGATTTTTCTCGGAAACGGTTAGTCATGGAGACTTCAGATAAGAGCACCGTTTTTGTGAGAAAATTACGAGTTTTTTTAAATTTTATTTAAAATTGGCGACTTTTCTTCGAAAGACAAAAAAAAATTGAATAAAAATATCCAATACCACACCCAAACGAGCCGCTTATGACTATATTCAAAAAATCTTATTTACGAAATTTGATTGGTTAGATTCAAATAAATAAATGTACACAATAATATCATTTAATAACGATTCGTTTTGAAGGTATTTTAATTAAACCGATTTAAGAGCGCTATCTTCAAGGAGCTCTAGCTCCCTTAGGAAGCATTTTTGAATTGAGGTAATTTGGGCTAAATCGTCATAAATTCAGCTCTAGATTTAATTCTTTAAAGAGCGTTTCTGGACACCATGTACAAAGCTAGCCCTATTAGAGAAGATTGTCGCTGGTAGCCTAGAATATCTCTAAATCCATTTTGTATTAGACAGTTCGCGAGAAAATATTCCTCCAGTAACTTCCCGAGTCTCGAGGCGGGCAGCGAAAACGAAACATAGACGGCGATAAGCGTAAATAAAGAACAGGGTCGGTCGCAGGCACTGTCACATGACAATATTTACATTCAAAACTGAAATGCATGTGTACAGGTGGTATATTCCGTAGGCTGTCAAAAATAGTATGTTCTCTACCATAACTATCCAAAGTAGGCTTTTGCGCTTCGAAAGTCAACCGCGAAATGACAGTAAGTGACAGCTTTGTTGCTCGCCTAATTTAAACTAGCTATAATAAAATATTTCTTTTTAATAAATGCTTTTCAATTTATTTGTAAGTAGTTACACGTTTTTTTATATAAATAAAAATTTTTCTTGGTTTATTCGGTCATATTGTTTTTATTTTCTATAATTTAAGTACAAGCACTACATATGTTTTGGAACATTTTTTAATCTTCTGGTGCAGTCAAAATTTAATAAAACATGGGTGACGATTACAGATTAAATTTTTTTAAATAATAGAAACCTCATATTTCTGTTTCATAGCGTGTTATTCAAACATGTATTTTTATTATATTATCTAAGTTAACATGGACTTTAAATTCAACTCTTTTTTTATTATTAACGTAGGTATAGGCAACAAATTATACACTACTTACGACAAATTTTCTGTTTTTATATCTATTTATTAAAAAAGTGTGCTGGTAGAAAAATCTTGTGTGCAATTTGAGCGAAAAGTTTATTGCCGCTTTTGACAGATTGCCGCACTCTGCAACGCCTCCCCAACTTTCTGTCCCAAGCCCAAAGTATCACTTTTCGCTTTTAATACACACAGCTATTGTGTATTAAGAGAGGAAAATACCATTTTTTTTTTCAAATGGAACCTTTTTTTTTAATAATGGTAAAAACTATCATGATCTATTAAATTCACATGTCTTGGTCTGATCATGTGGAGTACACACGACAAAAACTTGGTATATCGACATATATCAAAACCTTGTATCTCAAAATTAGCTAATTTTGGGAAAACACTTAAAACGTCCCATACCAGAAAATACAACTTTTTAAGTTAGTTTTTTTTACTAAAATGTGGGTATTTTCACGAATTGAATTATTTGTGACAATTATTAAATTTAACGAAAATGAGGTTTGATTAAAAAAAAAAAACTTAAGATACGAGTTTTTGCAATTTGAATGGTATTTGATTTAAGGACTTACGAGGTTTGTTAGCATGTTACCATCTCTCTTACGCTTTTTTTTGAGTTTTTCACACACAACAAACAACATGGCAATAGAAAAATAAAACGTTTATTCTTACAATAAATGAAACAAATATTAATATTCTTCTATATTATGGAAACGAAAAAAAATTAGTACTTCAACGAGTCATAAAACCTATGATAGACCGGGTGAATAATGGTATTTTAAGGGTCTGCAGGTGATTAAATTTGTCTTCTGTAATGAGCAAATGGTCATTATACATTTTTTTGCGTTTCCTGCATTGTTATTATTTTTGCGAACTGGTAAAAACTGCCACTCTTCGTCAAAATTTAGTTTGTATTGGATAGCCAAATGTTTAGAGTAGCTTAGAGCCCTCAGATTATTCACGCATGCATCTCCCTGGACGAATGGATGAATAATAATTAATTTCGGAATAGTCATTAAAAAATCGATGATCAATTTATTTAACTTTGTATGGATTTTTGGAATTTTTACAAGCCTCTTTAATTATTTCCACATAATTTGATGGTGAGTAAATGTATTTTTTTTTTCTTTCTTTCAATGGTGCACGGAAAAAATGTGACTAGAAAATTTTACTACAATGTTGTAGTAGTAGACTTGTAGAAAAATACTTAACAATTTGTAGAAAATTTTACTACAATTTATAGTTAAAAACTATTAATTATTGTAGCAATTGAATTGTCAAATAAAATGCTACAACAATAGGAAAAAAGTCCACAATGTTTAGTATATTTTACTATTGTTTGTAGAAGTAGAAATTTATTACAATTATCGTAATTACTACTACTAACTTCTGTAAAAATTTGTACAAATATTAATAATTATCTCTACAAAAAATAGTAATTTTCTCTACAAAAAATAGTAATACTTTACATCACTCCTTATAAAAAAAAATTCAATTTTGTTCAAAAATATTCTATAATATTGTAGAAATTCTAAGTCATGTGAACAAAACAGAATTCTGCTATTGGTCAACGTTTTCTGACGTCGATCATAAATGGCCAGACAGCAGTAGCCGTTCGCCATGTTCACATAACAAAGCATGGTACATATACGAGTACCTATAACACATTATTATATTATAAGCACCGATGAGTTTGAGAAAATTTTAATAATAAATTCTATTGGTGGTAAGTACATTTATTATTGTTTCTGAATAATTTACCTTTAGATAACTAATTTAAATAACCTTAGTAGATTATTTAAAAAAAATAGTTGTGGCCAACGATCGAATGTTGTGCCCAACGATCGAATTTTGTGCCAAGTTCAATGATGTTTTTTGTCTTAATTGTGACATACCTACTTTCTCATTTTTGTTAGTTATCTGACTTAGTCATTTAATATCCAAATCAGTGTAAAGGTGATAAATATCCCCGTTTTAAGGGCATGAACAGTTCAATTGGTATTAATTTTTATTTCATATTTTTAAGGTGCAGAAAAGGCAAATGAGACTGAGAGCGCTATTATTACTGTTATTTATTACATAATGTAATTAAGACTTTGTATCTTTTATATTAAAACAATAAATTGAATATTTTATTAAGGAACATTTTTTTCTAGGTTATAATTATAATAATTATGGAATACTACTACAAATTTTGTTAAAAATTACTACAGTTTGTATGAATTTTTACTATTTATTGTGTAAAATTTTCGTATATATTTTCATAAAACGCAATACATTTTTAATATAAATTCATACAATGAATAGCAAAAATTATAATAATTTGTAGAACAATTCTTATGATGCATTTGGATATTTTTACTAAATATTGTAGATAATAGGAACAGCACTGTTAATTAGAACCCAACAGTGAATGGTCGAGTGGGGAATCCTACCTATGCGTTAGAATCAAAATTAAATATTAATTCTAACGCATAGGTAGGATTCCCCACTCGACCATTCACTGTTGGGTTCTAATTAACAGTGCTGTTCCTAAAGTGGCGCTGGGAAACAGTAACAAAGCCTACACAGAACACGAGGCTAATGGCCGTAGTAGTCGACGCCGATGACACCAAATTAAAAAAAAAAAAAAAAAAAAAAAAAATAACTCTACAATACATTCTCCACAAATATTTGGAAATTTTTACTACAAATTGTCCCTGTCCCTATATGTACTATTTATTGTAGAGAAAAAATCTATAATTGTAGAAATTTGTTCTACAATTTTTTTTCCGTGTGGAGTGCACACTATCGCACTCCATTTGCGAGTGACCCTTGACTAAATATTTCTGTATAATTACCGTATCATTTTCGATGCAGATATGTTGAAGCGCATTAGCCAATGTCACGTTGCGATTTTGCGCAGAGCATCCATCGCTATAAAAAATCTTTGGTTTGTCCTTTTCTTGAACATCTAACTCTTCATTTAAAAAATCAATTATACAAGATGCAAAGGAGTTGACATCCATTTTTCCCTCTCCCTCGTGCCATACCTAACAAACTACTTTATCATTTGCTAAATTATAGATGGTAAAGTTATGGCATGCTAGTTTCTGCTTAAAATAAACCATGCCTGCTGTGACAACAGGGACAAGTTGGACCGCTTGCACATCCATCGTAAATACGCACACTTTTCCTTTTAAGGCATTTTTTTCCTTTCTAGCGCGATCTTTTTGGCTAATGTGTGATACATAATCTCCTTGCTCTACATTTCCCAGTTTATGCGAAAAACATAAATCACACTGATCCTTCCTTGGATGATTCACATCAATATTTGTATTTTTCATTTCCTTCAAGAAAACATCATATCCGACATGGTTTTTTTTTGTAAACGTCATACACTTTCTTATATGTTTCCAAATAAAGTTTACTCGTTGTTGAACGGCAATAATGAGAGGGCATCTTTTGCAGTTTTTCAAGGAACGCTTTAACCTTATTTCTGAGTTCAACATGGACAGTTTTAATCTTAGGAAAAGTAGTAGTTACTTTTGGAATACCCAAGTCACAACTATTTTTCACCCAGTTTTAAACACCCCATTCACCTAATCCTAACGTGGAGAGAAACATTTTCTTGCATACCGGAATTACGGTATTATCTATTTTCAAATGATAAAATAAACTTAAATTACGCCGTGATTTTCCTTGTGTTCTTTTCTGCGTTGTTGGATGTTTATTAACTAGTATACACACAAATAACTTTCGTTGATGCCAATCCATCTCAGACAAAACCCACCAAAAATTTTCCTTCGTTGTTCATCAGTTATCATTGAACACTTTCTTTTTTCTTTTGCTGCTAGACACTTTGCTGAAGTACATCTTGGTTTCATTTCGCGGGAGTTTTTCTTTATAGTAATTATAGAAGATCCATCTTTCTCCTTCGTTTTTGCTCTGTATTCTTTACCGCGCATTCTTTAATATTTTTGTTCATTTCTTTCCCAAGTAGAAGGATCTACATTTTTCTCATTTTTTTCTTCTCGAACAGCGTTCACTTCTTTAGGTGTCGCCTTAATTTTTTTGCATGTAGTGACATTGTCAGCTTCATTTTTCGAATCTGACGAAGTATTTGGGTGATAACTTAACTCTGATCCTTCAAACGATTCTTCAAATTCAATGTGGCTGTTATACTGTCCATTTTTCTTTTTATTTTTACTGAGACCTTCGGATTTGAAAGTTAGATCCCATCTGACATTCTCTAACTGAGTACTTTCCTTCATATCAATATTAATCTCATTGTCTTCTACATTCATACTAGCCAGGTATCTATTTTGGGTGTCATTTTTTAAATGAGACCCTGTGTGAATATTAGTACTTTTTGGGTTTAAAATAATACTCGGATGTACTTGCCTAAAAATAAAACTATAATTTTACAACGAAATCTCGTAACTCATTATTGTAAGTAGTTGATTAAATTTAGGTAGATAACAAAACCTCGTATCACAATTTTTTTTGCTAAAAAATTACTGATAAACATTATTTTGAAAATTCTTGTACTAACTGGCAAGTTTCTGTTTTTCTTTAAGCGTTTTATATAATTTGTTTTATTTGATTAACTGAAATAGATTAATTGGATCATCATGACCTCAAATTTTTTGGAATATTAGTTATATTAAAGAAATATCTAGATTTTTCAACCTTAAAAATGGTATATCATTCTAAAATTGAAAGTAATATTAGGTATGGTAGTTGTATTGAAATTAAAAGATTATTTTGCTGCCAAAAACAAGCTCTGCAAAATATTTTAGGAATGAAAGTAATATACTCATGTAGAGGAAAGTTTAAACAAAATAAATTATTAATATTGACAGCAATCTATGTACAGGAATGTGTTTTGTTTTTTATTAAAAACAAACATATTTTCGACACTAGTATATCGCAGTCGGTGTATCCCACTAGAAACCAAGAATATGTCTATCCACACCACAAGTTAACAATGACAGAACGTGGAGCCTACTATAATTGTATCAAAATATTGAACAGTCTCCTCAGATATATTAAAACAATTAATGAATTGACAAAAATCAAGAAATTGTTATTTATATATTTTTAGTTAACATGGAACTATATAATCTATATGAGTTTTTGATGACTCAAGACAATATGTATTCTGTTTGACTATTTCGATTTATGTATCTGTAACATACTCCTGAAATAAAGAACAATTATTATTATTATTATTATTATTATTTTCTAAATGTTGAAAATATATTGTTTTCCTACGACCACATAGGAAAATGACATATATCACACTATATAGTCCTATGGAAAGTGCCCTATATCACACGCGTATGAATAAGAATTTACTTTTCACCCGTGTACGAATATGCTACTTTTCGCATCAGTTGTCACAAAATGTCAAACGCGTCATTTATATTTTGATCTATGTAATGTCCATATTAATACTAAAATCGATATACCTAATTGTTAAATTATTGAAATTGTTGTAAATTAGATCCTAGATATTTATCTTCAACAATTATTAATAAAATAATTTTAAAATAACTAAGCTATGTTTGCATTATATTCTGGTTAAATACATACCGATTAGATCTTTCAACTGACGCAAGGCCCATAAGCTTACATGGTTATAGAATCGAACTTTATCAACTTTGCCATTTAAGATCTGGCGAGCGACCGCCTTCAAATCCTTGCAGGCGCAGAATGTTTTTTTTTTGTTTTTTTTTGTTTTTTTTTTTTTTTTTAGTTTTTTTTTTGTTTAGAAAATATGAAAATTGAATAAATACGATTATTGTTGATTATTTTTTTAAATACATTTTAATTATTATAATAACCTGGTTTTAGATTTTTTGATGAAATTATTTTGTGGTCGTAGGAAAAATATTGTACATCACTTGTGTGAAAAATGATTTTCCACGCTCATGTGATAGTCGCACTCGGCTTGTGCCTCGTGTGACAATATTTCCCACTCCTGTGAAAAATGTCACTTTCCACACTCGTAATGTTATATACTATTTTTAATAAAGAATAAAAATCGGGAAATAAAATATACAATTTCCTTATTAATATCTATTTAGGCATTTTACACAATTTTTATTATTTATTTTTTTCAAACGACTTTTTGTATTTTTGTTCCTTTTTGTATTTTTTATTTTTTTGTTTGTTTTTTTTTTCATTATTTATGATTTAACCTACACAAATAAGATGTTTCCCTTTTATCGAAGTTCCTTAAACCAATGCTCCTTTAATACTTTATAACCGTTAATTAAATAGTTTAGAATTGAAGTTTACCAATTGAGCCTAAAGCAACTGAATTCATTAATTAAATACTTCCTGTACCTACTCTAATCAATGGTGGCGCTTGACACATGTGACCTAGAACAAAATGCATTTTTAGTGGTTTATATAATGTTTTCGAGAATGCTAAATACGAATCTAAACTATGCCACATCTAATTTTACCTGAAAAAACTTAAAAGTTAATAGCAAAAATATACAAGTTTATTTGATGTTGAAGACTATATCATTTAAAAAATGATGAATAAAAGAGGGCCTGAAATTGATCCGATGTTTGCTTGAATTTTTTGAGACCTGTAACCACGACATTTAATGCATTGATGCCTATCTTTCCATTTTTGCAAGGTCTCTGCATTTTATGACTGTACTACTAATCAAGAAGTATATTTTTTACAATTGCTTGTACTTGAAGTGTTTCAAATATGTCAGTATTGTTTTTAATAAAATACAGCCAAAGTGTTAAAATGCATAAAATTCGACGCTTTCAATGTGCCATACAAATTAATTTGGACCCTATTTTTTTATAAATACGCTATGTCACTGCAAATGTCCAATTTAATTAGATTATCCTCCTGCATCTAAATTCCAGGACTGTTACTGAGGACGAAACGTGACCAAGCAGGTCTTTTATTTTCCTCAATGTCGACGTTCTATTGTAAGACACACAGACATTGAGTGAAGTTAATGTAACTCCGGAGATTATTTTGAATAAACAAAAAGTCGAGATAAGATTTGACGTAAAAAGATTTAAAAGCTAACATTTTCTTTATACTTTTATCAAATTAAATGCAGGAAAGATGGAACGACATTGTAATAGGATTTGGAAATTTCTTTTGTACCCTTAAGTTATCCTTATTTTTATAGTGTGAGATGTTAAAAATAAAAGTATAATATAATTTACATTATATAAAAGATATAGAGCCCTTCGCTTATTCAATTATGTCAGTTTTTTAATTTAAATCATAATAATAAAAAAGTAGTAATTATATTAATGTCTCTGATTTTATACTAGCACCTTAAATTACTAAGATAAGTTGAATTCCATTTTTAATCAGTGAGTCCTACTAAATATCTATTAAATGTATAGCAAATTTGTTGAAAAGGCATATTGTAAGTATTGATTATTTAGATACAGGGCGAACTTTTGATAAGATATTTTCCGCTTGCCGATGTTGCTGGGTGACAGAGCTAACAGTTGTATTGCTGTCAATGCACGTATTCAGGCAGTCAGATCATGCGACGTCAGTCGTGCTCGTAGGATACAGATACGGAATTTTTATATGTAAGTAAACTACAAAATGTTTTTCTTTGCTTCTGTGTAGACAGCAGTGGGCTTATAACATATGCGCGGTATATCAACAGGTTAGTGCGCAACAAATCCGCCCATACCAGTCCGTTTTACAATAACAAAATGATATTTAAATTTAAAGTAAACAGAATAATTGAAAAATTAAAAAATATCTCGATTAGTAACAAAAGTAACACACGGAAAGTATTGTTTCAAAATTATATATTTATAAAATTTAAAAAATAATACAGAACAAAATAAATCTAGGTACGTTACAAAAAATTACATTAATTACGAAAAAATTAAAAATAATTTAAAATTTGAATCTTTCGCTAATGTATTAAATGCCATTAATGTTGAGACAGCAACCAATGAGTTAACGAACGTTCTTAATTTCCATATAAGCAAAGCCACATCTATTAAGTTGAAAATTAAACCAAAAAAAACCCTGGATATCTGACGGCATAATTCAATCAATGAAAGAAAGAGATCGGCTATATAGAATCTACAGAAAAATAATACTGAAGAATCGCATACAAAATATAAAACAGAAATAAAATTAATCATTTAATTAATCAAATAAAGCAAGATTATTACAAAAATATAATATTAAACAAACGAAAAAACTCAAAAAAAAATATGGGAAACTATTAATCAGTACATAAATAAAAATTGTAACAGCTCATCCACATGTATTACAGAAGTCATTGATGAGGCAGGTAACCCTGAAAAGGACAATAACAAAATTAGCGAAATTTTTAGTAAATATTATATTCAAGTTGGTAAAAATTTGGCGGAAAATATACTTGCAAATAAAAGCCAGTCTTTTACGGACTATGAACCAACTTATAACGATAAAACAATTTTCCTAAATCCAGTAACCCAGGATGAAATTAAGGATATCATATTGTCGTTAAAAGCAAATACATCTCCAGGAATAGATGGAATAACGGTAAAACTATTGAAAGAAATAAAAGATCAAATAAGTTATCCATTAGCATACTTAATTAATCTAGCGTTTGAGCAGGGTATCTGTCCACCTCAGTTTAAGGTAGCTGTCGTTAAAACTATATATAAAAAAGGCAAAAAAATAGAGTGGAAAACTATAGACCGATTAGTTTAAATATAGCAAAAATTTTTGAAAAAGCTTTGAAAGGGAAAATAACAAAATTTGTCAATAAAAATAATTTATTACGTAATACACAATTTGGATTTAGAGAAAAATGTTCCACTATCGATGTTATTGCATTATTGACTAGAAGGATTTTCGATAGTTTAACCGATAACCAAAAATGTGCCTGTGTATTTGTAGATCTAGCAAAAGCTTTCGAGTCAGCCATCAAAAACTGTTATCAAAGCTCTATGATAGGGGATTTAGAGGTAAAGCCCATTTACTCCTTAAAAGCTACTTAACCAGCAGACAACAAATAGTTGAAGTTAATGGAAATAGAAGTGCACCACAAGAAGTTATCTATGGGGTGCCTCAAGGTACAGTATTAGGGTCCATATTATTTATATTATATTTAAACGATTTATTTACCTTAAAAACGGATGGCAACATTATATCATTTGCTGATGATACTGCTCTCTTTGTTAAAGGAAACGATTGGTTGGAAGTGAAAACTAGCCTAAAACGAGACTTACAAAATATAACCCACTGGTTTGATGAAAATCTTTTAACAATTAATTTAGACAAGACAGTGTATCTACCATTCTATAATTTAAATCCTTTAAAAATAGATCTACCATTCCGTAGTACATCCTGGTCTTTACCTGTGTCATGTAGTGCCAGATATTTAGGAGTAACCATAGACTTAAATCTAAAATTAAATATACATATTAATAATCTGGTGAAAAGAATGAGATCACTAATATATATATGTTTAAGTTAACCTCAAAAGTAGAGCTACAATCAAAATCCGGTTAATTTTTAAAAGAAATAAAATATGAAGGTATCTATCTTACCGACTGAAAAATAGTTGGACAAAACTTCCCCATATGGCGCTGAAAGCAAACATGTTGCCATATTTATACAAAGAAACGGCAACTTTTAATTATCCTTCCTCCATGGTAGACAGTGTGTAGAGAGTAGACAGTGATTCTGTTTATCATGATAAAAATTCTTGTTGAAAAACAGCCAAAGACTATCGGGTGAAACCATAAGAGTAGCGTGGTTGCAAGGAACTGTGTTGAAGGGAACGCCTGTTATGGTGGAACCTTCGAAGAGCAATGAAGGTGTTGGTAATGGAACTTTAGTTGGAAAGGGGTTGGACACATATGTTAAAGAAGTTACAATATGAAGAACAATGGTTATTAATGATGAGTAGAGGCCATGTCAAACTTAAAGAAGAAAAAGAGAATGATCTTGTTTTAAAGAAGATGAGACAGTGGAAAAAGAAAAATCGTCAACCTACTTGGCAAGAAGTATCAAATCTCTCTCAAGTAGTTAAGTTATATTTGGCTCAATGGGACTCTTTTATCTTGGAAAAAGGTTTATTAAAGTGAGAACTAGAAAATGATGATCATTCCGAAAACAAAAGACAGTTATGCATTCCAAAGACTAGAATAGCCGAAGAACTTCGTCAGTTATACTACAGGAGCATATCTCGCTGTTAGGAGAACCCTTTAAAAAATTCGTGCTCCTGCCTTAAATGTAACGATTGTTTAATATTTAAAAAATAGTTTAATTATTTTAAACAGTTTATTTATAATTTATTTACACCAATTACTAATTAATTTTTTTAGACTCAAGCACTATTATAATTCACATTTCTAATTTATTTAACAATTTATCTTTATTCAACAACATTTATATTTAAACTTAGGTTAAATGGCAAAATAATTCACTTATATATAAATTTGTAACAGTCTAGAAAGGTCCAACCTTGACTAGAAGATCCATGCTAGTCTGGAAGTTCTCGGAAATATGTCATCCACGAGTACAAAAATCATCCTAGTTACTTTCTTAAGTCTTCGAAGTGGACGGGCAGCGATGGCCAACGACAGACTCTATGGTACGGAAAAGGTAAATAGAGAACAGAGTCGGCTTCGCACATCAGTACTGAATCAAGAGCTGCCCCCAGACTGCGAAACGGTAGCATACACAAACGACCTTATCCGGATTATGTTATCATGATTAAATGAACGGACTGTTTAGTAAAGCAAATACCTCTCTCGAAAGAATAACAGAATGAATAGACCGCAATAAATTCACCTTGGAATACCATAAAATGAAGGCAATTATCTTCAAAGAGAGGGCGTCAGTTTCGCTATTAAGAATTCTGAAATTATACCCACGAAAAGCGTTAAATAGTTGGGCATATTATACATTTTAACGAACACATCAGAAAAACAATAGAGAACTCAGCCCTAGCAAAACTGATGCCCAATATAGAAGGTCCCACAAATCCTAAAAGGAAAGTGCTAAGCCACGTGGTACGATACTTCTTTATGGAGCACCGGTGTAGCCGAAACAAAAAAAAATATGGTGATATATATGCTCCAGGGCATGCAGAGAAGTATGCAGCCGCGAATACCATAGCTGGAATAGTCTCCACTCAAATAATGGTTTAAGAAAGGGTGAGCTTGCACGCACAAAACATAATGAGTGAAGAGACAACTGAAGTTCTCAGGAAAGAAAAAGCTGCACAAACCAGAACTTTCTGTAATGGGATTCAACAACATCGGTCGCTTAATGGACCAAGACCTTTACATCCAATCTTAAGAAATAGTTTAGCTGCAAGCATCGCATTTCCCTTCTTTGTGTGTTCCCCGGTGGGTAATTTAACTACTTAGCCATGTTGGAAAGCAAAGAAAAGTGGGTTTATATCTTGGAATTCATTAAAAAGGTGATCAATATAAAAAGAAGCTGAGGAAAGATACTACCAGCAAGAAAGGCATGTATTGGAAATTATTTAAAGACTCCCAAGTGAAGTTATTACATTTGTTCCGGCAGGGCTTCCGCAACTGCGCTTGCAAAGCGTGCACCGCACGCGGGCGCACCTCTAAAGGGCCGCCAAACCGGAGATCTGTATACAATTCAAATTTTTAATGTTTCTAACGATTCCAATGAATAAGGCACTAATACACTAAAGAAATCAAAAATGTTTTTATCTCATTTCCTGATAATATAATCAATAATGTTATAGAAGTTTATGTTCGTTAATATAATGACCTATTCCTATTGTGACAGAAAATATATCTATTTTTGAAATCAAATAGCTATTCAATTAGCGTTAATTATTAAATATAATAAAATAAATAGGTTAGTTAATTCTGTGTGCAACATGCAATACCATGAATAACCGTATAAAATAAAAACTTGTCGATTTTTCCTGTCCAGACTCGAATACTGTACGAACGACGAGTAAGTTTCAAAGTAGATCTTGTCGATTTTTCTTGTCCAGACTTGAATACTCTTCGAACTACGTTTTTCTTGTCCAGACTCGAATATTGTACGACGAGTAAATTTCATATTAGATCTTGTCGATTTTTGCTGTCCAGACTTGAAGGCTCATATACAAATCAAGAGACCACGAGTATAAATAAAACTGCAGGAGGCGTCGTAATCCAAATAGTTATTATTTTATTTGGCTACGTGAAGGTCAAAAACCAAGACGCACAGTTATAGTTATAAATATTCGACGAAGTGCTTTATATTTTGTGTTAATTGTGTTGTAATTAAATTTTATGAAATGGTAAGTACCTACCCACATAATACTTATGTATTTGACCAACTAAAATTTCCCGATTCGCCTGACAAGCTCAAATTGTGATATCGTTTCGCCTTATCATTAGTTCGATGGTGCGTGCTTTTTTTATCATAAGAGACATTTTCAAAATACATGCAAAATTTGGTTTATAAGGATGATTTGATTTGAAACAAAAAACAACTGCATTTATTGACATTATTAGGCGTTTTGTACCAGTGTTTTTAAATCAAATATTTTTAAATTTTCTAAACCATCTTGATAATTTTTCCTTTAAATCTTTTTTCATAGATATACTAAGTTATTTCCTAAAGTAATGTATAGTTGAAATTATTACTGGAGGAATTTTAGTTATTAAATATTAGCCGGTTATTGGGACACATAAAAAAAATTCTAAATTCAAATAGTTTATACGCTTTACGCTTCGTCAATTTAAAAAAATGTTTAGTTTTTATTTTACTAACTTTTTACTATATTTTTTGTTTATATCAAATTAAATAACTATAACATTTTAATTTAATTTTATGTTCATTTCTTATTATTATTAATTTGTTAGTAATAGATTTCTTTACAGCAAATACCTATTTATTACCTGAGCAGGTCAGGAGAACATGAAGTCAAGCAAAACGCTACCAAAGCGTACAACATTTTTATATCAGGCGAAACGGGAATATACCTTTGACTTTGACTTACTTCGGCTATTAATAATATATTGTGAAAAATACTACAAAAGTAATTCAATACTTTTCACATCTGAAAATCGGGAAATGTGATTTTTTTCCTGTGTGGCAAATTAGTTGTAAAAAATATGTTTATTATTTTTTCTGTTAAAGTTTGTGCACTAAAACCTGAATTACTCTCAATATTAAATGCCTTTACCAATTTTTGATCTAGTATTCCTTAATTTTTAGGATCCACAGAAGAGAAAACGACCTTCTGGTGTAAAATTTCGAAAGAGAAAAAAGTTAGAGTCCAAGAAAGGAAGAAGATGGCTGGCAGTATGAAACATTTCTTGCGAAAAAGTCAAGTTTCCAACACTGAAACTATAGAGGAAGGTGAAAATATAGTTTGTCAGAAAACTAGGAAATGGAGAAGAAGCAAATAGAATTTGGCTCATTTACTCAGTTTCGAAAAAATCGATATTTTTTTTTTGTTGTAAAATTTTCAGTAAGACTTTCAATAGTTTTTCTGATACTCATGGTTTTTCTGATTGGCAACATGTGTTCTTAGCCATAAAAAGACATGAAACATCATTTGTACATAATGTTCACATGAATACATGCATGAATTTAAAAAAAAATATTAAAATTATCCACAACCGTAAACGATCATCACTTACGGGTTTTAGAAACTGAAAAAATATATTGGCATGACGTTCTGGAAAGAATTGTTGCAGTTGTCAAATTATTATCCAGACAATGTCTAGCGTTCCAAGGTTCTACTAAAATACTTTTTGAACATGATAATGGAAACTTCCTCAAAGCTGTCGAGATGATTTCCTCTTTTGATCCTGTGATGAGAGATCAAATTAGTCGAGTGCAAAACTCACAAACAAATTCTTTAAAAATTACCCATTATTGAATTAATGTGTTCTAAAGTAAAAAATAATATTTTGAATATGGTTCGCAGTTCCAAATATTATTCAATAAGTTTAGACTGTACACTGGATATAAGTCATACAGAGCAAATAAGCCTCGTTTTGCGTTATGTTTTTCTAAATGACATTTCTAAAAAGGTTCAAATACAAGAGAGTTTCATAGTGTTCAATTCAATATCCGACTCGACAAGGAAAGAGCTATTTTATTTTGTCGTTGGACTTTTGAAAAATTTGAATTTAGATATTAAAGACATGAGATGTCAAGGGTATAATAATGTGCGGAAAACATACTGGTTTACAAAAACGCATACTCGATGCTAATCCCAGGGTATTTTCTGGACTATGTGCTGCACACAGCTTAAATTTAGCAGTAAATGATGCTGCTAAAGTTTCAAATGAAACAGTTAACTTTTTCAATATTGTACAAGAACTTTATGTATTTTTCTCTTCATCCAAAAAAAGGTGTGATATTATAAAAAAGTTAAATCTAAAACCCCTAAGTGATACTAGATTGTCAAGTAGGATTGATGCTATAAGGCCGCTAAAGTTTCATTTAATTCAAATTTATGATAGCCTTCTAGAAATAGCAAAAAATGATACTTTTAACATAGAAGCTAGGCATAAAGCAAGTTCTATGCTATTCAGTATCCAATCTTTTAAATTTATTTTTAGTGTAATAATTTGGTATGATGTTTTTTCCAGATTTACATTGTAAGCAAAATGATGCAAAGTGTAACGACTGATATTAAAGTGTGCCAAAACTATTTAAAGAATCTAGTTGATAACTTGCTCAAGCTGGAAAACTAGCACCCGCTCTTGACATAGAGCAAGGTTTTTCTCCATTAAATACTGTTAGACGAAAGTATAAACCAAAACTGTTCAATTATAAACACTATCTGTAGTTTCTGGTGAGAGATCCTTCTCAAAATTAAAAATAATTAAAAATTATTTGAGGTCTACCATGTCACAAGAAAGATTATCGGGTTTTGCAATCTTAGCTATAGAGCAAGAGATCCTTCGATAACATTGATTTTGACAATATTATAAAAGAATTTGCAGCAGCCAAATCCAGAAAAAAACCTATTCAATTTTTGGATAATTGAATGTTTTATTTGTTTACTGTTTGGTTTGTTTTTTCGTTTGTACGAATAAAATATTGATTTTTGAAATATCTAGTGTTTCATTACAAAATTAAAATAGACTGTGGTTTCGCAATTCGCTCAAATGTTAAACGACTACAAGAATATTACAGCAAACCAGGAAATTTAAAAAAACATATGTAACAGCTTAAAGTTGTTATTTTTCAAAATATTATTTATATAACTACTACATGTATTCAAAGAGCGACGCGGGCAGCGATAACCCTGTGTTCCGGTGTCATATTTCAAAGGTCTTTGAAGAGGTGTAGTTTTAGTGGGTTGTGCGTAGGGGGAATCCTATACTCCATGGAAAAAGGTGCGTAAATTGTATTTTTCCACGAAAATAAATGTACTAGAAGGATACAACCTAGAACTCAAGATATTTTTTCTGACTAATAAGTGGGAAAAATCGATTTTTGTGAGCATTCAGTTGTAATAATTTATGTTCCAGTGAAAAATAAATATGGTTCCGTAACAGTGTTATCAGAAAACATAATTTTTATTTAATAAATATTCAGGTAATATCAAAAAGTTATATTCTAAATACTGCTATTGAAAACAAATTAAAACACGTTAATGTTAAATAAAAGAAAAACCACAACAATTGAATAATTTATTGGAACGTAAACTAGTGTACAAACTATTCAAAATGTCAAATTAAACTACGCTCTATAGGCATATCAAAATAACCAATACGACCTCTAGTGGTCAGATCTGGAATCCTTTTCGATGACATACAATTTTTGTTCTGTGCTTCGTTGAATAGGCAATTGTTTATTTTTGTGTTAAATCTATTTTTAGGCGTGCTTTTTCTTATAAAAAATGAGTAATTCGTATTGTTCGGTACCTCAGTGTTCGTCTTGGGCGAAAACAAACCCAGACCTGAGTTTTCATTTGTTCCCGGAGGCCGGAAAACATCGTGTGAAAGTTGAGTCAGCCTTAGGTGATCCCACTTGGATGTGTAGGCGTAAAGCTTGGATTTTAAAGCTAAAAATCGGAAAACCAGTAACTAAATATATGTTAGTTTGTTCTAAACACTTTACTGATGACGATTTTTTCCGAAGAGGTAAATAAAATATTGGTCACTTTAAGGTTATGTTTACAATTATAATTTGTTATTTTTAGATGTTAATACTTCAGGCAGAAGAAGATTAAAGTGAACAGCTATTCCCACACAAAATTTGCCAATTTCATCTGTTCCAACTGTTGTAGAACCCGAACCTGAAGTTTCTCAAAGAACTAAAAGGTTAAACATGAGAAATGCCACTAAAACTTCAGAGTCCATAGACTGTGAGTGCAGTGAAGAAGAACAACCTGGGCCTGTACATTCCCATGAAGATTTAGAAGCTGCAGAAGGTCTACTACTGCTTTTGCAGGAACAGCCTAATTATGAAGGACCCACTACGTTTAGAGACTTTGAGGTACAAGTAAATACCCCAAAAATTTCAACATTATGTGATCTCCTGACAACAGACAGTGCTCTTAATAGTTTTACTGGAATTCACAGTTTTCAGCTTTTGGATACAATTGTGGAAGCTGTAGAAATGAATTATACTGATCAGAGGTACCATAGATTAAATATAAGACAACGTATAATTCTACTGATGACAAAATTAAAATGTGACCTTTCTTATGTGACTTTATCAATTTTATTTGCAGTGTCTCAAGAGCTTTGTAAAAAATACATTTTTGATATGCTTCCAATTTTAAGCAGTGTTTTAAACTGTGCCATAAAGTTTCCAGATGGAAAAGAAGTTGAACAAAATATGCCAATATGTTTTAAAGGATTTGAAAATGTGAGATTAGTTCTCGATTGTACTGAAATATTTATACAGAAACCAAAGTGCCTTTGTTGTAGAATTAAGTTTTATTCACAATATAAATCTAATACAACTGTGAAATTTATGACTGGTGTATCTCCTGGGGGTATCATTACCTATGTTAGTGAACCTTATGGAGGAAGAGCTTCTGACAAAACCATTTTTGAGCAGAGCGATATCATACTCAAACTTGATAGCCACAAAGACGCAATTATGGTAGATAAAGGATTTCTAATAGATGATATTTGTGAAACCTTTAAAATAAAATTAATTAGACCTCCATTTTTAAAAAAACAAAATCAGCTGACTGCAGAACAGGCTATTTTAAATTCAAAAATTGCAGCTGCTCGTGTTCACATTGAGAGGGCAAATCAAAGAATAAAGATTTTTAAAATTTTAAATTCAAAACTACAATGGTCTCTGGTTAAAAAAATTAATCATATATTTATAATAGCTTGTGGTTTAGCCAACTTATCAAGTCCTATATTAGCAGATTGTCGGTATCTTAAGGAGTAAAAAACACTTGGAATCTGCCTAAAACTTGCTGTGTATTTTAGATTTTAGTAAATGTTAATTTGGTATTTGGATTCCTATTTAATTTGATTTATAGTTGTGATCTCTATGTACAGGTGATTGTATTTTTATGTCTAGAATTTGCGGTGTATTTTAGTAAATGTTAATTCTATATTTGAAATATTTAGTTTTAAAGTTAATTTGATTTATAGTTATGTTCTCTATGTAATTACATGCGATTTTAATTTTATGACTACAATTTCCTGTGTATTTTAGATTTTAGTGAATGTTAAATCTCTATTTGAATTCTTAGTTTAAGGTTAATTTGATTGATTTATAGTTGTGATCTCTATGTAATGTGATTTTAAGTTTGGTTTTTCTATATTTGATAAAATTTGTAATACTTAAATATACAGAAAATAAGGCTAGGATGTTTTTTGTAAATTTAAATGGAAGGGAAAAACTAATAAGAGTAAAATTATAAAAATACACTTTATTAACTAAATATTTATAAATAATATTTATTTATATGTTAGCACACAAATTATGTATCATTTTTTGAAAAAAATTATATTTGACAGTAAATAACATTTCCTTTGTAAATTCATGGTCAAAATCTATTTCAAATATTTTTAATGATTTGTCAAATGAGGCATAAACTACAAAATAACATTTTGGCACATTTAACATAGCCATACCCAACTGTATTTGGCCATAATATTGATGTCTTTTTTTCAGTTCAAAAGAGTCATGACTTTTATTCAAAAATGCTGCCTTCGGAAGTATTTCGTTAATTGTAGCTGAACTACCTAAAAAAAATGTTTTGTTAATTTATCCATAGATGGCTATACAGAATTACCATTGTATAAGCATTTAATTTCTAATAAAGCTACAGGTTTATCTTCATCCATTATAATCCCATCAGGGGAGTATCCGAGCCAAGGATTAGAATGGGAAATTATTAACCCACATTCTGTAACCATGAAGCCAGTTTTCTCCTTGAAAACATCTCTAGCCTCAGCTTCATATTTTATTCCATGTTTGATAAATTTATTCGTAAAATTCTTGGGATAAAAATACTTTATGGATTTATTTTCCCAGTCGTTTCCAGAATAGGTATACAAACCATAAACTCGTGATCCAGTAACCCGAAATTTTCTCTGATCATACCATGCTTTTGACTGCTGTATTGATAAAACTATTGGTTCTTCATTGTTTTGAAAAAGTTTAATATACAATTGTTCACAACAGTCATATTTAAAACTAACTTCAAAAGAATACAATTCCATCATTAGTGGTGACTGAACAGCATTATTTAAAATGCTGGAAATAGAATGTTCATGTTCTTTAAAATAATTTGTCAAAAGAGTGGTATGATCAGGAACTGGTCTTCGCCCAAACCTAAAAATTAATTTGCGAATTAGTTATTTTTTTGTATATTTATTAATGTAAAATAAAGGAATATTATTATTAAAATTTATTAATTTCAGCTTTCTTTTATTATTTATTGAAGGGCAAGTACAATACACATATCAAAAAAGAAACGTTTCTTTAATTTACAAAACTTACTTATGCTTTGCAAGTGCAGAGGATGGTAGTTTTTGAATAAAAAAATTGTACATTTTCTCTGCATCAACTACCAATTTCAATTCCTTGTCATCCACATTTTTGATACAAGGCATCTGATTTATTTATACAGCATGGTACTTTTCTTCAGTCAAACTTTTTTGTTTTGATTATGTACATTTTATTTGAGTTTGTGAAATGACCTCTAATGTTTCCAAATCAACCCTAAAACAAAATAAACAACAGCAGAAAATTCAAAGAAAACATAAGCACTAACTTCAATCTTATTAAGAATCGATATGGCACGATAACGCATTTTTTAAATTAGCAACATCATACACCTTGTACACTTAATTAGAAGAGCAGAAATATGCTTGCACTTTCCACTATTTCCAGCCTTGCAAGAACAGTTCATGTTTTTCACTTTTAATTTTTTGTTTATAATTTCCAGCTGGCCCTTTATTTCGTGAGGATGAGATTTCAAGTCACTAGTTTGTAAACATAAACCACACACAACTATATTCTTTTCTTGGCTCGTAGAGTCCAATTTACCACACATAATTAAATGTCCAGCATTTAACACTTCTTCACCTTCATAAACACATCTAGATGTGTTTGTACCCCCAAGATAGTCCATGTAGTCGATTATGCTTAATTTCATCTCGCCAAATTAATCCTTAAATATAACAAAATATACATTAGACTACGAAATAAAAGTAAAAAATTTTGAAAATCAAAAATAACCTTAAAAATATTTTTTTTATTTATGGTAGATTGTGGTGAAAAGGCACACTTACCTATAAAATAAATAATGAAATAAATAGCAATAACTTTTCCAGATAAAATGTTCTCTTATTAACGATAAAAATGATAAAATAAAATTGTTAAAACCCAAAGCACATTTAAAAACAATACATAAACAAAAAACCAATGTCAGAGAAGAGGGTTCCAATGTATGCCACGATGGCGCTACGATCTTATTTTCAGATGCCTATCGACTTTAACGTTTCATGGTTGTTTACTTCTCTCCCATGAGTGTAATACACTTATTACGTTCAATAAAGCTGTTGAACAAAACTATAATGTGCTTTTTACGAGGTTTAACGGTGTTCTTATGCAAATTCTCGAGAAGTTTAGCTCCAAAACTGTATGTTATGCACACAAAAATTACCGTGGATGATTGGGTCGGGTTAAAATTTGTTGTTTGAGTTGCAGCTCAGCGGCGTGCTTTAAAAATGTTGATAATTCAATTTATACCGAATCAGGTCAGCGTATTGGATTAGTTGTTGATCAGTTTTTCAATTCAGCGGAGTTTTTTAAAAATGCTAATAATTTTAAATTGAAAATTCGAATTATACCAAATTAGGTAGAGTTGGAATAGTTTGAAATGCAATACATTGTTGTCAGTTAGGAACGAACCTGGAAGTATAATCAAATATTGTCTAGCACTGAGTAATTTGTGGAAGCAAGGGATTAGATGCACTTTAGGCTCTCTAAATATTTAAACTATTTTGATGATTATAAATTACTTTATTAGGTTAACAATAGTAATAATATTAGAACCTATGCGGTTAAATTGGATATTTGACATAAATCGAAATAATAAGAAAATAGATCCAAATAATGGTAAATAAAACAGTTTAAATTGTATATCCTATTATCAGATTTGAGGTCTAATATATATTTCTAATAATTTATTTTTTTAAATATCTCTAAAACATTGTATAGAGTGGTAAATAAAAAATGTTTCTAAAGTACTGCACTGGTTCTTTACTACTGTGTTGGGTGACTACGAATTAAGCCTTGTTCAGAGTAGGAGCGGCGAGCTTGGCGACGCGATGGCGTAGAGTCGAGCGATGCGTCGTCGGAAAAATAACCTAGTGTTACCAAACGCAAACGTTATGAGAGCGACCAACGATGCGATGCTCTCACTCTTAACGTTTGCATTTGATAACGCTAGGTTGTTTTACCTACATCGCGTCGCTTAAGAAAATCACCGGCCTTACATGGCTTCACATAAAGAAAACGTGTATCACTGATCTGTACTACACTTGCATGATTTAGTTAAAAAATAAAGAAAATTAATCACAGCCCATTAGTATTGAATATTTCTAAGAATTAGTACAATTTCAACATAGTGATATACGACTTTTTTCTAAAGGTGTTGTTGACAGTGTAGTGAGAAAATTGATTCTGTTGGGGACGCGAAGCCAACAAAGATTTTATTTACAATTAAAGTATTATCTACATGTCAAGTAGAGTAATTGCAATTTACACTACCGAGTCCTAGGAGAAATGTTCGTGCAGGTCGTTGAACCAAGGATGATAAGACAAGTTTTCTTGTCAAAGTTGAATTTACAAACTATCTTATAAAGCAAGAAATACTTCGCAATTGTGTAAAACTCAAAGGAAAAAATATTTTTATTAATCAAGATCTCTGTAAAGAAGATAGGGAAACACAAACATTTCTTCTCAAGCACCTTAAAGCAGCTAGAGGCCAAAAAAAATCTGCTAGAATTAAAAATTGGTCTTTGTTTGTTGATGGAGTGGTATACACCATTAATAATTTAAAGGAACTTGAACAGAACATTCAGGTAAACACTGAAGAACCTGCCACCCCGCAAAACTTAGCACCAGCTCTGGAAACAACAAACAAAAGAGCTAGAACTTCACCAGCTGATCCTGAGCTCGAAAAAATTAAGCTTCACAGGTCCAATTCAGTGTCAAGTGATAAAAGTGACAAACAAACAAGAAGTGGTATAAGTTACCAGTAATTTCTCGTGAAACCAAAGTTATCCCATCTCTATACGCGAATTTTTTTTTTTAGTCTAATTATCTATTTATAAGTAAAACAGGTGTTAGCTTTAGTGGAATAAACTAAATTATAAATTACTGTTTATTTAAATTAATGTTTTCATTTTCTATTTGTCATATCAATTCTAGATCTGTGTTGGCTGATTTCTTTGAGTTTAAACGTACTGTTTGTGATATTTACGATATAATTACCATCTCTGAAACATGTCTTTCACCCCAAATTGATGATGATTTTGTACTTCTACCTGGGTATAAATTATTCCGACGCGATCGGTTGACAAAAAGAGGAGGCGGTGTAGCCATTTATATTAGAAATTGTTTTGCTGGCTCTGTATTATCAAGTTTAAACCGAACTGAGTCTGAACAATTATGGATTTCAGTTATACATAATAATAATAATAAGTACGCTATTTGCTCAACTTACAGACCTAGCGACTTCTCTTTTGCACAGTTCTCAAACGAACTTGATGAATGTCCTAACTGGGTGGCAACAAGACATAATTATATTATAATTGCTGGGGATTTAAATATAAATTTTCTAGACCTTAATAATAAATGGTGCATTATGTTTTACTCAGTTATAAACTCATATAATCTAATACAAGTTGTAGACCAACCAACTAGAGGTCCTAATTTACTAGATGTTATTATTTGTTTAGAAATACTTTCTCCTAATGACATAAAAGTTTCCAGTTCTACCGTTTCAGACCATTCAATAACCTCATGTAACGTTGGATACGTTAAAAATAAATTAAAACCTTTTTTACACAAGTACCGCGATTTTAAAAGATTAAACGTAAATGAATTCAATCATGATTTGAATATGTGTGATTTTTCAGAAATCTACACAACAAACGACATTGACAAAAAAATTAAGATTCTAAATAACAATATATTGTATTTATTTCAGAAACATGCCCCTGTGCGGCAAATAAAAATAACAAAAAATAAGGCACCTTGGCTTACAGACACAATAAAAATAATGATTAAATATAAAAACAGGGCATTAGAGAGATTCAATAAAACAAAAGTTCCTAATCATTGGGAGTATTACAAAACTCTAAAAAATCAAGTTAATTACGCAATTAAGAGAGAGAAAAAAGCATTCCTAGAATTTAAGTTAAGACAAAAAAGTAACATATGGAAAGAATTAAATAATCTAACTAAAAATAAAAAATCTACTATTCCCAATGAACTAAAAAATCCTGAAATAATAAATAATTATTTTATTCACGGTATTGGTGGCCTAGATAACCCAGACATACACATTTTAAATCATTATGAGTCTCATGTCCAAGAGAATCTGCAAGATTTTAAGTTTACCGAAGTTAATGAATTAAAAGTATATGAAAAATTACTCTCCATTAAATCCCATGCTACTGGTCCGGATGAAATAAATATTGTAATGCTGTTACATACTTGCCCTACAATTCTACCCTACGTGACACATATAGTCAATCATTGTATCAATAATTCCACCTTCCCATCCTTATGGAAACAATCAAAAGTATTGCCGCTTCCCAAAAAACAGAACCCAACTGAATATTCTGATCTGAGGCCAATTAGTATACTTTGTACTCTGTCAAAGGCTTTTGAGAAAATTTTAGATGAACAAATTCGCTTTCATATTTCACAATTTGATCTTCTACCTAAACATCAATCGGGCTTCCGTCCAAAATACAGTTGCACTACAGCGTTACTTAAAGTATTAGACGATATTTACTCGTATATAGATGCTAAAAAATTATGTATACTAATTCTCTTAGATTACTCAAAAGCTTTTGACAAAATAAATCACTCTTTACTGTTAGCTTTATGTCATTTTATGGGATTTAACACAGCCTCAGTAAATTTATTGAGCTCTTACCTAAATGGAAGATATCAAAGAGTTCAAATAGAAGAAAAAACATCCAATTTAATACATATTACACGTGGAGTACCGCAGGGATCTATTTTAGGTCCTCTCTTATTTTCAATTTATACCTCTCAATTTTTTAAATATCTGAAACACATGAATTCTCATTTCTACGCTGATGACACTCAACTCTACCTTGACTTTAAAGAATCCGAATCGAATGGCGCTATCACAAAAATCAACGAAGATCTGCAAACTATCTCGGAGATATCTAACAAATTTTGCTTAACAATTAACGCTACAAAATCCAAAGCTATGCTTTTCGGCCGTAAACAAGTAAAAAATAGAATTAAAAATATTCTAAGGGTAAGTATTAACAATGAATTTTTAACATTCTCAGTTTGTGAGAAAAATCTGGGCATATACATTGATGAAGATTTATCCTTTGCGCAACATATCTCTTCTATAATAAAAAAATCTTTCTGTAATCTAAAGTTAATTTATTCTAATCGGGAATTTCTCAACAGAAATACCAAAAAGTTGCTTTGCGAAAGCTTAGTGCTGTCTCAGTTTAATTACGGTGACATTGTATATGGGCCTGCACTTACACAATTTCATAAAAACCGTTTACAACGAACTCAAAATGCGTGTGTTAGATTTATTTGCGGGATTCGTCGTCGTACCCGTACATCTCAACATCTGGCTAGTTTGGGATGGCTTAATCTAAATAATAGGAGATTGTTACATGCCTATGTCCTGATCCATAAATTATTGTTATCAAAAAAACCTGATTATTTGTATGAAAAAATAAAAAGGAGATCTGAAGTCCATAATGTTAATGTAAGATTTAAAAATTTCCTAACACTTCCGAAACACACTACAACCTTATTCCGATCTTGCTTTTCGTATTTCACAGCCAAATTATTTAACCTTGCCCCTAAAATATTTAATATCACATCACTCTCAAGTTTTAGAAAAGTAGTCAAAAACCTTTTATTTAACGGAGATATCACTTACAATTTTTAATTTATATTGTTAATTAAATTTAGTTTAACAATAATATTTCATGTTATTTTTATTTTTTACTCGTCACTATTGATTAATAACTACAATAACAACACAGATCTAGGATTTATAAAATTTGACCTTTTTTTTATTATTTCTAAGTTTCCATATTAATTGTTTGTTTGCTTTCTTATTGAAAGCTAGAATTTCACTTTTTTTTCATAGAAAATCTGTATGCATTACTTAATTATTTATATTTTTCTGGGTTGCGTGGAAGAGCGCTGCTTATTTGCTGGCTCAATCTTTGAGCTCGCCAGTAAGTGCGAACGTCGCCTTTTGTCTTTCAGTATTTTTTTATGTATATTTATATAATTTTGTATAATAATTTTTATGTATTGAAAGCAATAAAGTCATTATTATTATTATTATTATTATTATTATTATTATTATTATTATTATTATTATTATTATTATTATTATTATTATTATTATTATTATTATTATTATTATTATTATTATTATTATTATTATTATTATTATTATTATTATTATTATTATTATTATTATTATTATTATTATTATTATTATTATTATTATTATTATTATTATTATTATTATTATTATTATTATTATTATTATTATTATTATTATTATTATTATTATTATTATTATTATTATTATTATTATTATTATTATTATTATTATTATTATTATTATTATTATTATTATTATTATTATTATTATTATTATTATTATTATTATTATTATTATTATTATTATTATTATTATTATTATTATTATTATTATTATTATTATTATTATTATTATTATTATTATTATTATTATTATTATTATTATTATTATTATTATTATTATTATTATTATTATTATTATTATTATTATTATTATTATTATTATTATTATTATTATTATTATTATTTATTATTATTATTATTATTATTATTATTATTATTATTATTATTATTATTATTATTATTATTATTATTATTATTATTATTATTATTATTATTATTATTATTATTATTATTATTATTATTATTATTATTATTATTATTATTATTATTATTATTATTATTATTATTATTATTATTATTATTATTATTATTATTATTATTATTATTATTATTATTATTATTATTATTATTATTATTATTATTATTATTATTATTATTATTATTATTATTATTATTATTATTATTATTATTATTATTATTATTATTATTATTATTATTATTATTATTATTATTATTATTATTATTATTATTATTATTATTATTATTATTATTATTATTATTATTATTATTATTATTATTATAAATCCGCCTACAATAAGTCATTTGACTCACAGTCTAGTAAATATATCTGCCCTCACTCCTTACCTGTTCGGTATTATTGAAGAATTATGGTTTTGTTTGGGAATCGGTAATGGAAAATGGATGAGGATTTGTCGTGTTTTAGTTGTGGTTATTTGTCCCCTGAAAAAGCTAGAAAAAACAGGGTTTTCCTTGTATGTGCATTGGTATAGTCTTTGGTTGTTCGTGCATTTCACAGGCAGAGTGAATGATGGGCCTTCCAACCATGCATAAATTGTGAAATTCTCAATTTCGCGCTTGCATACATACATATATCTTTATTCATTTAATATTTACAATTATTTATATTAAGCATAGTACAATATTATTTATATACAGTATTACTTCTTGGCCTCCCGGAAGTTCCATACTGCTGGTCCTTAAATAAGCAGAGCCACGGCCGATGTCATAGCCCTAATATTATTCTCGCTAATCCTAGGATGAAAGTTCTATGCTTATAAAGCATTATAAAGCAATTTGGGTGAGCCTGCTAATCAGTAATGGTGTCTGTCTATAGTTTTGTTTGATTTTACTTGTGTATGTCTTCCCTGAAAAACTAATTTCAAAAAACAGGGTTGTCCTTTAGGTTTTGCGCTTGCTGTACCGTTGGCCGATCCACAGTTCAGTCCGCCGTCTGACTAAATAGCTTGAGTATCTAGTCGGTGTGAAATGTTATTCAATTTGTTTCGGACCGTTAAGGAGGATATTATTGTCTGTTTCTGTATAAGTCAAGTTTGTCGTGAATACAGCCGTATTTTCTACACACGTTGTCTTTCCGATATATGCTAAGGATATCATCCCTTACATTATTAGAAAGGCACCGCTTGTAGAAATTTTCGGCTGTATTGAATATGTAGTCTTTAATTAATGGTATTTGTGTCTGCCTGTGCATTACGTCTATTCTGGCATAACGATCATATCCCAGAGCTAGCCGAAGACATCTGCTTTGAGCTATCTGGAGTTTGTTAAAATGTGAATTGGACATTAAGCAAAAGACCGGACATCCATATGTCATGATGGGTCTAAGAATTGTTTTATATACCAGTAGTTTTGTTCTCTTTTGTAACTTTACGTTTTCTGCTTAATATAGGATAGAGTTCTAATGGCAGCATGATTTTTAGCTACCCTATCTTTAATATGTAAATCGAAGGTCAAGCCCCCATCTAGCAGAAAACCCAGGTATTTCGTGTTCTTGCCCGTCTCGATCTCAGCGTTTTCATTTTTTAAAGGTAGTTGTATGCCCCGAGATCTCTGTTTTGATCGGGTTGATTTTCATTTTATTTCTGACTAGATAGGGGATTAACCTCCTGTTTATATAGATGTCCAGGCTTCTGACTGCCCGTTCGGCCGAATAGTTGTTCTTGTATAGGCAGATGTCATCGGCGTACAGTGCCGTTTGTAATCCATGACGACCCATTGGTATGTCAAGGGTCATAATAGAGTACAAGTGGGGCGACAGTACTGAGCCCTGAGGTACTCCCGCCTGCGCTATGTAAGGTCCTGTGGTTGTATTGTTGATTTTTATGTTGAATTGTCTGTCCGTAATGTAAGATTGAATTATTTTTACAATGTGAACCGGAAAGTCATTCATAAGCATTTTATGAATTAACCCACAAGTCCAGACGGAATCGAAAGCTTTTTCGCTGTAAAGCGCCACTAGCACCGTTTGCTTGTTGATATTAGCGACCTCTTTGGCAAAGTGAACAATACGAATGATCTGTGCAACGGTGCTGTGTCCGCTTCTGAATCCATACTGTTCCTGTGGGATAATTCGCAGTTGGTCTTCTGTCTTGTTAAGTCTGTTAAAAATTATTCTGTTTACTACTTTTGAAATTGTATTAAGCAGCGAGATAGGCCGATAACTGTCAATTCTGTTGGGGCTTTTGCCCGATTTCAATATTGGGATTATATTTGCAATTTAGGCAGCTAGGGCAGAATTGTAGCCTGAAAATTGCATTTATAATGTAGTAAAGTTGTACAACCCCCTTTTTAGACATGTTTTTAATTAGAATGTTACTAATGCCGTCAGGTCCGGGTGCTTTTCTGGTTTTAAGGAACTTAATTGTTGCCCCTATCTCTTTAGGAGAGGTGAAAAAGGAGTGGGGTACGTGAACCGGCTCCGTTGCCTTTAGTTCGTTGACAGTTCGCGTGATTCAGTCATGATAAGCGTTGGTTATTTGTGAAATTTGACTGAAAGTGTTCACGGAAGGCTTAAACTTTTTCATTGTCTGTATAGTGTATGTCTTGTCCCTGTTTCAGTGTGGGAAGTTGCAAGTACGGTTTTTTATACCTTCTCACAACCCCCTATAAAGAGTGGTCTCTCGGATTAACTTCGGACAGGGTCTTTTGCCAGACATTTTTTCGATGTTCGTTTATTTTTAAATTGATATATTTGGCAATGTTCATCAGTCGGACCCTGTCTTCGCCGTTCCTGTGTAACTGCCACCTTTTGCGTATTTGATTTTTGTTCGTGATAAGTTCTGTGATTTCAGGTGGCAGTGTGTCCTTGTGTTTCGCTGTTTTTATTTGTGTCGAGTCGTTTCTAGTCTTTTGTACGACTTTAATGAACTCTTGTGTAGTTTGTTCTACTTGAT